>PVIA01001271.1:0-297488 GCA_004024845.1 Tonatia bakeri
GGGGGCCTCTTGGTCGTTCTCCCCACTAGCGCTGTCTCCCCACAGCCATCACAGTCCGAGACGCCGCCATGACACCCCACCGGAAGTGGGATCCTTTCCACCGCCCGGGGAGAGGGAGAACCAGCGAGCTAGAGATAGAGAGCGGCTGGGAAAGGGGAGGGGGAAGCGAGAGGGAAGGGGGCCTGCCGCGCATGCGCCCGCGCCGGCCGGTTTCATTAATGAAAAAGTAGTCCTCCTGGAGGTGACGTCACCTGACTCCTCCCGGCCTGGCGGCGCGCGTCCCTTACAGCCGCCAGGCTTACCTAGACTCTCGCTGTTGATGCTGCCGGCCAAAGTCTGACCTGATCCGGGAGCATCCGCTTCCATCCCCAGCAACACACCAGCCTTCCCCTCCCCCGCCTGCCTCCGGGTTTGGATTGCTCCCGGGGTTGGAAGTTAGAACGCCCTGGGGCTAACATTTCTCCCAGCTTGCAGACGCTGTCACTGATCTGGGCAGGAAAGCTATGCTGATCCCCTCTCTGCCTTAAGCTCTCACAAAAACAGTAAGACACAACCTCAGGTTTCTAGGTCCCTCGTAGTTACTATGAGAAACAGAAACAAGTCCAAGAGAGTATCAGTTTTGTGTGTGTATTTTAAACGATCTCTTAAATGCCTATGCTAGATCCAATGGCAAAGTACTCAGACTCCGGAATCCCAGTGCAAACTTCCTCTGTTGGACTGATAGGCACCCAAGTTAATAAAACTTTTACACGGTTGCAAATAGAAAGATTCAAGTTTTACCACCCTCTAAAAAGCCTTTAAGAGCTTGGACAGGCATTAATTCAACACATCTTCTCATTTAAGACTTTCAATGGGCCTTTCTGATAGGTATCAACCTCATCTAACTGATGAGGCTAGGTCACAGGAGGTCTGGGATTTGCCGTAAGTCACAGAGTTGGTAGGAGGCAGAGTAAAGATGTAAAACCCAGGTGCTTTGACTCCAAAGACAATAGAAACAGACTATAGCTCTCCTACAACAAGATGTTCCCTATGCCCCTAATACCAGAATTGAAATTATTCCATGTGGAACTGGTCACAGTGGTTTTCCAGGAAAAGGATTACATCCAAGACAATGGATGATCTATCTACATGCAACATGAACTTTGGAATGAGTTATTTTTAAGTTTATCTTCCTCTACCTTCTTTACTTAGGCTAATGTTAAAATGAGTCTACATACTCTGGGCACACACTAATTAGTAGCCTGTAGGCCACACAGATGGATACTGAGTGAAAAGGCAGAGCAAAACTAGAATTTTAATTTTACCACAGAAAAATCCATAAAGCCAAGAGCCCATGTACACATAGATATGTCTATGAGAGAAGCATCCAATCTCTACTGGCTGGTGATTTCCAAAATACATGCTAAATTAATTAACATTTCATTCCACTAGAACAAGAGGACAAGGTCTGGATAGTTCTTCCGTCCACTCTTTAAAAATGCAACAAGAATAATGACTAATTTCTTTTGGATGATGTCAGAAATGATGACAATGCTGAAGAAAAGGATGAATATTAAATGAATGTTTGTCTATGCCTTCTCCAGTTAGGACCCTTGAAAAAGCTCTCATTCATACCCCCAGAGAGCATACCAATGCTGCTTATTTGCTGCTAAACTTCCAGACCCCCCACTCTCCTGTCTTTTTGTCACACTTCCTCTGAAAGTCCCTAAGTACTTTCCCGTTGCTATGGCTTTTTGCCTGTCTATTCCCTTCATCTTCTGCGCCAGACTGGGTGCAGCTGCCTAAATCCTCAGCTCCTTTGACTCCAGTGGTGTTCCATGGCTGAGGTCCCTCTGTGCCTCTCTTTCTTCTCTTCCTCTGGTTTCTTTCCTGATTGCCCATTGCTCTCTAACTCTAGGGTAAGACGTCAGGCCTCGGCCCTCTGCTCTTCCTGCTTTACTCAGGCTCCAGCCGGCACATCATTAATTCATCCTAATCTGCACTTGCTGTTCTCTCTTGCTTCCCCTGAGTGCCAAGCCTCTCATTACACTTAGAGGTCTAGACTTCATTCCAGCTTTCTCTCCAATTAAATTCATCCACTTCCACGGAACCAGTACACAGTACCCAAATACCTATCATATGTATCATGTGCTATGTTATCAGTGCAGAGCATAGCAGGAATTCCAGCCACAAATGCCAAAGAATGTAATGCATAGAGACCCTGGTGAACTAAGGAGCACATCCCCCTCCCCATTTAAAGGGGAAACTGTCACTCAACTCTAGTCAGTTACTGCCATGCAGGAATATTGACACAGTGTTGCTAGATCTTCCCAGTTATTGCAGACTGGACATCTGAACTTATACATAAACTTTTCCAATTTTTACACAATGGCAGCCAATTCACATTATTTTTTTAAATACTGTGCATCCAAACAAAATGTGTTTGCTATCTGACTTTAGCCCGTGGACTACCAGTTTGACCTCCTCTGGTCTAGTGGGAAGACACAGGCTTCAGAGTAGAATAGGAGTGGATTTGTCTCCTAACACCCTCTGTTCTGCACTGTCCAATACAGGAGTATTCGGGGGAACTACTAGTCTTTGTTTGATGTAGTTTCAAATGCACTTCATTTATTCATTCTCTGGGTCTGGTTTTTTTTTTTTTTTTTTAAGATTTTATGAGGGGAATGAATGGAGAAAGAGAGGGAGAGAAATATCAAGGTGTGGTTGCCTGTCACACGCACCCAAGTGAGCACCTGGCCCACAACTCAGGCATGTACCTTGACCAGGGATCAAACCAATGACCTTTTGGCTCGCAGTCCAGCACCCAAGCCACTGAGCCACACCAGCCAGGGCCTCCTCTGTTTTTTGGTCATGTAATAGTCTTCGGCAATTTTTTCTTCACTTTATTCCAGTAGCATTCCATCCATTCTACCCACTCCCCACTCCTCCACCATAGCGAGGAGCACTCAACTCCTCAGGACTGAGGTGCCCATTTCCCCAACTGCTGGGAATGTTAGTGGCCAACAGCTCTCACCTGAGTCCCTTTCCAAGAATTGGCCTCAACAAGAGAGCTACCTTAGCCAAGTCACACCAGGCTCCAGGAGAGGGTGCACAAATGATTGGCAGATGCAGCTTCGAGATGGGACCACACTGAAGGGCTTTCTTATATATATATATTTTAGAGAGAGGGGAAGAGAAGGAAAAAGAGAGGGAGAGAAACATGATGGATGAGCAAACCAGTGTGTGGTTGCCTGTCTCACACCCCCAACTGGGGACCTGGCCAGCAACCCAGGCATGTGCCCCAACTGGGAATCAAACCGGCAACCTTTCGGCTTGCAGGCTGGCACTCAATCCACTGAGCCACACCAGCCAGAGCTGAAGGACTCTTTCTTAAGGGAACAGCTCCCAGGGGAACAACTGAGGGCTTTGCTGTGACTAGATTTAGTTCAACTTCTCTTTCTGCTCAGTCCTATTCTTTTCACTCCCACACAGCATTGATCCCAAGGGTGTTACTAATAAATTTTCCTGCTTGCAAATCTCCATCTCAGAGTTGGTTTTCCAGAGATTCTGAATTAAACCAATTAGCCCAAGGAGTGTGGTCTGATGCAGAGGAGCTGAGTCACCTGCTGGCCAGCTGGCAGGAGAAGCCCTGATAGGCCCTGGCATGCTGGAGCAATACAACTGTTAAAACTTCCAGGAGCAGTGATGGGATGGGTGGGTGGGAGGGGATGTTGGTGCAAGAATGCTCTGGTAGATGCAATCTATCGGGCATTTTTAAAATATGGGGAAAATAGCAACTTAAGAACTATGGGATTGGGTAGGTATTGATGGAGTAAACCTATGCTTGGGGGAAAGACAATAAAAAGTTGAAGGTGATGAATTGCCACTTAAAGGCTAAGGATGAAAGCTAGAGCACCTCCTTAGCAGCGTATATAAATGAGGAAAGAAAAAACTGAGGATCAGATTCGGGACTTAATTGTAAAGGTAGCAGAAACCCAAAAAGATTGAATTCTCCGCTCTGGCAAGTCTGCTCTGCCAAGGTCAAGGCTGTAGTGGGAGGAAATGGGATCCTGACACTTTGGATGGGGCATCTGAGTTGAGGTGCTTAAAAACCTTAAAACACCACATCACCCCACATCACTCAGAACACTCTGGGTTTGTTCAAGTGCCCCATCCACCTCACTTAAGAATGAAGTAGCTACCTTGCAAGGCAACTCATACCCTCCTTGCATCCACCTGCCACTTTCTTCCCGTCTACCGGAGCAATAACTAAGGTCAAGTCACAACAAATGACCCCACTGAGGAAATGCTGAATGTGACAAAGGAAGAAAGGGACTATTTCCTGAAGGAACTAAAGGACCTAACTAACATAAATATACCTGCAGAAGCTGGGAGCATGTGTCTCTATGTATGGGGTTGGGAAGGGAGGGCGGAGAAGGAAAGCAAAATGCTAGACAAAGCAGTTTAGTGGTATGAGCATGACCTTATACAACAATATTCACTAATATTGGGGGACCTGGCAAGGTCCCCCAGGATGCTGTGCAAATAGGTCACTAGGATGGCTCTAGGAAGCTTGGAGAAAGGAATAGCCCACTGTAGGCAAAATAGTAAGTCCAGAGCCATCAGGACAGACAGTGGATGAGGGAAACAGACTCAGAGAAGGGGGCACACTAGAGTGGATTTACCCTGTACACCCAGCAGCTATTGTACAGTGAGGGGCAGAGAAGAGTTTGATGGTTCATGGGGTGTGTCTTGGTTCTCCCTTATTCCATTATAATGGTAAATAAACAAGTGCAGCAGCTGCTTCTAAAAAAAAAAAAAAAAGACACAATGACTAAGGGCTGAACCCCTTTCAGGTATGTGGGTTTTGGTCATCCTATCTGGAGAGCCGCTGAGACCAGCAGAGGTGCTAACTCAGGGTCTGGGGAATCTAGAAAGGGAGATGATTGGCTGTGGTCTTAAACCACTGATAGTGGTAAGGACTGTAATTCACCCTAACAACCTTACTCTTATAAGTTCCCCAGGAGAGGAGACCAACCAGAACCTTGTAGGAGCGGTTCCCAGAACTTACTATATGAAGAAAGTGGATCTAAGCAGCAGTAGACGTCATGGTGTCCACTTTAGGACTGAAGCCCTCATTTCCCACCCACACGCCTGATGCCGAAAGTGTGAGCGATTGATGTTTGAGAGACCTCCAGAAATTGCCGTCAGATGAAGAGAACCACATCACCCAAGATCATACCCCTCTTCCTGAGAGCCCTCCACCCATCTAGCAGACCCCCACTTCCACAACGGTTAAAGGCCTGGCCCCATTGCCTCAATGTGGGACTATTCTGAAGGGCTTTCTCTGCTCCAAAGCTCCTTGTGCGATTGGCTGAAGCCTTTCTTGCAATTATGTCTTAGTTTAACTTCTCATTCTGGCCAATCCTGCAGTCGCTCTTCCCCACGGGTGTTAACCCTAAAGATACTTACAAAGAAATTCCTGTCTACAAATGTCCATCTCAGTCAGTTTCCACTTACGACATCTGGGTTCAAATGATAACACTACTTCTTACTAGTGATGTGACCTTGGCAAACTAACTTGCCACTCTAAGCCTAACTTTCCACACTTATATGTGGAACGATAATAAAAGTACCTGCTTTATAGGCTGTCATAGAGTTAAACAAAATAATACTTAAAAGGGACTTGGCACAGTGCTTGGCACACAGTAGGTGTTTCTCAGATAGAGAGAGGAACACCGGGAAAGCTGGAAAGGAAAAGATCCAGCCTGACCTTGAAAGAAAAAAAAGAATAGCAATGGAAAGAGAGGGCAAGTAGAGAGGAGAGCTCACACGTGTTAGAGGAAGTTCAAGGAGCATTTTGGTGCAGAGAAATGCAACACACACTGCCAGTTGTCTAGCCATCATTCTTTCCTTTCTCCCCCAGTTTTGTCTTGAGGGAACAACTGGAAGAGATTAGCCGAAGAACATACATGCACAGCCCATGGACACAGACGACAGTGTGGTGAAGGGGGGGTGTGAGGGCTGGGTGGAGGGCGGCAAAGGGGGGGAAAGAGGGGACATCTGTAATAGTGTCAACAATTTTTTAAAGAGAAAATGAAAATAAACAAACAGAAATCCTTACCTTCACAGATTCTTTTTCTGCTAAAGATGGCCAATTGACCCAATTCTGCCAAGGAGATATAAACAGATCTCTACTGCGTAGAGTTTCCAAAAACTATTAAATTCCTGATTAAAAACAACAGAAAAAACTCAGCTGGCATGCACAAAGTTTCTGTCATTTGCTAGTCATTCTTCTTCCTGCTGAGAAGATGGATTCAAGGCTTTGAGGTGAAGCAACCATTTTGCAAAAGATGGAAGCTTGAGAAAGCCTGCGTTCCTGACCCTTCCTCAAGGAGTGATACCGGCCCTGAACTGCCTACCTCTGGAGTTCTGATTACAAAAGGAAAATGAAACCTCCATTGTGTTAAACATGTGCACGCAGGTTTCAGTTATGCGCAGCTGAACTCAACCCTAACTGAAATCAGTGGAGAACGAGAAACAGAGAGAGAGAGGGGCATAAGCAGCTGCTGAATGGAAGAGAGGTGACTCTCCAAAGTGTGACTGTGGGCTGTACATTGAATAACGTACACAGGAATGACGTTCCTATGCACCTAACGTTCCTAATAACTCTAAATGCAATGCCTCTCCCAAACTGGGCACGTGACGCCTAGGGCTTCTTTGGTTTAGTTATTGTTAAATAAGTATGTCATCAGGAGGAGAAAGAGTATTATTAGGACTGTTATAACAAAACACTGTAATAGGCACGTGGGGGAGGGACACAAAGAAAAATGAAAGAGAAATGGGCTCTAGCATACCTTTACTCTCATCATGGGAGCATGAAACAATTTGTCTTCTGTCAATCCTTTAAATCCCACCTTAGCTAAGGAAAGATAAATACAGTATGTGTCACTTATATGTGAAATCTGGAAAAAAAAATGAACTCATAGAAATAGAGTGGAATGGTAGAAAGGTAGCTGCCAGGGCTGGAGGGAGGGGATGTGGGAAAAGGTTGGTCAGAGGGTACAAATGTTCAGCGATGAGATGATTGAGTTCTGAGCATCTAATGCACAGCATGGTGACTGTAGTTAATAATACTGCATTATATAGTTGAAATTTGTGCTAACAGATCATAAGTATTCTCACCAAATACTTATAATACAAATAGAAGTACCTTAGGTGATGAATTTGTTCATTCACTTGATCGTGGTAGTCATTTCACAATGTGCATGCATGCCAAATCATCATGTTGTCCACTTTAAACACGTTCCAGTTTTCTTTGTCCAGTACGTCTCAACGCTGGGGTGGAGGATGCCTTGCTCATCCTCCCAGGGCTGAGGTCTCCCTGGCCTCTCCAGTCCTTACTTCCCTGACCCTTAAAACGCTCTAGCCATCTTGCCTTCATCTCAGGTGTGCTAGGCCTCTAGCTCCTAAGCAATGTCAAACCACAGGAGAACCATAATAAATTCGTTGTGAACAATTAATCAAAGAGGAACAGCTGGAAACAATTAATTACTGGCTAATTGTTATCAACAGCCTAGGTAACAAAAGCTGCTATGAGGACTCATCCTGTGTGAGTGTTCTGGTTTAGTCACTAAAAGGTGTGATACAAACAGCTGAGAAATTAATGTTTTTAACTGGGTCTTCGGTGATATACTTAATCTCCCACCCTTTAGCTTCAGAGATGTCTGATTCTATCATTCATTTTGTCCCTCCTCATGACTCTCTATAGCAGCTGAGTGTTCGATGGGACATGTAGCAGAAATTTCAATCCTTGCCCCGAAGAAGTATAGGTATGAAAGATAAGACAGGTCTCTAAATAACTATCCTAGATGACAGAATATTAAAAGCTTTCTTTCAAGAAGTGCTTACGTGTCAGGCACTATGCTATGCACTTATATACAATATCATTTTTAAAGTTCATAGACCATCTGAGGTGGATATTACTAGTTCTGTTTTACAGGTAAGGAAACAGAAGTTTTCAAAGATTCAATAATGCCCAGCTAGCATGTGATGAGGCTGGCAGTTGAATCCGGCTCCGTCTGCCTGCAGGCTCAAGCTCTTAGCCATCCTACAGCATCGCCCAAAGGTTTCTTGGAACATTCGCCTCAGCAAATGTTTCGTGGTCAGATGAGTTTGAGAAGTGCTATTCGCTCTTGCTCCTTGTCGGCAATTTATAGGTCATTTTGCTTTTAATGTAATAATTTAGGCCAGCGGTACCCAAACTTCTTTGAAGGCATATTCCTATCAGTAAAAAAATTTAAGTGCCCGTGCCTATTGCAGGTCTATTTGCTTAAACAATCTATACATATTCTAAAATATCCTGTATTTCACTTAGTAATATACTGCTTTTGTTCTCACTAAAATGTCTGATATTAATAATATTATTAATGGTATTTAATGTATTATAAAACATAAAGTATGAGATCTGTGTAGAAGATATCCAGCCATAAATTATGAAAAATAGAGATACTTATTGAAGAAGATACAAAAAACACTGTACTTAGGACAATGACACCTCAGTCCCCTTCAAAGTAGGCACCTTGGGACCTCGAACAGTTCTCTGATCTTTGTTGATTGCAGCCCGTACACATTCATCATTCTTGGGTGCTCTGCTTATTGCAGGCCTTTCAGAACATGGATCACTTTCAACAGATTCTCAACCATCTTTGAAGTGTGTGTGCCACACTTGTATTTGCGCTGCACTCCTTGCATTGTCTGCCAAAAGCCTTCTGGGTCATCCTAATAGTTTTCACAGAGTAATGTTCAAGCTTAATGCAAAATCTGATACAGATTCGTTGTTCTGCTCACTCAGTCATTTTGAATGCGACAGCCACACAGTACACATGCGCACTCAAAGGTGTCTACCACCCCCACTGACTATTACAGTCAAGTCATCATTGTTCACACATGCGCATTCCAGTCCACTCTCCAGGGCTGCCAGGTTACATTGATGTTGCACAAATAGTTCTCATTATATTAGCAATGCCTGGACTTTTTTCTGGACAGATCTCACATTATTAATGTTGTTTATAATATTTTACTAAGAACACTGTGATTGAACTAGTTCTATTATTTTCCAGTATCTTGATTCATTGATCTTTTCAAAGTTCAGGTCCTAAAGTTCAGTTTATTTTATGACTACTTTAATGGCAACCATATTTAAAAGTTCCCTCCAGAACAGGGGTTCCCAAAGAAGAAGCTGGTCCTGGGTGCCTAAAAGGTTGGGGACCGCTACTCTAAAAGATACATGTATATATGCACAAATGGATGAAGTTGTCACTGGCTGTGCTTGCCGTGTAATGGAATTAGTTTGTCAGCCTTTTCCACTCATTCTACAAGGGTTCTGCTGCTTTTGTAACAATTAGTGCCAATCTGTGTCTCCTGAGGTCAACCAGTTGTTTTTCTAAACTAACAAACAGGTTCAAAAGGCTCTGAAACATTTTCTTCTAACCTTAAATGGGTTAGAAATTTTGATTTCCAAGTTTTAAAAGGGCGCAGCCATCAGAGTTTTGGCAGGTGCACACTCATGTTTATAGTAACAAACCACACAACTATGAAATATTTAAAGATCTATTTTCAAAATGCCTTCTCCAGAGTATATTTCTGCAGGAAAGGAGTTGGTCTGTCTCTGAATCATTGTCAAATAACATCTTTGTGGTGAATGTGAGTGTGTGTGTGTTAATATTTAGATACTACTGACAGCTTCTCAGAAAAGCTCAGCAAATTTAGTTTATTTGACTCTAGATAATGTAATCTATAGATCCATGTTATTAGGCACAGATGAACTGTACAACATCTAGAGAACGAGTAGAAAAATGAATGAAGACATCACTGACAACCACTCTAGGCTGTGAATCCCACTCTTGGAGAAGGGAGGGCCATGCAAGAACAGACGTAACAAAGAACCGGCTACCTCCCCTTCTTTCTCCAGCCGTATCCTCCTTCCAAGACCAAGTTGTTAACAAGCAACCAGCCAACCAGGAGCTCCTCCAGGGGTAAGAAAGAGAGTAGCCGTGATGAACATGTAACTGGGGGTATTAGCTTGAAAACAAACATATAGAGCAATGGGATACAATTGAGAGTCCAAAAACAAACCTTCACATTTACAGTCAGTTGATGTCAACAAGGATACCAAGACAGTTCCACACGGAGAGAATGTCCTTTCAACAAATGGTGCTGGGACAACTGGGTAACCACGTGCAAAAGACTGAAGTTGAACCTCTAATTCACACCATATGCAAACATTAACTAAACATGGACCAAAGATCTAAAGACGAGAGCTGAAACTCTAGAATGCCTAGAATAAAACAAAGGAGTTAATCCTCATGACCTTGGGTCGGCAATGATTTCTTAGATGTGACACAAAAGCAAAGCAATTGAGAATAAAAATAGAAAAATTGGACTTCATCAAAAAAGTTTGGAATGTTTGTGTTTCAAAGGATACCGTCAATGAAGTGGAAAGACAATTACAGAATGGGAGAAAATATGTGCAAATCATGTGTCTGATAAGAGAGTAGTATTGGTTTACATGAAGAACTCTTACGACTCCACAACAACAGAACAAAGGACTCAAAACATAGGCAAAGGATCTGAATAGACATTTCTCCAGAGAAGATCCACAAACAGCCCATAAGCACTAGAGAAGATGCTTGTCATCTTTTGAGCCATCAGGGAAATGCATATCAAAACCACACGAAGTATCCCTTCCTACTGCTATTAGGATGGCTGTAATACAAAAGGCAGATGAAAACGTTGGCAAGGATGTGAAGAAACTGAAACCTTTATACACTGCTGGTGGGAATGTAAAATAGTGCAGGCACTTAAGAAAACATTTTGGCAGTTATTCAAAAGATTAAACATAGAGCTATCATATGACCTGCAATTCCAGTCTTAGTTATATATCCAAGAGAAATGAAAAAACATGGGCACAGAAGAGTTATAAATGAATATTTATAGCACATTGTTCATAGTCGCCAAAAAGCCAAAAACAACCAGACATCCATAAACTGAAAAATGGATAAATAAAATGTGATATATTCATACGTGGAATATTATAAAATACTGACATATACTATAACAAGATGAACCTTGAAAACATCGTGCTAAGTGAAAGAAGCCCATCGCAAAAGACCACATATTATGTGATTCCATTTATATGAAATGTCTATAAAAGGTAAATCCATAGAGAAATACAATAGGTTAGTAATTGTCTAAGTCTGAGGAGGGTGGGGAGAAATGAGGAGTGGATAATAGGTGTTGGGTTTCATTTCAAGGTGAAGAAAATGTTCTAAAACTGATTGTGGTGATGGCTGCACAATTCTGAATGTACTAAAAACCATTGAACGGACACTTGAAATGGACAAATTGTGTATCATGAACTATGTCTCGACAAAACTGTTATAACCTCTCCACTGTTCTGACAAGCAAAATGAGAAAGAGACTAAACCCTTCTGTGCATTATAATGGAACCTAGGGATTTTAAGGGAAAGGGGCAGCACCCATTAGTGAAGCTTCCTTTTTAATTAATGACTATGTTGGGAGATATTACTGCATGCAATCTAACAAATTCCAAAGTCACTGACACAGCCATGTCTGCTGCAGCTCCCACAGAAAGGAATAGCAAAAAAGATAATCCGACACAGATGACCCACACCCATCCCCAGCCCCAGGCCCTGGGGATCCAGAGCCCCTCCCCAGCGCCTCCTCCCTATGCCAGGTCTGCAGGATGTGGTTGTCTAAGCGTGGCTGGATGGCCCGCTGATATCCGCAGTCTGACTGAGGAATTGTCTGGAGGGAGAAAAGGGATAGTTTCCAGTCAAGTGAAGTGGTTTTCCCAAGAGTCTCATAGTAGAAGATATTTGAGAAAGTGGGATGTCTGGAACCAGACCTCAGGAGAACACTCCACCACCACCCAGTGAAGACCTAACCCTGTAACACCCTCCCTAGTGACTCTGGGAGAATCAAATTCCCCAAGAGCTTTAACCTTCCCCCTACTAAATTTTAATTCTATTTCCAGTTGTCCCAACATAGCAATAAAGCAAGTGGTTTCCATCTGCAGAGTCTGGGGTGGTTGTGGCCAAGGGAAAGGAGACCTGCCACCTCTCCCATTCCCCAGTGAGACCCGTGAAGAGAGGACTAGATTCTTCTCTCATCAGGAGGACTAAAGGGGGCCTGGAGTTGGAGTTATCAGACTGCCGTGGAGCGAGCTGCAGTCCTCAGCAGAGCTGGGAGCTTTGAGAGAAAGCTCATGACTATGAAAATTGTTCACAAGTGCACAACTCAAGATACGTAAAACCAAACTTTCCATTGATCCCTATGCATTAGAAGAAGCTGAACTCCGGAGAGCTAGTGAGTATTTGGGTCAGAAAATAAAAAACATGGCTACCAAGCAGCCTGGAGGCCAGGCCGGCTGGAATGTAGGCCTAATCTAGGGGCAGAGTAGAAAACAGAGCATGTGTGGAGCCACCTTGCTCAAAGGTGGCCTGGCTGAGAAATTGAAACTCACTGCTCATGGCCCGATATACGCAAGACAGTTGTTACCCAAGCAGAAAGCCACACATATGTCCTTGGCCTTGGCTCTCAGAAAGGAATACATTTCCTATCATCTGTAGGACTCGAAGACAAAGGTTTGTCTTTGGCCTCAACTATATAATTCTAAATATGTGAATCATTTTGTGTATATCTGGCTCTTGGTTGCATGCATCAGAAGCCACCTGCATTTTACCTCAACAGAGAGGTAGTATACTGGAAGGATATTGATGGGTCACAGTATAGGTGGGAGGGCTGGGTGACCGGTCTCAGGAACCAGGAAGAAACCAGTGGAGGTGAGTCAGCAGGAAGCCCAGCCAAAGACACGACATATACACATTACTCAGGGCCGGAGCCGTGGCCAGTCTATACCACGGTCACTGCTGTGAGTGCGGAGGGTGCCTGTGTCTTTTCCTCATCACTCCCTCCATTATCACCATTGCCAGCTGGAGCGTCCCACTGGCTGAGCCGAGTGGCAGGACAGGGAATGCCTGGCCTCTCCCAGCTTCTGCAGGCAGGGGCCCTGCCATCAAGACCTTGCAAAAGAGTAGAATTCCCACTAACTAGGTATGAGATCTAAGTGCTGCATAGGCAAAAAAAAAAAAAAAAAAATCGAATGTTAACAATTTGGAAATATCTGGAAAAAAAAAAAACACAACGAACTAATATTGCTATCCCCTCTCAGTTTTAATTCAGAGACATGATAGTTTTTTTAATCCTCACCTAAGGATATGTTTATTGATTTTAGAGAGAGAGAGAGAAACATTGATCAGTTGCCTCCTGTATTTCCCAACCAGGGCTTGAACCTACAACCCAGGTCTGTGCTCTGACTGGGAATTGAATCCATAATCTTTTGGTATATGGGGCGACCTTCCAACCAAGTGAGCCACCCAGGGCCAGAGACATGGTAGGTTTTTAAAGGACATATTTAAGACCCAGACTATTCATTTTGTCTTATACAGTAATTTGGGGAGCAGTATAGGAGAAGGGGGTAAGTATGTGACTTGAACTCAGATCAGGCCTGGGTTTGAAGGCCAGTCTGCCATTTCCTAGCTGAGTGGCCATGAATATGCAAATGTGCCTTTCTGAGCCCATGCTTATCTGTAAAATGGGGTCATTATAGTACCTGCCTGACAGCTTTGGACTTTGAGATTCAAGATAATGCTGGTAAAGATCTTCACAGTGCTCGGAACTGTTAGCTATTGTCACTGAGTGACCTGCCGTAAGGTATGAGTAATAAACAAGGGGCGGGGGGGGGGGGCTCTTTGGGCCATATACCTTGGAGGATATGATCTGCTTTGAGCCTGGCAGCTAGAGCCACATGAGGGGAAAGAAATATCCAGATGTCCACATATCAACACTCATGTTTTCCCATCATTACTTTCCTTATTTAAGGCCCTGGGCTTTGGTGTGAGAGATTTTGACCAAATTCAGACATGCCAGGTAATTGCTGGTCACCTAAAGTGAGTTACTCAACTTTCTCCAACTCTCTGATTTTTTAATCACAAAAGTGACAATAATGACATGTACCACATAGCAGCGCTGTTCACAGGTAATTAAGATAACTTACGTAAGATGCTTAGCACAGTGCCTTGAAGGCAAGAAGTGTCCTCCTCATTATTATTTATTGGTCTTCACAGGACAAGAGAGAAGTAGCCCCTCCCAAGAAGACTCACCTCCTGTAACACTCATCACATGGAAGTTTCTCTCTTTCATGTTTAATTCATCCGCCAGGTGTTCTTCGGACTTCTACCAACAAAAAGGTTCATGCTCTTCCCCCCGCCCCCAGTTTCACTGAGATGTAATTGACACACGGCTCTGTATAAGTTTGACGTGCACCGCATAATGACCTGACACGCATGCATTGCATTGTGAAAGGATGACCACAGTTAGTTTAGTTAACATCCGTCTCTCACATAGTTACCAAAAATTCTTTTTTTGTGATGAAAACTTTTAGGTTTTTAAAAATCATCTTGACTGTAGGAAAGCCACTCTCATGGAAAATGCTAGTGTCCACGTAATGAAATAGATAAACTAGATCCCTGGCCGAGGGCAGGTACGAGGGAACAGCAGGTTAGCATTCTCAGGGGATGTTCCGTGGAACTCTCATTCAAGAGATGCTCCTCAGGAGGGGAGCTATGGTCAGGAAAGTGTGCCAGGCATGACTCCACCCACTTTTTATGGAACTACATGGCATCATATCACCTCATCAAAGGCTCTAGGGAGTGCTACAACTAGCCAGCACCAAAAAGAAGAAAAAGAACCACTGTTACAACACTACCCTAACACAGCACTTATGAACAAAACCCTTCATCACAAAACATGAGTAACATACTTTGCTAAATGCTGAGGTCATCATTTCTGAAGTAAATGGCTTGTTTTTGGTGCCCACAAAGCAAAACTTCACTCCTATGTAGTAGAGTCCCAAAATGGTAAGGTCAAGTTCATGGTACACCTGTATCTCTAAGCAAAGTTCTCATAGATAAGGTAAGTATATTTGAGAACTAAAAATAGGGACTATTTTAATAGACTGGTAGCTTCTTAAATCTAGGACATGGGTTTCTCCAGCACAGAACTGGGCACAAAGGAGGGATTCAATAATTGAACCGAGGTGAATTTCTTAGGAAGATGAGTCTCCACAGTTATTTTACCCCCTTCATTTTACTTGCCTGTCTCACTTATATAAGCCATCTGGGTCCAGAGTGCATGAAACTTTTTACAGGAACTTGTTCAATAAATTATTATCAAATACCCCATCACACTATAAAGAATGACTATGAGTGGTAGTGACCAAAATACTAAAAAAGTGAGTAATGAAATGCTCAGCATGAGAGGAGGAAATGTGTGAGTCATATGGAGAGGAAAAGGGTAAAAAAAGAGAAGAGGAAATAGGAAGTGAGAACTTCTCGTCACTACTGGTCTCATCGTCAGTGGTGTCATCCCACTTCTGTGCTCCACACGCTGCTGAGCAGTTCACAGGCCACGTGGCAGCATCCCTCGAGTTAAGCATTGTTATCTCTATTTTATGGGTCGGGAGAGCAAGGTTTGAAGACGAATGGATTCACAGTAGAAAGCTAGAACCAAGATGTGAACCAAAGCGCTCTAACCTTAATATGTGTTTAAGTATTGTGCCAACATGTCATAAGGTAAGATAATATATTCTCATTTAAATAGCATAATAATGGAAAGTGATGTTCTTAACTTAGAATGATGAAGCTAATAATTTTTGATGAATAATTTGATGAAGCAAATTTTCGACATGATCAGCAATGTGTCAGAAAAGCAAATATGGCAGCTATAACCTTCTGTATCTTTCAAAAGGTAAAATTATGCTCCCTAACATGAATATACACCCCGAGGGCTTCAAAGCATTTAAAAATGTACAGACAACATAGTAATAATACAGGGTGGGACAAAAGTCGGTTTACAGTTGTGAGGTTCCAAACACAGCTTATTCCTGTATTTATTTGTGAATTATTATATTATTTCCCATGTGAACAACTGTAAGCCACTTTTTCCCCACCCTCTATAGCTCTGTGCAGAAGCTACTGTGTTATTAGTATGGCCTAACATTAATTATGTAAGCTATACTAAACATTTAATTAAAGATAACTTTGTATGTCCCCTTAGACTTTAGAAAAACTTTTAGGATGATTGAACAAGCCAGCCGTATTTAAAATCTGCCCAAAGAAATTTTATGACTTGCCTTCCTTTTTTCTCAGTGCTCTTTTTCTCGCTGTACCCAAGATTATGTCGTTTGGTTCAGAGTCAGACTTGACACTCTGTTGGCAGCTGTCAGAGTCCTTCATACTCTGCCGGGAAGCTATGCAAGTAAGAAGCGGCATCAGGAAATGTTTCAGAGAACTGCTTGGGGAGGCAGGCAGAAGACTGTGTCCTGACTATGGTACATCTGTGTGTGTAAACACATGTCCGCATGTGCGTGCATGTATGTGCATGACCTGTGTGTGTGCATGCCATGTGTGTTAAGTGTTAAGTGTTAGGTGTGTGTTTGTGTCCGCATGTGCACATGTGTGCATGTATGTGCATGTATGTGCATAAGTGCACGTGTTGGGAGACGAAGAACAACGTGAGGTGGTGCTTCCTGCAAGGCAGTGGGGAGTCAGGTGAAACACAAATTCTTAACCTTCATTTAAGGCAATCCTCACCAATTAGCCCCTAGAGAGAGGGAGAATTGCAGAAACCTTTCAAAGACATGAAAGAGCAAATAAAGATTGGATACCATTAACTCTTAAAAAGATGAATGAGAATTAAATAAGTATTACATTGAGCATTAAATCCTTCAGGATGCTAAGAAGGAACAGTCTCAACTCTATAATATTACATTGAAAATAGAGCTAATTATTCCTTTTAATCTTCAAGCCATGTGTTTTCTTTAAACTCTTTCTCTAGGCTTGGTTTCCTGGAACCAAAGGTGAGGAATTGCGAGCAGGAGATTCATTCTGGAAGGGCTCCCAGGAGAGGTCAGTAGAGGAGCGGGGAGAGTGGGAAAAGGAAGAAACCAGCAAGGCTGCCATTCAGCCTTAGGCTACAGGGGCCTCCAGGATGCAAGTCACACCTGAGTCAGCTTCATCCGCAGTCAGACGGATCACACTCTCCAGCAGTGGACATTCCCCTAGGGCCACCAAGGAGGACCAAAACCACTAGGCACTTCCGGACCTTTGCCCTTGCGGGAAGAGTGCTACTGCAGTAGCCGCAGGGCCAGTCCCCAGAGAAGAGGCACAGGTGCGAGCCATTGCAGACAAAAGCATGCTGGAAACTGCGGCAAAATGACACCAAAATGATGAACGGCCCTGGCAGGATGTGGCAGAGTGCCAGCACAGGTCTCCTCTCTGATGATCGTCTACACAGACCCCTACCCAGGGGCACAGGCAGAAGGCGCTGTGATGAAGCAGCACAAACTGGCAGGTGATGTTGTAAGAGGCACTTGAAAGTCCTGAAGTACCATAAAGAGTCAAGACAACTTTCAGCTTGGGACCTCCTGTTGATTGTTATTTTTGTTATAACCCCCTTTTGCTGGGAAGCATCAAGACACGTGGGTAAGGGCTGGGCACTGGAGCTAGACAATTCTGGCTTTAAATATAAGACTTGTTACTTATTAGTCGAGGGGCCTTTTGGCAAGTTTCCTAGCCCCTCTGTGCCTCAGTTTACTATCTGTAAAACAAGGATAATGATGGTATTAACTCATACGGTTGTTATCAGGAATCAATGAGTGTATTCATTGTAAAGCACTTAGGTACTGTTTGGTATGTTCCCTCCATGGGGGTTCTCTGCTCCCCACCTCCACCCCAGAGGCGGTAGGATGAGAGTAGGATGGAGAGAGAGAAGGAACTTGTGTTCCTGTGAGTCACAGGTCTGGGAAAAAAGAAATGGAATGACAGCAGGAGTAGGAATGCAACTGTGAATCAGAAAATAGGTCCCAGAACATGAACCAGGGACCTAGCCTGAGAACCCAGGGAGTTTTCAGAACACGAGTAACTTCACTGCAAGTGGCCAGGGAGCTCACACAGAGATGAGCCCTCACAGTGAAGGCTGCCACAAGAAACAGGAGTCACCCCTGGTTGGGCCACAGGCAGCCTGCCTGGAGCTCGACTCCCACACGACTGGTTGAATGGGAACAGCCGGTGGAGATTGAATCACACGTGCCAGGTACCCAGAAATGCACAGAGCGGCCATATGTGAAGTCAAGGGAAGTGGGACTACCGTGTGGCCGTGTTGCTGGAGATCTCTGACCCCAGGGTCCTGGGCCCTCGGACGGAGGCTCCCACCCTCCCCTGCCAGGAGGAAACACAGCAGTACCAGCGAAGAGTTTGGAGTCAGACTGCCTGGGTTTGTGTCCTGACCATGAACAGACTGGGTGATCTAAGCCAAGTGCCAACCTCTCTGAGCCTCAGTGTTCTCAGCTAGAAAATGGAATTTATTATAAAACTTACCTTATGGTGGTGATTTCTTTTTGTTGTTTTTCTTTTTTCAAGGTTCCCTGGGATACATAGCCCAGTGCCTGGTATACAGCCTGTGATCAAAGCATGTATCCACTATTATTTGGCCTAAATTCCCAAAACAAGCCTCACTCTTAGTGAGTTTATTTAAATATTATTAGCTTTTCGGTTAGTTATGGTTTATAAAAGCAAAATATAAAATATTATTATCCTTTCGGTCTGAGAGGAACATTTTCAGACTTAAAAAAATTAGTAAAATCTGTTTTCAAAGAAACTTCTGTTCGAAGGTCAGCATGTAAACCAATGAACGCTGCTTTGGCTGAGGCTCCAGGGGCAGGAGCAGGACCGCCGGCCTCGCCCTTCTTCCTCAGCCAGCACCTGGGACACCTTGGGGACCCTGGGCTCCTGGAACAAGAACAACCCCTGTTTTCCAACACTCCCCCTAGTATCTCCCCTTGTTTAACAGTCTGAAGTTCACCAGGGGGGAGGTGGCCCATTTAAGATCTCCCCAGCTTGACAATAACAGAGTAGGGACTAAAACCCAGGGCTGTTCCCTTTGACCTTTTCCCACATTTCCATCATTTGAGGACCCCCTGAATAATTTTTGTTTTTGCCCATTAGTGTACCATTTGATTTATTTATTGAATAACTACCTGGTAAATATAGTTTCTTGTAGTGAGTCCTCTCTCTCTTTTAACTCTTAACCTTGTTATAAGCAGTAATGCCCATGAATTGCACATTTGAGAGCATATATTTTCTTATTATACATTTAAGCTAACAAGTATGAAAATAAAAATATGTATTTGTTCACATACCATTTAAAGTCCATTTATGCATATGCACGTGTGTGCACGACTGATTTCCACACTTCCTTTTGGAAGATGTTGCTCTGTGTGTAAAAGAGAAAATAGCTTTAAGGAAGCCAGTTCTGGACAGGAGCTGTGTCTATACTGGACACCAGAAGGATCAGGGTGTTCTGGGCCTGGTTCCCTGTGAATCTCAATCCAACAGGACGCCACACATTTAGAACGAAATTGAAGAACGACTGCAGTGAAGATGGTTTGAGTATTAGTTTTTTCTTTGTGCATTTTTTTAACTTGAAACAAGAGGTGGAAGACAATGAACCCCATGCTTTTTTGAAACTGTCTCTAGTCCTACAAGCCAATGTATTTTATACATTATGAGATGTTTATACCTTTTGATAACTTTTCTGTAAGCCTTTAATGTGTACACTTTCCACTTAAGAAAGTCCCAGTCAGTCAGCCTTTGTAACCACAATGAGATGCTGCAGGGCTCACATGGTAGGGAAATGATTCGCACCTGGGAATGTTAATTGCACTTGCTCCTCAGCCTGGAGGCTCACAAGGCAGGAGGATCCTTGTGCAACGGGACACGCCCGGGCTTGTCGGGCTGCCTCTGGCTTTAGAAATGAAGAGAGAGACAAAAGGAAAGGGTGATAGTGGTGATGGGAGGAGACTCGACCTTGGGGTGGTGAGCACGCAATACAATATACAGATGATGGAATTGTACACCTGAAACCTATATAATGGTATTAACCGAGAGCACCCCAATAAATTCAGTAAGCATTTTTTTAAAGAAAAAATTATTTAAGTTTTATCTAGATTAAGATTAGTCCTTTGAAGGGTCCCTCCACCCCCACCCCACTTCGGACAAAACAGCCTGTACTGACTGTACCAGACATAGAAATGGAATGCTTTTTCCATCCTCCTCAGAGGTAAATTCTTTCAGCTGGCTTTTTCCATTTGGTTCATCTCTTATCATTGGCTGGTCACCTTAGAGCTGACACAAAGGTAATATAACCCAGGCTGAATGTACTTCTTTCTTCGCAGTTCGAGTTCAGAATATCTAATATTTTTTCCAGCTGCACAACTATCAAAGTCCCAATGTTTGCGCAAGCCTTTCAGAGACTTGGGAAACACAGATTAGTTAGTCAAGCTGGCCCTCACAGATGGACTAAGAAGATAGTAAAAATTAAAGTATCATCAATACTCTAGTTGCAATTAAACACTTTCCTATTTGACAGATGTGAATTTGAACCCTAACTGTGCTTATCATGAGACTTGGGCCAAGTTCATTAACTCTCTGTGCTTCAGAGTCTTCACCTACGGTGCAAGGATACAAATAGTACTTACCTCATAGGTTTGCTTTAGGGTCTGCTCCAGTTAAATGAAATCATGTATATGAAGTATTTAGCACAGCACTGGACACATAGAAAGCCCTCCAAAAATGCTAGCTATTATTTTCACTATGACGCTCATGATTGCCACATTCTGCCACACAAAGTACCTGAAGTATATATAGTCATTGTGACAGATTCCACGGATTGGCCCACACAACATCCTTTCCAACCCTTTCTAAGATACACGGTTCCGGGACTCTTGTAGCTAGGTTCTGCCTATGACTCAGATACTGCCAAGCAGATGCACATACGCCCCAGAAAGGTAAAAGTGATTCAAATAAAGTGGCAGCTGCCTGTGGGTGGGTCCATCTTTGCAAGCATGATGGTGGGGAAGCTCTGACAGAAGTTCCAGAATCCAGCTTCTAGCATCACAGGTATGGATCGGTGAGCAAAAGCAATGGGCTTTCCATGAGAACAGTCCCATTTATAATCTGGCATCTCTGCTGGGATTGTTCTGACTGTGGTATCCCAGCATTGCTGGAAAACCTCTAAGCTACTGAATACCCTGCTCCAGTCCTGCTCTGTTAAAAGTAGCTACAGTAGATTCTGTTACCTGTGACTAAGAACACAGTAATTATCAAAATGATCAATACAGTAATTATCACAGTAATCCTAACTATTATATCAAAAGATTTCTTTATTAAGAATATTTAGGCTACTGCGGGATAAAGAACAGCATATATAAAAACCTAAGTCTTTGCCTTCAAAATACGTTTATCCTAAAAGATACCACATGAAGGCTTAATTTTTAAGGCTTAATTTTCTTTAGCAATAGAAAGATGTTTGTAAGAAACTAGCAAAATGAACTGAGTAAACAATTTGAAGCTTTACAGAAGAGAACTCTCACTTGCGTCTTTATGGAGGATGACAGGTGAGCCTACCTGGCAGAATGCTCTCTATAAATTATAATAGGAGAGTTGAAAGGTGTTCTGGAAATCCAGTTAATGTCTCCAAGTACTTGGCTCAGTATGTTGTATAGGGTCATTAACGTACTCACTTACAGGATGGCACCCAGGAGTGTGCTCAATTACGATGATGAGAATGCCGTAGAAGAGGTAATTAACAAGAGCGTTGAGATCCATCTCCACACAGATTTTGAATGAGTGAAAAATGATGGTGGGATGGGTAGAGGCCTGGGTAAGTGTGGTTTCAGTTTCACCGGGGCTCTGGTTTGTCTTTGTTCATGTTGTTCTTTTTTTAAGTATAATGTCAGATTCTTTCTCCCTACAAATACTGCTCTTATGGCATGTTCTCGATTCTTGTCAGGTATTTTAATTTAATACCTGATTTCCCATTTTATCCCCTACTATCCCCCTGGCAAAATGAAATGATCTCAGAGATCAGGGAGCTCCCCACAATGCCAAACTAATGGGCAGAACTATGAAGTCTTTCAGTTACTTGATTTCTGTCCTCTCCAGAAAAGAGCACTATCTTATACCTTGTAGTTCTGGAGGTCAGAAGTGTGAAATCAGCTTCACCAGGATTTAGGCAAGTGTGCACAGGCCAGGTTCCTTCTGGAGGTTTCAGGGTAGAATCCATTTCCTTGCCTTGTTCAGTTTTCCGGGCCACCCGCATTGCTTGCTTCCTGGCCCCTTCCACACACCAGCTTCTTGTTTGCATGGTCACAGCTCCTCCTACTGACTCTGACCCTCCTGCTGCCTCCTTATGAGGACCCTTGGGATTACATTGCACCCACTTGGATAACCCAGGATAGTCTCTCTAGCTCAAAATCTTGAATTTAATCGCATCTTCAAAATTCTTCTTGCTTTATAAAGTAACATTCACAGGTTCTGGGCATTAGAATATGGACATATGGAGGGGAAAGACTTATTCAGTCTACCACAGGTGGCAAGACACAGAGTTCTAGTCATGTTTCCTCAGTCAGTGGGGCTCACTATACGGTTACAAGGAGAAGTGAGTAAGAAAATAAGGAATCAAGGAAACCAACTGGCATCTGGGACATAACACCGGTACCTGCCTATCTTGCTGGCCTCTGAGCAGCAGGTGCCTTTTGCTTGAGACTCTAGACTCCAACCTGCGTCACGGCCGTCTCTACTTCCTCTTTTTTCTGACTGTTTACTTCAATGTCTGCAGCAGGCCAGCTCAGTCGGCCAGGCACCACCATGCAGAAGGCACAGCTTTTCTGCCAAGCTCTTGTATCAGGACATCTCATTGGCTGCTATCTAGCCCAGAGTGGACAGCTTTTGAATCAGGTGCCAATCCTTGGTCCAAACAGCTTTGGCCAGGGAAGCACAGCCACAGGACCCAAGACATAGCCCCTGATACACAGGAACCATATTTTTCTCCAAAAAGGGATAAAAAGGGGTCCAAAGATTTCAGAAACTGTTAGACTTCTCTCCAAAAAACAATGTCAGTGACCTCGGGGTTTGGGAAATACCATTTTGCTTCCTGATTTAAAAAAATGGTATGTTTGTAGGTGCTTGTTCAAATGGGTTTTTGTTACCATTTAGAAAGTATTTGTAAGAAAAAGGTTATAAAATGTCTACAAATAAATAAAGAGTGCTTTGGGAAGTCACAGGTTTGTCCTGACGGCCTGCAGTCTAATCGTGGATGCTAAGTACGGGCAGAGATATTCTTATCACTAAAGGGAAGTCTTGAAGGTCAAAGGTCTTTACGGTACTTCAAATTACATAAAACAAAAACCCTGGAATTCCCAGATCTTGAGCCATTTATGAAAAATGGCCCACATAGCTTCCGGGACACTGAGTTTAATTCGGAAACCGTTTGATAAATGTTGACCCTTTTGTAGGGAGAGGAGTCTAGGAAAGAAGTCGTCTGTAGTGTAGCACAGACACAAACTGACTTCTCTTCAGTGGGAGGAAAAGGGCCTGTTACAGTATACATTCCTGGATTATGTCAGATAATCATAGGTTCAGCTGCTGCATTAGTCATATCATGAATTTCATAATTACTGGGTAATTGACACAGACCTTTAAAGAGTCCTTTCTCCCTGGAAGGCAGTTTATTGCTGGAATTAAATGAACTGTCACTCCCTGGGGAAAACAGAACCAACTTTTCTCTTGGCTCACCTTGGCTGGGAATAGGAGCTCCCCAGGAGTCAGCGCTTGTCCTCACCAAGCTGTGCGGTCAGGAATAAGCTGGTTGTCCTTAAGGGTGCCAAGGTTCTTTCTCCAAGTGGGAGCCCAGCAAAAGTATAGAAGAGAGTATTTAATGCCCAGATTAAGAGAATTAACTGACTGTGCCGTGTGTTTCCACTGCACAAACACCAGCATTTAATTAAGCCTTCATGCAGCTCAGGCGTATCGACTCTAGCTTGGACTGGAGCCAGAAGGGCCCAAGTCCCAGTGTGGCCACTTGCCAGCAGTGTGACCTTTGACAGATGGGACAAACAGGGGTGCACGTTCCGTGGGAATCTTGCAATGGTTAAAAGCAGGTGAAACACATATTTCAGTCTATGTGGGCAGAAGCCCTCAACATGCCTGCCTACTTTTGGTATTCATTGTCCATTCTCACCATGCTGAATCTTCCAAGTCCTTTCTAGAGCTGTCACACTTCGAGCCACTGAGCTCTCTCTCTCCCCTCTTTGAAACTCAGTTCTAGAATCTGTCGGTGTTTATGTGGGCTCTCCACCCTCCCAGTAACACTTCCTAACACCTGATCATAAGTCTGGGCTCTGCCAGCAAATATTCCATTTGGATTCTGATGAATCCTCCTCCCCCAGGTTCTAAGCAACTTTCTACTATTTAAGAGCCTCCTCACTTACCCTCTATTTTGTCATCTCTTCCCATAGCCTTGTCTCTCCAAAGACCAAAGTCTAGATGAAGAGGAAGTGTCCATCAAGTTTAGAAACTGAAAGGTAATAAGATTGAGGGAAGAAGGAAAGGAAGGAGTTGTGCCTCTTCCTTTATTTTTTTCCCACGAAAATACAGCCCCTTGTAAATTACTTCCTATCCTTTTGCAGTTTCTTAATCTTCTTTTAACTCCCTTTGAACAACATAAACCTCTCCTTTCACACTCTCTCCCAATTTTATTAAAAATTTCAAAATAAATGGAACAACATGATTAAAAACATGTTGAAACTACAGTCATCTGCCCTGGCTAGTGTAGCTCAGTGGATTGAGTGCAGGCCTGCAAACCAAAGGGTCACTGGTTCCATTCCCAGTCAGGGCACTTGTGTGGGTTATGGGCCAGGTCCCCAGTAGGGGGCGCGCAAGAGGCAACCACACATTGATGTTTCTCTCCCTCTCTTTTTCCTCCCCTTCCCCTCTCTCTAAAAATAAATAAACAAAATCTTAAAAAAAAAAAACCTACGGTCATCTTAGAATTTTTTATTCAAACTATGCAATCACTGTCAGACACTCAACATCTGTACCCTGACCCTCCCCACTCCCAGGTGACTGACAATCTCTACGTGCGTTTGAAAGCCCTCTTCAACAGTGTGCTGTGTTTGTGAGATTCTTGGCCAGAGCTGACTCTGAGTGGAAACGCCTAGATCTGGTGACCATCCCCACCTAATCCTGGCAGTGCTTCATCCGGGATGGTACCTTGTACAAACAAGCACTTCGGTCTGCTTGTTGATACAGACCGACTGCTGAATACTGGGTATGGTTAAAAGAACAGGTTTGGGGGGCACATGCGCACAGGACGACTACATGTCCTGGCTTCTATGGCAGTCAGAGTGGTGCCATGTGACAAGCTGCTGGCCGACTGAACGAGGGCAGATGCGATGTGTGCCACTTAGAAACCTGGCCCCAAAATGACTCACACAATCTTCCATACTCTGTTTTTTCACTAGTTGGGTGGTAATGTAGAAAGATCTAGGGAAAAATTTTTGAAGAGGCCCTGGGGTTTACAAAATAGAAGGATCCTGGACCCCTGAGTCACCAGGTGGTGGAGATTGTCCTGGATATCTCCCAACCCTGTGAGGGGAGGAAGAAATGGATCTTTGTTGGGTTAAGCTATGCTACAGCAACTAGTGTTAATCAACCCTATAAATATATTTTAAAAGCTCCTAGAACATAATAAGGGCTTAGTCATGGTTAGTGTTTACTGATATTATTTGTTCAATCAGCTAATATTTATTGATGATTACACACCTGAGGAGGCCTTGGCCCCTCCCACCACAGGGCCTTTATCTACGTTTCTCTCCCTGCCTAGCCCGCTCCTCCCTCCCCACTTCACACAGTCCCCACTACTCATCATTAAGACCACAGCTCGAGCGAGATCTTACTCATGAAAACCTTTCCAAGCACCCTAGACTTGGCCAGTGCCCCCATTAATGACCTCATTGATCCCTACATTTTTCCTACATAATACATATTATAATTTGTCATTGCATGAATGTTTATGTAACTTTTCTGGTGAATCTCTCTCTTCCCCACTACGGATTAAGTACCAGGAGAGCAGGGGCCATCCTATTGGATTCACTGTGGTATTCCTGGTTTCTACCCCCGACTCCCCTGACCCCCCCGCCCCTGCCAGTGCCTGGCCGGCACGATGAGCACAGGGCAGGTCTGACAGGCTGCCTGCTTCGTCGTGGGTTCAAATATCAGCATTGGGTCTGTTTTGCATTTTTGCAAGTTTAGAAATGTGATTTTTTATGGAAGCCCAGAAACTGGGAAAAGATTCACAATAACCGCACTTACAAGATATCTTCTTTCCTGGCCTTCAAGTCCCTGGGAAAGTAAATTAGTGAATATTCAGAAGCACATTTAAAAGAAATAAAGAGGGTGGAGTGGGACAGGGCCTCATGGGCCGCTGCAGGTCTCCCCACATGAACCCGGAGGTAGAAGTAGGAGCCGTCCAGTGGCCTCGTTTGATTAAAAAAGACACCACCCCACCCCCGAAGTCTGCTCCCAGCATCCTCGTCAGACCCTCTTCATTTCTTTTATTTTTTTAAATAAAATGTTTTCAGGTCTCAGAAAACCTTGAAAATGGCTGCAATAAGACACCAACATTATAGCTGTCCCAGGTCTCTCTGACACATGTGACCAAGTTCAGAAAGACACTCAAGGTCAGAAGATGCCACAGGTGATGCTACACCCCCTTGCGTTAACCTGCTCTCACAGAGGTCCCTCGAAGAGACAGGGACACTTTTCTGACATGCTTGCCTGCAGTTTCTGAGCACACTCTAATGGAACCTCTTTCTCAGAATTATGCATGTCTAAAAATCATGCCTGAAAACAGCCTCTCCACCTGAGAGGGATTCCTGAGCTCTGAGACAGATGACCTCAGTTATAGAAAAATCTGTGGAAAAAAAAAAGTAGAGAAAGACCCCATCAAATAAACGGCCCTGGGTGCCTTAGGAACCACCCAAAGAGTTCCCCACCCTCTTCCAACGCCTTTTGAGGGCTGACATTAAGACAGAAGCATATGGGTTGTGGCGCCAGAGAGTTTTCGTGAGAATCATGACCGCTTATCACACATATAACCTCAGGTAAATTACTCAACATTTCTGAACCTGTTTTCTCATCAGCAAAGTTGGAGGTGATAATAATGCCTGCCTCTTAAAGTTGGGCACACTGGAGGAATCGTGTTTCCTGAGTGCCCGGCATACTGTCATACTCGCCTGGGATTTGCCCAGTTCCCTGGACTGCGTGTCGCTACTGGAATTACTTCCACAAAAGAGGGAAGGTGGGTTGGCTGTCGGACTGACTTGCTGGTCAGATGATATCTGGCACCCAAGCACGAGAAGCTGGTTGACCATATGTAGGACCCCAAGCAGTTTGGAGACCTGGGACCACTTGCACTCCATGTACTTGAACGACTGTGTGGCCAACCACTCAGAAAGGAATGGCACACGTGCATGTCACATCCTGCTGAGAACACTGCAGCTCTTGAGAAGGGAGAATTGGGTCTCTACAGCGAGTATCAAAAGCCCCGAAGACCTGTCCTGAGATAACGGCAGCCAGTTCCATAAGCAGTCACAGGACCTGCAAAGGCTCTGCCCATCTTCATGGAGTTCCTCAGTCCCTGACACAGCTGCATTGCAGAGCCAGTCCCCCAAATATTGCTTGTTTTCTTGTATTTCTGCAAAGGAGGTTTCTTCTGCCTGGGTATCCTCTCCGTGCATAATGCATCATGGAGGGCAGGGCCATGTCTGGAGCCTTTTAGGATGCAACGAGCACAACCACACACAGCAGCCCTGGGTAGAAGAGTGGACTCTGGAGTTGGAGAAATCTGCGTCTCCGTCTCACGTCTGCCTTGTGTTCCCAGTAAAACCGTGGGCAGGCTGACCTTTCTAAATCTCACCTTCCTCATC
Source organism: Tonatia bakeri (assembly GCA_004024845.1). Lineage (NCBI taxonomy): Eukaryota > Metazoa > Chordata > Mammalia > Chiroptera > Phyllostomidae > Tonatia > Tonatia bakeri. Next base: position 27,950 of record PVIA01001271.1, read on the forward strand.
TGTAAAGTCAAAGTAATTTCAGCAGCTCTCTCTTAGTGGTGTTGCTAAGGGTCCAATAAAATAATATGTATGCAAAGATTTTAACACAGTGCCCAGCACATAAAAGATGCTTCATGAAACCTATAATAATATCTAATAATTAATAATAATAATTATTATTCTCCATGCCTAATTTTTACTCTCCTTTTAAGATCAGCCCATATGTCTCCTCTCCTAGAAAACTTTAATAATTCCTCTCCAAGCTGGGCCAAGTGCCTGTTCTATGTGTTCCCATCTGCCCCTGTGCTACTGCCTCTAACTCTGCTGAACTTCCTCCCTGAGCTGTGGCTGCTGGGTGTCAGGGACTGTGTCTTCCACATGGGGATCTCCAGCACCTAGGACAATGTCTGGCACATAGTAGGTACTCAGTGAATGACTGAATGAATGAATGAGTGAATGAATGAATGAATGACTAAAAGCTGCCTTTGATGGGACCAAGGGGGAAGTTTGCTCTTCTTCGTTTCTGTTAGAAGCCAGTGACAGAGGAAAGAGGCAGAGGAATGGAGAAGGAGAGCATGAACTGGACACTTGCCAAAGGCAGGTCAGCCCCTTCCTGTGGTCACTTTTTTGGGTATAAGAAAAACTAACTGAAACCTCATACCGAGCGGGACCTAAGAAGGTAAACAAGCCAACCATTCCTCCTAGACAATGGCCCGATTCTCCCTGGCCAAGGAAGGTGGAAGCCGTGGGGAACCAGACAAACATCCCTTTCCAATTTCCTTCCGTCCGTGCTCAGCTCCTGCAAAGCATCACAGCCCACACCCACCTCATGGCCTTCCCTTCATAGAAGGTGTCTTCAAATCCAAGACAGGCTCTTAAATCTTTGAAGGCTGGTTGGAGCTGCAGTGAGGCTGAATCACTCCTCGCCACAATGGTCTTAGAATGACAGAGGGTTCCTGTGTCCAGGGCGTGTTCTAAAGTGGTTTTTTTATGGCATGGTTGGCTTCCACGTAGCCCCTGCCAACCAGGAGCTGAGATTAGCAGTCTGTGTAGATCACATTACTGAACCTCAAAACGCCCATGAAAACTTATAAAAACAAAACACCAGCACAGCAGAAGCGCAAAGCTGAAGGAGGTACTGCACGTGTGACAAATAACTTAGCCGTCCAGACACCCGCAGGCCCAGCGTGAGTCAGCGGCAGGACTCGGGTGCCAACAAAACCTCAGGCAGGCCCGGGCCCAGTGGAGCTTCCAAAAAGAGAAAGGCGATGGCTGACTGTGCTCCACACCAGTCAGACCACCCTGGAGGAGGTTTGGCTCTGTCTGTGTGTCCCATCGTGGGAGAGGAAAGGGTGTGTCCTGAGTGGAGTTACCAAGATTGGGGGTGGAGGTGGGCAGTGGAGGGACTCAGAACTGGGTCAAGTTAGACAGGAGGAAGAGATACACTCCTGGACAATAAAGGGTATTTGTGGAGGGATGAAGGTGGGGGCACCTGGTGCTGGTGACTTCCACTTGGAAGGCCTCCCCTCCCGTCTGCCTAGCGAACTCCTATTCACCCCTTAGGTCTCAGCTCCTGCCACCTCTTCCGAGAAGCCTTCTGTCACCTCTGTAAGCAGAGCCAGTCGTGCCTCCACTAGGACCTCCTCCTCTTGCCTCTGGGAGTCAGGTCTCTTTATTACAGCACCTTTCACACGGAGTGGCATTGGCTGAGCAGAGCCTCCATCCTACTTATCTTTGTGACCCTAGTGCATGGCATGGTGACTGCTCCTCAGCTAATATCTGATTAAATTAAATAGTTGGCATGAAAAAGGTCGCCAGCCATCTTGACCATGAGGAAGAGAGAGACTGTATTTTTTCTATGTGGCTCGAAAAGACGGAACTGGAACAGAGGGTGGAAATTATGAGAAGGTGGATTTCAGCTCAGAATTAGGAAGTGCTTTAGAAGAATAATGATAATAGCTTTGTTGAGTGGTTTGGTCATTTGTTGCTGTGTAACAAGTTACTTTAAAGCTTAGTGGCCTAAAACAACAATACATGTGTGTTATCTCACAGAGTTTCTGTGGGCCTGGAATTCAGGAGCAGTTTAGTGGAGTGGCTGCGGCTTGGGATCTCTCGTGACCTTGGAGTCAGGAGCGCAGCGGGGGCTACCGTTGCCTGAAGGCTTAGTTGGGCTGGAGGATCGCTTCAGGCAGCTCATTCATGTGGCTGCAGGCAGGAGGCCTCGACACAGACTCTTCCAGTGACCTCACAACATGGTAGCTGGCTTCCACCAGAGCAAGGGACCCAAGGAGGGGAACAAGAGGGAGGCTGCAGTGTCGTCCACAATGTAGCCTCAGAAGTGACAGCCTGTTGCTTCCATAACACTCAGTGTGTGGAGAGATGACACATGGGCAGGAGTACTAGGTGGGGAGAGTCATGGTGGTCACATGCAAGCTGGCCACTGCTCTGGGCATGAGCGATGTACCCGGAACTGTGACAACTGTTTAACACTGGGTCTCTCCTGTGACCTCACAGCCACCTTTCAAGAATGGTGTTTTTTCATCTCTACTGTATTTTATTTATTTTTAAAACATGTTTGCCTTTCAAGTTATTCTGTGTTTCCCGCCCCCCCCCCCCCGCCAAAGCAGCTTATGGTATCTTGTAATATTTTTAAGAAGAGATAAAAGTATAGTTTAAAAAAAAAAATTTAGATTTTATTTGTTTGTTTGTTTGTTTATTTACTTTTAGAGAGAAGGGAAAAGAGGGAGAAAGAAGAGAAACATCAATTGACTGCCTCTTGCATTCCTTCAACTGGGGATCTGGCCAACAAGCCAGGCATGTGTCCTGACCGGGAATCAAACCGGTGACCTTTCAGTCTGCAGGCTGCCGCTCAACCCACGGAGCCATACCAGGCAGGGTCAAATTGTTTTAATCTTCATCTCAGAAACAATACATGCATTAGTATACAGATTATAAATTGTGAAAGCAATTTCCTATGCATTTTCAAGTTTACTTAATGGCAGTCTGGATGTCCATGTAAACTCTCCAGTTAGACCTGGTGTATTTTCAAATTTCCATTTGATAGATAAGGAAACTGAAGCACAGAGATGTTAAGGAACTTGTCCATGGTCACATACCTAACAAGTCTCTGAGCTTTGGTTTGAACCTAAAACCCCAAAGTCATCCTGCTTTGTGGTGCATTACACGGCACTGTGCTGCCCTGGGGTACCCACTAGGCAGTGGTCCTGGAGGAGTGGCGCTCCGTCCTCGCTGCACACAAACACCAGCTGGGCAGCTTTTACAAATTCCCGACATCTGAGCCCGACCACCAGGGGCTCTGATCTAACTAGTCCAGAGTTTGATTCTATTACACAGAATCATAGAGAAAAGGCCAACACTGCTTGGGGGTCAGATCGTGACTTCCCTGAGGTCCTTTCCAAATATGACACATTATTTGGGTGAAATGGAACCTATTTTATTACTGAGCATGTAATATAACGTATAACTCAAATATAACATGTAGATGGGTTCCCAGTTGTTATCTGAGGCCCCATGGAGGTACTATCTAAGCTCAATCTTGAAAGTGCTAAACAGGCTGGGAAGGAAGTGTATTACAGCTAGAAAGAAATACTCAGGAGACACCTAATACCAGGGTAAAATTTCAGGAATATAAACTATTAATGAGAGAGTTTTTACAGAATCCCTTCCTCAGGTTCTCTAACTGCCTGCCTAATCTCTCCCTCCCTCGTCCGTGTCTCAGATCCTTGTCCACTGTGGTCAGAGCACCTTTCTGGGTGCAAGCACAGAGAGTAAGCAGAAAGGGCACAGAGCGGCTGGAATGACAAGTCCCTGTGGAAGAGGGAGGCAGAGAGAATTCTTATGAAATTAATTATCAGCTATTATCCTCTGCTTCTTGATCATGACATTGTCCTCGGCTTGAACCATGGGGCCATGCTGTCAATTAGTCATTGTAAACATAGAAGGACTAGTTGGGGCCTCTCTGTGACTTTCCTGTCAAATCACCCCACATCTGCCTACCCTGCTTATCAGCTCGGGCCCACAATAGCCAAGGCCCTAATCCTGGAGGCAGAATGGCGTAACATCCACGCGTCCAGTGAACACTGACTGAGGGACTGGGCCCACCACTGATCTAGGAGTGAAAGATGCCGTGACCAAAGCAAAGACCTTGTCTCCATGGAGCTCTCCGGAGAGAAAGGCAGGCAATCTCTAATGGGACAAGAATAAGGTTGAGGTCAGAATCCTCAATAGGATGTAAGAAGACACTGCAGAGATGTTTTCCAAGTGTTGGAAGAAAGAAAATTTTGAGCCTAGAATTGTGCATCCAGCTAAGCTGTCTGTTAATATGGCAGTGAACTGAAGACGGTGTCAGGCACTCGAGGGGGAGGCCCCCAGAAGACTTCTCACACAAAAACCTGCTTTAGAAGACACTGTTGGAGGAAGCACTCCAGCAGGGGAGAAATAAAGCCGGAGAAGTTTTGAGGTATATGGCATGGAAATAAGTTAGTCAAGTTTTTTGCTATCTGAATAAATATTGACCAAAACAGAAAGAATGAAATAAGTCATAACCCAAACTCTAGACAATACCAGTGACAGAAAGAAAAAGACCTGAACTACTGAAACATGCTTGGTACATGTCTCTTTGGGAGAAAACAAATAGATATTGATGAGTTTAAGAAGTTGAATGGAGGTAAAAATATATCTTAATGTGTGAGGAGTAAACTCCTGAAGAATAAAAATAGAATGGACAACTTTTCAAAACAGTGGGAGAACATTGTTCCAGCCAATGAAATGTGGAAGAGAGTAACAAAGAAACAAGATGAAAATATGACATAGAAACCATGAAATTAAATAATAGAAATAGATCTAATATGCTGGTGATGAGAATTTATGTAAATAGGTTAACACCGCCAGTAAAAAGATTCTCAAATTGGATTTAAAAAATAATCCAACCTTATATTTTCTACAGAAGAGGCATAAAAGTGGACAGATTTCAGAGGCTGAAAGAAACAGTGGTGAGAAAAATACACTAGGCAAATAGGGACTGAAAGGCAGCCAGGGAAACAAGTCCAGAGCAGACCAAACAAACAGAAGCATCCCAAAGACAAAGACACGCAGTGAACGGCACAGAATGAACACGAATATCATAGGGGCACGTGCATGCACTCTGCAGCATTGCTTCAAAAAATAAATTAGCAACTGGCAGAACCACGGGGAAGAAAAGATAAATTAACATTTTTAGATATTGAAACACCTCTTTCAGAAACTATATATCACACAAGAAAAAAAAGGAAAGAAAGAAAAATAAAGATTTGAATAATAAGCCTGATAGTAAATATAAGTTGAATTACTCACTCATCAGAAACTGCATATTCTTTTTTTAAAGTACATGTAAAACAGTTACCAAAATGGATCCGGAACTAGACTACACAGAAAACCTCAGTGAGCTCCAAAGAACTAATACCACATAGACTTTCTCTAAATATAGTATAAAAAATTGAAAATGAATTTAAAAAGTTAGCTTAAAAAAGTCTCATAATATTCTAAACTAAGACATGTGTCTAAATAACTCTTCAGATAAAGAGAAAAGACCTAAGGAAATTCTTAAATATTTAGAACCAAGTGAAAATGAAAGCACTTGTGTCTAAAGGTACCCGCTGCTATAATTAGGGGAGAATTTACAGATATGAACACATTAACAAGAAGACCGGAATTTTTAAAAAAGAGCTAAATATTTAACTAAAAATTTAGAAACAAAACAATAGAATTAGCCCAAAGAAAGAAAGTGGAACAAAATGATAATTGATGAAACAGGGAACAAAATACGATAGAGGACAATCATAAAACCAGAAGCAATTATCTTTATGAAAGACCGGTGATGGGCAGGAAAAAAGAAGAAAGTAACCAAGGAAACGCAAAGCACTCCTCACGGAGTGAAAGAGAGAGAATGCACAGATGAAGTTGAGATTTTAAAACTAACAAAAAAAATACTATAAACTATATCCTGGTAAAGTTTAAAATCTAGACATTGATAAATTGCTAGAAGAATATAAAATGCCAAAATTGGCATAAAAAGTTGAATGTACCAGTAAAATGAAAGAAAGTCAGGGGGTGATGAACACACTCTGCTCCGTCCCCTAAGTTCTCTGGCCTGGACAACTCCACAGGTAAGTTTTCCCAGACTCTCACGGAACAAATCCCCATCTCAGGCAAGCTGTTCCAGAAAAGAGAAATAGAAAGAAAGTGACACAAATCATTTTGTGAAAAGGGCATAAACTTGATTCTAAAATTACATAGAACAGTAAAATAAAATAAAAGTATAGGGTCATTCTACCATGAACAAAGATGCAAAAATTCTAACTATATAAAGAAACATAAAAGAGGACAAAGAGAGGGCTTATAAAGTAATTTAGGACAGTTTGGTATTGGAAAATTAATTAATAGAAAAGAGAACATACAATTATCTCAGAAGATGCAGAAAAAGCATCTGGTAAAGATCAGTAACTAATTATAACAAAAAAAGAACTAGCAGAAAATTAGGGATAGAATATTCTTAACTTGACATCTACCAAAGACCTACGGAAGGATAGATAGCACATACAGTGGAGAAATTTCAGACTCATTTGCTTTAAGATTAGGAAAATAGACAAGACTGCCCACTGTTCAAGCTACCTTTAATCATAGTATTGGAGGGCTTTGAATCATTACAAAGCAAGAAAATGAATTAGAGGTGTCAGGATTGTTAGGAAAGAGAAAAATTGACTGGTAAGAGAGTTCACCAAGGTTGCCAGGTAAATGATCACTTTAAAAAACTAAATGTTCTTTCTCACTAGCATGGTAAAGTATTTAAAATGGTCTCTAATGAACCATGCACCTCAGGTTCCATCCCTTTGCGATGTAACTTTGCCTCTCCTGCCACCACCACGGCCTCCCACATGTGAAGGACACCGTCCTGAATCCTCCAAACCATTGTCACCGGACTGGCATCAGGTGGAGCAGTCCCTGCTGAGCACTGCCCGAAACTCTAGTCCCAGGATCACGAGTGACACAGGGGTGTGCTCGTTCACTGAGTCTCGAGGTAGCTTACTATGTAGCCACACGTAACCAATGTAAGGAAAGAGGAAATATGAACTAAGATAAGCCAAAATAGCAACAGAAATTATCGTGTATCTTGGAATTCACCTAACAAAAAGCCCCAAATATTTATGAAAAACATTTTAAAATCTTTTAAAGGATGTAAAAAGAGACTCAGATAATCAGAGACATGCCATCTTTTAAACAGTTTTACTGAAGGGTAATTGGACCGCACATTGTAAAGTACACAGTTTTATAAGTTTTGATATATGTATACACCCATGAAACCCTCACCACAAAAGCATCAACATATCCATCATTCCCAAAGTTTCCTTGTGTCCCTTAGGAATCCTTCCCTCTCACCTTTTCCTTTACTATTCCCAGGGCAACCATTAACTTTTTTGTCATTATAAATGAATTTGCCTTTCTAGAATTTTATCTAAATAGAATCATACAGTAATCTTTTGGTCTGGCTTCTTTAACTCAGCATAACAATTTTGAGATTCAGCCATATTGTTGCATATACCAATAATTTATTACTTTTTATTGCTGAGTAATATTCCATTGTGTGGATTTCTGATTTTTTTATTCATTCCTTTTTGATAGGTGTTTGGTTGCTACCAGTTGTTGGCTAACATAAACAAAGCTCTATGAACATTCACATACAAGTCTTTGGATAGACTTACACTTTCATTTCTTTTGGATAAATAACTAGACATGAAGTGGCTGTGTCATATGGTTGGTGCACATTTAACTCTTTAAGAAATTGTTGGACTTCCTGCCAAGATGGAGGCATAGCTAGACATACTGTGCCTCCTTGCACAACCAAAATAAGGACAACAAAAATTTAGAAACAAAATAACAACCAGTACTGACAGAAAATTGAACTGTATGAAAGTCTGACAACCAAGGAGTTAAAATAGACACGTTCATCCAGACTGGTAGGAGTGGTGGAGTTGGGACACTGGGCGGAGAAGGGTCGCAGCAAAAAAGTGGTGGCTGGCAGATCCCGGGTGAGCAGGTGGCAGCGGGCAGACCCAGCAAGGCAGTGATTGTGGAAGGGTGCAGTGCACCAGGCAGCTGGCAGACTGGGTGGTCCCACATTCGCACGCAGATAAACCAGGAGAAATTGGGGAGCAAGACAGACCGCACAACCCAGGGTCCCAGTGCCAGGGAAATAAAGCCTCAAAACACCAATTGAAAACATCTGCGGTGGCTGAGGTGCCGGGATAAACTCCCAGCCTCATAAGAGAGTTCGTTGAAGAGACCCACAGGATCCTAGAATGTACACAAACCCACCCACATGGGAATCAGCACCAGAAGGGCCCAGTTTGCTTGTGGAAAGTGACTGAAATCCGGCAGAGAGTGGAGCAAAAGCCACTGTTCCCTCTTGGACTCCTGCCCCCCACACGGCATCACAACGCAGCCACGTGGGTTTCCCCATCCTGGTGAATACCTAAGGCTCCACCCCTCACAGGTAACAGGCACATCAAGACAAAAAAAAAAAGGCCCAAATGAAAGAACAGATCAAAACTCCAGAAAAAATACAACTAAATGATGAAGAGATAGCCAACCTATCAGATGCACAGTTCAAAGCACTGGTAATCAGGATGCTCACAGAATTGGTTGATTTTGGTCGCAAATTAGATGAAAAAATGAAGGCTACGCTAAGTGAAATAAAAGGAAATGTACAGGGAACCAATAGTGATGGAAAGGAAACTGGGACTCAAATCAACACTGTGGACCAGAAGGAAGAAAGAAACAACCAAACAGAAAAGAAGGAAGAAACAATTTTAAAAAATGAGGAGAGGCTTAAGAACCTCCGGGACAACTTTAAATGTTCCAACATCCGAATTATAGGGGTACCAGAAGGGGAAGAGGAAGAGCAACAAGTGGAAAACTTATCTGAACAAATAATAAAGGAGAACTTCCCCATTCTGGCAAAGGAAATAGACTTCCAGGAAGTCCAGGAAGCTCAGAGAGTCCCAAAGAAGTTGGACCCAAAGAGGAACACACCAAGGCACATCATAATTACATTAGCCAAGACTAAAATGAAAGCAAGAATCCTAGAAGCAGCAAAAGATAAGGAGACAGTAACCTACAAAGGAGTTCCCATCAGACTGTCAGCTGATTTCTCAAAAGAGACCTTGCAGGCAAGAAGGGACTGGAAAGAAGTATTCCAAGTCATGAAAGGCAAGGACCTACATCCCAGATTGCTCTATCCAGCAAAGCTTCCATTTAGAATGGAAGGGCAGATAAAGTGCTTCTCAGATAAGGTCAAGTTAAAGGAGTTCATCATCATCAAGCTCTTATTATATGAAATGTTAAAGGGACTTATCTAAGAAAAAGAAGATAAAAAACATGTACAGTAAAATGACAGCAAACACAATTATTAACAACCACACCTAAAACAAAAACAAAAGCAAACTAAGCAAACAACTAGAACAGGAACAGAACCACAGAAATGGAGATCACATGGAGGGTTAGCAACAGGGAAGTAAGAGGAGGAGAGAGAGGGAAAAGGTACAGAAAATAAGTGGCATAGATGGTAGTTAGAAAATAGACAGGGGGAGGGAGGGTAAGAATAGTACGGGAAATGTAGAAGCTAAAGAACTTATAAGTATGACACATGGACATGAACTAAAGGGGTGGGCAATGTGGGTAGGAGAGGGTGTACAGGGTGGAGGGGAATGAAGTGGGGGAAATGAAACAACTGTAAGAGCATAATCAATAAAATATATTTAAAAAATAAATCGTCAAATTGTACATAATCCAATTACTTTCCCATCAGCAATATATGAGAGTTCTAGTTGTTCTACCAGCACTTGGTTTGATTAGTCTTTTTTATTTTAGCCATGTTAGTAGTTCTGTAGTGATCCCTCCTTGTGGTTCTAATTTGCATTTCCCTAATGATTAATGATATTGAACATATTTTTATATTCTTATTGGCCACCCACATGATGATTCCTTTGGTAAGGTGTTCAAATATTTCCTCATTTTTAAAAAATTGTTTCTTTTCTTATTACAGAGTTATGAGAGTTCTGGGTATATTCTGGATGCAAGTCATTTATCAAATATGTAACTCAAAATTTTTTTCTCCCAGTTTCTGGCATATCTTTTTTATTTTCTTAGCAAGGTTGTTCAAAGAGGAAAAGTTCTGAATTTTGTCGAAGCCCAATGTATCAATTTCTCCTTTTCTGAATTATAATTTTTGTGTGGTTAAGAAATCTTCAATTGTTTATCTTATTTTATGTCACATTACATCCTTCCTCTTGTACATTTTGCTAATGTCACTCATTTGATCTGAGAAGGCTTTTTGCTTTATGAAATGCTTAGAGGCAGCAAATGTGATCAAATATTTTTAATTTCTATACATTTTAAATACTGTGCTACTTTTCTGTATATTACTAAAACAAATCATATTTTGATTAAATAAGATAATTTTCATATGTTTAATTATTTAAACAACTTAAATCCTTCATTCACCTAGATAAAAAAGCATTAATCTTCTAAAGAAAAAGCAATTGTCATGTCTATGTTTATCTTAACACACTAACTTATTTTACTAAGAGCAACCCTTAAGCGTATGGAAAATGGGATTTTTCTTAACACGTGAATTGTGCACATAATCTTCAATATAAATTTGATTCAAGACCACAATTCACACAATCGTTTTAACTTTTAGTAAATTTTTCATAAAGAACAAAAATCTTTGACTAATGCAGGGCCACAAATATTTTCTCTTACATTTTCTTCTAGAAATTTTAGTGTTTTAGGTTTTACATTTAGGTCTATGAGACATTTGAGTTAATTTTTGTATATATTGTGAGATATGGATCAAAATTCATTTTTTTGTTTATGGACATCGAATTGTTCTAGCACCATTTGTTGAAAAGACCATTCTTTTTCCACGGAGTTATCCTTGAACTTTCATTAAAAAATCAGTTGTCCAAATAGGTATAGGTCTGTTTCTGGACTCTGTTCCAGCTCCTTCATACATTTGCCTTACATCATTGTTCTTGGTCTGCACCGTAAGATTCTCAGAAAAACAAAGCAAATGAAACCCAAAGTTATCAGGAGAGAGGAAATAATAAAAATTAGAGTGAAAATTGATAAACTAGAAAATAGAAAAACAGAAAATAATTCAATGAAACCAAAAGCCAGTTCTTGCAGAAAAGGAACAGAACTGAAAAACCTCTAACCACACTGATCAGCAAAAAGGAGAAGACAGAAATCGGCTACATCGTGAGCAATAGACCTGACGTCCCTACAGATTCTGTAGATATTAAGGGGATAATAAGGGAGTTTTTTGAACAACTTCATGCTGACAAATCTGACAACTTAGATGAAATGGATTCATGTTTTGAAAGACACGAACTACCAACACTCACTCAAGAAGAACTAGGTAACCTGAACAGATGTATATCTATTAGAGGAGTAGAATCTGAAGTTCAAAATCATCTCACAGAGAAAACTCCAGGTCCAAGTAGCTTCACTGGTGAATTATCCCATGTTTAAGAAGATGTAATACCAATACTTCACAAACTCTTCCAGAAAATAAAAGAGAATGAATACTCCCCAACCCATTCCAAGATGCTAGAATTACCATAATAATAAACCCAGACATTGCAAGAAAATTAAAACACACACACACATATACACACATAAAAAAAACCTTCAGACCTACATCCCTCATGACAAACATGCTTCTTAACAAAGTTTTAGCAACATGTTCGTGGATAAAATGACTCACCAATTCTGAAATGTTGTTTGCACCCTGACCAGTGTGGCTCACTTGGTTGGGTGCCATTCTACAGAGTGAGGGGTTCCCAGTTTGATTCCTGGTTAGGACATGTGCCTGGGTTGTGGAGTTAGTCCTTGGTTGGGACAGGATTTTTTTTAAGTAAAAATATATTTAAATGAAACATATATGCAGAAAACTACACTAATCATAAGTATACAACACAATGAATTTTTGTAACTATAGAATACTCAGAAAACTAAAGCATGACCAGCACACTCAGGACACCACCAGCCCCCTCAACTCCGGCAGCTGAAGAATAGCTGTGCCTAATTTGAACTTTATGTAAATGGAGCAGGTGGGGTATAAAAGGAAAGAATAAAATTGAAGGAAAAAAAGCAGTTCCTTGATGATGATGTCAGTGAGGATGGTGATGATGACAATGATGATGGTGATGATGTGCTATGAATAAGGCTATGATTAACTCATCTTCCTCCACCTGAGGTCTCCAAAAACTATAAAACAAACTAAAACAAAACAAAGACTACTGGTGGAGCTAGCTTACCAACTCTAGACATGTCTGAATTCCAGTGGTAGACACAAGTTAGGGTGAAACTGCTTCCGCTCCTCCCCCGACCCCATCTCCATACAGAACAAAGTCCCTTGGGGACTAAAAGTGCCCTCGAATGGATAGATTCCCAGGTTTATAGTTGGGTTCCTCTCATCTCCGTCTCCTCATCTGCTAAATGGGTTTATTCGTCCTAACTAACAAGGATTTGAGAAGGAAGATCAAAATAGGGTCAAGTAAGTGAAAACTTGCAAAGCATTATAAGAATAAAAGCCATCATAATTATTATTTTAAAGGAAAAATTTCCAAGTGATTTCAACCGAGAATTTTTTTAACTTTAAATTATTTTATTTTTTTTAACTTGAAATATTTAATAAGACGTGTTTTGATTTGTGGGAAAAGATGAGCCCCCAAATTGTACTCTTAAGTGCCCTGGTATGCGTATATTACTTATTTATTTATGTGTTAAACTTCAAATTATGTGTAATAAACTGCCTGTGGTGCAACGTTATTGATTTTTCTGCATTAAAAGCCGAATTAAATGTGCATTACTCTGGGGTTGGTCACCATGAGGGAAGCTTGAAAAGTTTCGAGGGACAGTAAGTGAAGACCGTTATGGCGCTGCGGACTCCTCTCGCGCGGATCCCCGCCGCCCTGGGGAGGTTGCACCGCGTTTCAGTCGCGGGTGCATCCTTGCCTTAATGCTTCCTCTAATGGTACCTAATGGCAGCTTGGCTACATCACCTGCTTTATAAAGAAACAGCTGCCTTCTCCAGCCATTTCTCAGACATATTCTAGAAAAGAGTTGTGTTTTTTAGTATATTCTGTATGAAATACAAAATTCCTTGGTAAGCTTTGTTTCATGGTTTTGTTAGCTCATTCATTCATTCATTCATTCATTCATTCAACAAATACTTATTGAATATTTACACTGTCCTAGGCATTTTGCCAAGTTGTACTTTTCATCACTAAATTACGATACTTACCAGTGTGACCAGTAATTGGAAGTGAATCACTACCCACTTCTGGTCCTTGGAATATTAAGATACTGGGAGCGTAAAGAGGTGAAGGTCTGGATTGAATTCCCACCTTCATTAACTCGCAGCTGGGTGACCTTGTCAAGTTATTTTTCAAATATAATTGAGCTTTTCTTTATGGCTTAGAATATGATCAATATAATAAAGGTGATATGTATGTGTAAAGAAAATTGTATTTACTGTGTGTAGGGTAAAAAGTTTGGTATGGGACATTAAATCAGTGGTGGCAAAAATTATTCATTAGATTTATTAATATTCTTATAGATTTTTTTCCTTCATCTTTCAAATTAAAAGTGTGACCAGACGGCATTTAGGTCCCATTGAAATTAATTTTACCTGATACTCTGTTTTACTATCAAAGTTTTACTATCTTCAGCTCTTGAATATTTTCCTCCTTGATTTCTTATTACTCCTCTTCTGTCAGGTCTGTGTGCTCCACCCGGGATTCCTATTATAGGGCTCTTTAATCACAATTCCAAAATTCTAAAATCTTTGAAAACCAAAAATTTGCTTATAAGCTGGCAACACTTACTTGGCAGTAAACCCAGACCTGACATGATGTGAGACTACGTGTCATCATTATTATTTCCTCCAATGTTTTACTGCAGAAATGAAGTATCTTTTTAAACAATGTATTCTTTTTAAAAAAGAGTTTATTTATTTATTTTTAAAAAGAGGGAAAGGAGGAAGAGAGGGAAACCTCAGTGTGTGATTGCCTCTCAAGCACCCCCTACTGGGGACCCAGCCCACAACCCAGGCAAGTGCCATGACTGGGAATGGAACCAGCGACTCTTTGGTTTGCAGGCCAGCACTTGGTCCATTGAGCCACACCAGCAGGGCCAAGGGTTTTCAATAAGGGTGGTTGGCCTGTATGTCTACCCCAGATCTCCTGAATGGGTCCTCCACATAGCTCTTGCTTTTGTTGCTTTCGTATTTATCCTCTGAGTTCTAGGTGAATTTCTTAACTTTGCCTTCTTCACCAAATTACTTTTGGGCCGCCCTGCCTCCATTGTGGTTTTTCTTTTGGCATTGGTAGTTTCCTTCTCCATTAAAATATTTCCTGATCTCAGGGAGATTCTTGCTTATGACTTCTTGCTCTGTATTGGCCAACATTCCCTTCAGTTTGGCTGGATAAGAATGGGAAACAGAAGCTCTGTTTGCCAGAGCCTCTCCCATGCAAAAAAAAAAAAAAAAAAAAACCAGAAACCCAGCTGGAAGTGGCTTGAGGGGAAAAGGACTTTATTGGAAAGGCATGGAAAAGCTGACAGATGCAAGGGAGAGTCCTAGGAGCTAAGACATCTCCAGGGACTGCAGAGAGAGGTGAACCAGGAGCTTCATGCTGCCTGGTCGTATTCTCTCTTTCTCTTCTGTTTCTCTCTCCCTTAGCCTCACTGGTTTCATTTTCTCCTATTTCTGTAAAAATTTTGTTTCCTGGTTAGAAACAGGAACACCAGTCACACCAAATTCACACCCTTTCAGCTCTGTAGCCCAAGAGATGCTACAATTTCTCTCTCTGGTTTCAGGGAAACGTTCCTAGGACAAACTTATTGGTCCCAGGCCTGTGCCCATGGGATGAGGCCAGTTATCAGAAGAAATTAGGGCAAAACGCAGAGCCGATTAGACAATAACATCCACGAGTAACATCATACATTTTATAAAATGTACAAATTTACTTCACATTGGAGAATTCCTCCTGATTCTCCAGCGAGGGTCTCTTCTCTTGATTCACAGCATCTTTTCATAGACTCAGCGATGTCTCCGTGTTTGCTCCTTTGGGAGATGGCCCCACTGGGTGGGCGTGGGGCGCATGCCTGGTGCCGCTCTCTGCTCCGGGAGGAAGCCCTGCGGTGCTGGCTTCCTGCCGATGTGTCTGCCCTCCCTCACCCTCCACAGCAGGAGAGGGAAAGCATTCTGCCAGAGTTTGCCTAGCACCAATTCCAGAAGCATTTCAACGGCACCCTTTGCAGAGCGTCTGTTAGGTTTCTGTTTGTTGCAGGTCCCTGAAATCCCACTCAAAGTGGTTTAGAAATAAAGCTGGTTTATTGGACCCCACACCTGGGGATGTCCATCACCAGGGGTCATCGTACATCATGCAGCCAGGGCTCTGGCTTTGCTCCTGGGGCTCCCTGGGCTTGTCCTTTGCCAGATGGATTCAACTTAAACTGGTGGCAAGATGGCCACTATGGTTCTGATCCTCACCTGACGACGTCCAGAGGAAGACAGATGGTCTCTTCCGGCAAAAAAGATGTAACTTTTTCAGAAACTACCAGCAAACTTCTCTTTACATCTTAATAGCTCCAGCTGGTTACCAACTCTTTTGTGAGCCCATCCCTTGCGCAGGGAAGTGCTGTGTGCTCCTGAACTGGGTTCCTGAACCAATCGATGTTAGGGGCTAAACATTCCGTTAAGCCAAGCAAACCAATGCCTGGTGCTGGGCCTGAGGTCAGTTCTTAATGTGCACAGGCTTGCAGGGGACTATGGAAACCAAAATAAAACCTGGGGTGTTGCTAGGAAGGAGGGAATCGGTGCTAGGTTGGAGACCCACAAAAACCACTTACCTGGTTTCCATGTCCCATTCAAGTCCTTACCATTTTAAACTCCATTGGGAACTCCCCATGAGAATTGGGGAAGGAATGAGTTTATCACTGATACTCACCTTGCTATTTTACCCTCAAGCCCTTGGAGGCCACCTAGCTCAAATTTCTCATTTTACAGATGAGAAAACTGAGGCTCAGAGAGACTACCCAAGTCACAGCTGACTGTAAAATTATTTAAATCTTCCCAGCTCTTTTTCTGAGACCCATCTGTGATGGTTCATTTCATGAGCCAACTTGGCCAGGTCCAGGTAGCCAGATATTCGGTTAAATGTTATTCTAGATCCTTCTTCATAGGTAAATTACAGATGAAATTAATGTTTAAATTAGTAGACTTAGGGTAAAGCAGATTACCTTCCACGACATGGTCAGGCTTCACTCAATCAACTGATGGCCTAGAAAAAAGACTGACTCCCCCAGAAGGAGAGGGATTTCTCCCCGCAGACAACACGGGCTCTCGCCGCAACTCCTCCCTCCCTGAGTCTCCAGCCCGCTGGCCTGCCCTACAGCTTCTGGACTTGCTGGCCTCCACAATCACTTGAGCCCATTCCTTAAGACAAATCCCCTTCTCTATGTCAATACACACCCTACCGGTTCTGCTTCTCTGGAGAGCCCTGACTGATAGCCATGATCTGAACTGCTCTCTACCCAGACTTCGGACCCAGCCCTCTGAAGGAGCTGTGGCAACTCTTTGGAGCAGCTGTCTTCTCCATCCAGTGTCCTGCTGGCGGTCCGGACAGCCTGCCCCAGGACCTGGGCCTTTTTCTCTCAGGGGAAAACACCTGTTTAGCAGTGGGTTTAGAAGTAGTTTATAGTCTTATAAACTATAGCAGTGATTTTAGTGATTTTCAACCGTTTTTATCTCATGGCACACATAAATTGCCCATATTTTGGGCAAAAATGCACACTTTTTGCCCAAATTTTTGAGGGAAAAATAAGGATGTGTATTGTACATGAGTAGTACTAATTTCATATCTATATAAATATCTTTAATTCTTTTATTTATGCTTGTGCATTAAAAGTATAATTCCAGAAAGCAGTGACAATATCCATATGCAAAATAATACCCTGGAATAAGATAATTGGTTTTATATATAAATAAAAAATTGAATTAAAAATTAAAACGAAAGATGTTTTTTCCTGAAAGTGTGGGCCAAAAATGTGGGTGTGCATTATACATGGCAATATACGGCAATTGCTGAAATTCTGTAGCACACACAAAATATATATATTTTTGCTGATCTGACAAAGAAATAGGTGTAATTTTGATTAATTCACACCCAATGGCTATTGTTGTGTTGGCTGTTGTCATTTTTCAGTTGGACAATCTAAAGGAAAAGAGGTCAGTGTCCCTGACCAAATAGTCAGGTATTGCAAATTTTAAAAATTCTCATGGTACACCAGTTGAAAGTTGCTGTACTGTAGTATTATTTACAGAATTAGTGAAGTAACTAGTTTTTAGTTGGCCATGAGTTGATGGAGTGTGCAGAGGTTACTGTTGGAAGGTTTTCCAACCACCAAGGATACAACAGCAGACAAGAGCTTCCCCTGTGGGAGATCAGTCAAGTTGAACATCAACAGGGATCCCGTTCTCCCTGCTGCGTCTCTTTCCATCTCGAGCAATTTAGCCACGTGGTCGGGATCTGCTATGTGCCCTCGGGCTCCCTGCAGTAACCCCATTGTCTGCCACACCCATTCCCACACCCACTCCCCCAGAGGAAACCCTGTGGGTATTATCCCTCCCCGACTGTGGGTGGATAATTGTGTTGATGCTCTCCAATGGGAGCTCAAGGGGCTAGACTGTCTCTCCTGGCTGCAGGTCAGCCACAGCATGAATATGTGACCCCAGCTCAGTTAACCAGGTACTCTCTGCTGGGGCTTTAAATCTAGTGACTTGGGACTGAGAGGGGTAGGTTGGTGCTGTCCTTTGCAACGGAGGCAGAAGAGGCATCCTGGTCTTGAGCAGACTTTCCTGGTCAAAAGACAATTTCTGGACTTTCTGTGAACTTTATCCATCTTCTTGGCTCTCAAGAGCACTCTTGGTTCTTGCCATTTCTAAGTCTGATGGTCAGGTTCTCATCAGTCCTGACAGCCCCTGAGAGCCCTTGCTCAAGGCAGCCAGAATTGGCTTCTGTAACTGGCAACAAGTCCCCTGACTGACACAGAGCCCTGGGTGCTGCTTCGGCTCTGCTTCTAACTGACTGCTAAGTTATCGCATTTCTGAGAGTCTCGGTTTCCTCGCAGGTAAAATTAGGGACTGAGATTAGAGGTGTGTTCAGCAAATATTTTTCATCCACAAAAAAAATTTGTGCAGACAAGATCTTCCTATGGGAGAAGATAAATCATAAAACCGGTCAATCCGCACTGCTTGGGCTAAAGGGTTTCAAGCCCCCGCATCCTGTCCTCTTAGCTCCTTCTCAGTAGTACTCCCTGTGACTTCTGCTCTGCACCGAAGGGATTGCGCTTTCCCTCTCACATGCAATGAAAGATAGCCTGGGTTGACTCAATTCGCTCAGGGAGGCATCACGTCCGCCATTCCTCATTGACACAGACCCTTTTCTTCGGAAGGAAACGTGCTAAGCAAAAGCCTGTGAAGTGTTTACTTAGAAGGTGGTGACTATCAGAGGGAAGCGATAAATGGTGATGGAAGGAGACTTGACTTGGGGTGGGGAACACAATGCAATATACAGAGGATGTGTTACAGCATTGTATGTCTGAAATCTGTATAATTTTATTAACCACTGTCGCTCCAACAAATTCAATTTTAAAAAATGTGCTAAGCAAAAGACTGAGAAGTATTTACACAAACACACACACAGTCAGTCAATTTAGCTGCCAAGTTTCAAGAAGATTTTTTATTGTGGAAAAGGCAGAACACAACCACAAAAAGCAAACAAAAAAAAATTTTAGAGTGGTGAACCTTTTGCCATGCTCTTTAAAGGATTTATGAATGTATGTCTTGTCTATTTTTGGTTATTTCATTTCATCTTTAAAGGATAGAATTGAGACCTTCGTCAGGAAAAATACACAAATTAGTATTTTTTTTGTGGGTAAAACAAAACTAGTGTAACTTCCACCAGTAAGGCCTGGTGTAGTTAACATGTGAGAAACTAATCCCTATCCTCCTTGACCTGTTGTACCAGGTACTGTGCCAAAAATTTGCTCATACGACTTCATTTATTCTCAAGCAATTCTCTGGGAAGACATAATTTCTGATTCCTGTTTTATAGCTGAGGACACTGAGGCTCAGAGATGTTAAGTAACTTACCTAAGCTCACACAGCTAGTAAGTAGCCACTAATTATATGGCTCCAAAGCTAATGTTCTTACAAATAGGATATTCTACTAATCAAGATAATGCTATGCATTTGGGCCTTTTTAAATGTGGAATAAGTTGACTAAATATTTCAGTGGTCGTTCAGCTTTCCAGTCTAAACATACCTCAAAGGGGAGACCTGGAACTCCTAGCTGAAGAAGCACCGGAGACCTCTTTTGGGTCCCAAGTGCCTTTGCAGTTCTTAAAAGGAGCAGTTGTCTTTCTCTCCTATAGTCCGTTGAAATTTCCTCTGGGATTGCAAGCTAATTTTAACAAACCATAATCAGGAAGAGGAATTTGCAACTAAAAATAACTTTTGTGGCAAAGAATTCTCTGACTCTCTTCTCTGTTACTTTACATATGTTGTCAGACAGCGACTGGAGAGCATTATGGGATTACGGGATGAGAGAGATGAAGAGAATTATGACCTTACTCAGACAATCCTAGTTTTTATTCTTGGGTGTCAGACATTTTGTCTGTGTTAGCTGTTTCCACTTTTTAATAATGATAATTCTCTATGGATAATCCAAAGAGCATTCATCTCAATAGAGTTCATCCATGTTTGCATATCTGTTTTTTTTTTTAAATATTGTATTTGTTTCTTAGAGAGAGGGGAAGGGAGGGAGACAGGGAAGGGGAGAAACATCCATGTGCGAAAAATACATACATCGGTCCCAGGCATGTGCCCTGACTGGGGATCGAGCTGGCGATCTTTCAGTTCTCTAGCCAGTCCTCAATCCACCGAGCCACACCAGCCAGGGCTGCATGTCTGTGTTTTATTGGGAGATGATACATTTGTAGGAGCTGACCCTAAATATGCCACTATGTAACTGAGTGAACTTGGGTAAGTCACATAAACCCACTGGACTTTACTTTCTTTATGTCTGAAATGAAGGCTTTAGATGATACACTCTGCAAACTTCAGCCCTAAAATTCTAATTTTGCTGTTTCTCTGAAGGACGTGAGGGGCATGCAATCTCAAGCACGCCCAGCAGAGGTCAGCAGAAGTCACAAAAAAGTCTGAGGTCTCTAATTTAATCTCAGTTACTGGAGTAAACAGATCTAGGGCAGTTCCTATTTTCCTTGTTACTTAGCTGATTTTTAAGACTGGGCCAGGCATAAAGGCAAGTATTTTCCTTGAAAAATTAAAGCAGCGATGCATTGTCTGCTTTGGGCCTCTTCACAAATGGAAACCATTTCCCGATTGGTTATTGCCTGGTGAATGAATGCCTGACAGAGGTGATACAAAGGTTTTATACTTAGAATCAATGTTAGTGATAAACTTGCTACAGAAAATTCCATTTCACCAAAACTATCTTTTTATAACAAAGAATTCCTAAACCCTACCTAATAACCTGTTTATTTTTAAAAAATATTTACCTCAGCAAATTTTTTTCAGCTGTATTGAGACACAATTGACATGTAATATTGTGTAAATTTACGATGTGCAACTTAATGACATAACTACATATTGTGAAATAATAACCATAATAAGGTTAATTAATACATCCGTCACCTCATATAGTTAAAATTTGGAAAATTCTTGTCGCAATGGGGTTTAACCAATATTTTTCTCTCTCCTTTGGTTTTATCAGAAAAAAATATTTGGGAAATAAACCACTACAGAGATAGAAACGTGTAATAAATGCGTGAGTGGGATAAGCCTTTATCAGGAGCTGGAGGTCACGCTGTGCTTCGATGACGAGGTGAACATACCAGCAGCGAGGCCGTCGAAGGCCGGCTGGCGGTGGGGTGGGATGGGATGTGGGCCACGGAACGATCCGAGGGCGTGACTGCACAGAACACTGCAGATCGGGTGATGCAAGCGTGGCCTGCCGGGGATGAGGGTCAGGTAGGGGCCAGGCAGGGATGGACAGAAACAGAATCTGCAACAGTCTGCCCACATTCCAGAGACCAGGGCTAGTCCCCGAGGGGACACGTGACACATGTTGAAAACCAGAGATTAGAAGCAAGACAGCTGCTTCCTTGGTCTGACCGTGGCTCAGAGTTCCCTGGAAAGGCTTTCTGTGCGCTCAGGGGAAGGAGAAGGGGAGGGAAGTGTTGCTTCAGAGAGAGGCTTTCGGGATCCTGATTCTGACTCCGGCAACGGTCTCGCCTAGACCCAGCCCAACAGTGTGCTCCTCTGTCCTTGCTTTTGGTACCTGCGTCTGAGCTCTGGGTGGCAAGCCTCCACCTTGAGGGATGGGGGAAGAGACCACTGTAGTTTGTGGTTGCTGGAATGTGATGCCCACACACCCCAAACACAGCACAGGAGAAGTGGTTATCACATGATTTAAGGTGTTTTTATGACACCGGAAAGGACACTTCACACCGAGTAAGATTTGGTATTATTAGAAAAACAGAAAATAACATATTTTGGTGAGGATGTGGAGAAATTGGAATCCTTGTGCACTGTTGGTGGAAATATAAAATGGGAAGGCCATTGTGGAAAATAGTATGGAAGTTCACAAAAAATTAAAAATGGAATTACCATATGATCCAGCAATCCCATTTGTGGGTATTTGCCTGAAAGAATTGAAAGCGAGGTCTTCAGGGGACATTGACACACACATGTTCATAGCAGCATTTTCACAATAGCCGAGAGGTGGAAGCCACCCAAGTGCCCACCAACAGATGAATGGATAACAAAATATGGTATGCATCGTACACACCATGGAGTATTGTTCAACCATCAGCCATAAAAAGGAGGGAAATTCTGACACCAGCTACAATGTGGATGAACCTGGAGGCCATTATTCTAGGTGAAATAAGCCAGCCACGGGAAGACAAATACTGTAAGATTCTACTTGCATGCAGCACTTAAAAATAGATTCCTAGAGACAGAAAGTGGAATGGCGGCAGCCAGGGCTGGGAGGAGGGGGATGCGGAGTCAGTGCCTGATGGGTGTGGAGTTTCAGTTCTACCAGCCGAAAGGGGTTGTGGGGATGGACGGTGGTGACGGCTGCCCAGCAGTGTGAGTGTGCTTCGGCTGTTGAACCTCTCACTTATGAACCTCTCACCGAACGACGAACGGTTAAGATAGGAAAGTTTATATTATGCATATTTTTCTACAACAAAAATACTGGGGGAGGATAAATAATCTAGCATATGTTTGCTTGGAAAGTATCACTTTCTTTGGGAAAGTAATAATACTAAATATTGAACATGTACACATCATATTTATAATAACCCTAATAATAGCTGCCATTTATTTAGAAGAAGTCACAGGGCACCCAAAGGGCAATAGCACTGCACTTCCCACTTGGCAGACAAGGAGACTGCCTGTCTGCAAAGTTGCATCTTCCATGCTTCTGGGTCTCTTCTCTTACAATTCCCGCTTGGCTCACCCTGTTCCAGGGGCACTGGAAACCTGGGAGTCCCTCCTGCCGCCTCAGGACATTCGCAGGCGGTTCCCTCCCCACCTGGAATGTGCTCACCCAAGGTATCTACATGGCTCCCCTCCCCCTCACTTCCTCAGGTCTCTGACCCCCTGCCACTTTACTGTGAAGGCCTCCCCACACACCGGAACTAGTACACCCCTCTTCCTCCCTCTGCCTCTTTGTGGTTCCTCTTTATTGCTGACTGGTTTGCTTTTCTCCCCAACTAGGACAGAAACCCCGGGAGGTCAGAGGTCTCTGTTTTGCCCAGCACTGTGTCTTCTGCATTAGTGAATGAGTGATAAATGAGTGATGAATGAAGGGATCCCGGCTACTGGGATTACCGGGATGGGTGGGTGAGCAGCAATGGTCTCAATATCAGGATCTGAGGGCAGGCCACTTCAGAGCCCTCATCCATTTTCCTTAATAATTGAACTGCACAGCAGAGCCCAGTGCTAGAAGCACAGTTCAAGAGCCAGGAGAGGACACCACCCTCCCTCTCTCTTCCCCATTTCCCTCTTTATCAGAAGGCCGACTTAGCTGTCCTCCCCACCCCAAGATAATACCTCCCATTTGGGCCTTCCTGCTCTGTATCTGGATCAGGGATACTGAAGGTGAGTCTAACTAGGGATGGGAGTGAGACTGAGGAAAGGGAAACAGCAATGGAGAGCCAGCAACTGTTCAGATCCTCTGGAGATGGGATGGGGGAGGTCTGTTTTATCCCTGAAATCCCACAGTGGTTTCTTCCCTCTAGCTAGTTTATGGTTGATCGGCTTGAGCTAACTTTCCAAGACTGGCCCAGAACTACACCCCCACACCCCGCTGCCATCAAAGTGGTTAGTGTCCCTCTTCGATGGCCCCAGGGTAGTCACTGTCCCCTGCATACTCATCACAGCTTCACTGTCCCTGTTTTCTCCAGACTGGAGGCCTTGCTTTTCTTCCTGGGGCCCTAGAGCGGGAGAGCCTTGGGCAGATGGCAAGTGCTCAAATATGTGTTAGTTGAAGAAATAAAAGAGGAAAATGGAAAGGTGGCCAGAGACAAATGCAACTGATTCATATTCTGAGGGCCAGCACTATATACTGTTGTGTAAATTAGCACTATGCCTTTTATCAATGTCGTTTCTAGCTACCAACACCAGTGCCAGTCAAAGCCCCAGAAGTCACCAAGTTTTTTAAAGATTTTATTTATTTTTAGAGAGAAGGGAAGGAAGGAAGAGAGAGAGAGAAACGTTGATGTGAGAAAGATGTCCTGATAGGTTGCCCCTTGCACGCCCCTTGGGGACATGGCCTGCACCACAGGCATGTGCCCTGACTGGGAATCAAACCAATGACCTTTGGGTTTGCAGGCCAACACTCAATCCACTGAGCCACGCCAGCCAGGGCACCAAGTTTTGTTTAAGATGTATGACTGACTCAAACAAACATGCTTTGCCCTGCAAAACCAGTATTACTGCGTTAGTGACTTAGTGACGCTGCTTACTGCCTGCATTAGTCCCATACCAGCCCTGAGGGGACAGACACCAGTATCGTGGGGTCCTGTTTCCTTCCTTCCCTCAAGCCCAGTACATTCTTCTTTCGGCTACCTCTGCCTGGCTGAGGCAGGAAGATGTTTAGAGAGGAAGGGGTGGGGGGAGGACGAACAGTAGGGGAGTCCCTGAGGGGTGAGTGAGCGCCCCACGTTTCTTCCAGTTTCCTCTGGCTCCCTGGCAAGGACAGGACCCTTGCTGGAATGCTTCAGGAATGGCCAAAGGGCTGAGAAGGTGCTGCCCCTACCACTCCCAGAATTTTGATAATGCTGTTGCTGTTTTCCAGATTTTGTGTTTGCCTCACCTGTGAAACTGGTCCTTCTTCATTTCCACTCCACCGAACTGACAGGTTTGCAGTGATGGGGTGACCCAGTGACCGTCCCTTCATGAAGCAGCTCCCTCACTTGTTGGACTTGCATCTGACTCTGCGGTCTGGTGGGGCCCCTGCAGGCGGCTTTAGCCAGCACGCCGTACACTTTGAGAAACCCTTTCTGAAACTAGAGCAAACTCACCCCAAATTTGCAGGTATCACCTGAAGGTCCTGATTACATAGATCTGGGGACCTTTAGATAGCTCTGAAATCTGTTACAGAAGAACTCCAGGTGATTCATCAAACAGCTAATGAAAACCAAACTCCAGAGCATCAGGCCCCTTCCTACCTGTCGGAGCTGAGCGTGCCTCCTGTGCTTCCCATGGTCAGCTCTGCCCAGAACGGCCTATGTGCCTTTCCTGTGCTCACTCCCCGGGGAACTCTCCATTTGTCATGTTAACCTAAAGGTAAAAGGCCAAAGTGAGAGGCCACATGAATTTGTCTGAGATCCAAAAGAATGTTCAAGCACAAACCCAGATAGTGTTCTGATTAGAAGGTGAAGGCAAGGAGATTTGAGAAAGGAAGGAGAATAATTGCACGATAGCAGGAAGGAATTCTTATGGGCGGAATGTCTACAAGGACAGTTTAGCTAACACAGTGATGCTAATTCTAAAGAATGTGGGGAGGGTTTCAGGAACCACTAGAAAGGACACATGGACAAAACCAAGGTGGGGCGGGAGCAAGGGAGGGAGGAGGGTTTGGCTGGGATGGGGGGCAGTGGTGGGGAGTAAATGCAGACAACTGTAATTGAACAATAAAACAATTTTTAAAAAAATAAAGAGTGTCTTTATGGCAGTCATAATCTTTCCCATCGTCTTTGCAAACAGTTCTTTGGGACACAATGTTGCTGGGCACAGTCCAAACATTATTTATTTTGTCCAGTTTTAACATTCTGAAGCTTTGAGGAGTAGGATGGACAAGGCAGCTCCTATGGGATGGCAGCTCCGACCCCACTTTAAAGTGGCTCGGTTTACATTGTTGTTCACGGTCAGGTCAGCCGAGGCTGGGTTTCTAGTCTGCGAAGCCCTTGTCCGTCGCTCCCACCACCCTGATGGAGTTAGGCGTGTCTTCTGCTCCCATAATTCTGCCTGTTTCCCTCTTGGAGCCTGTGGCTGAGACTCTGTAGGTTGAACCCAATTCCATTCCAACCCTCTCTTCCTGTGCTTTCCTCATCCACTGAAAATACCTGCTTACTTGCCTGGCAGCTAGGGACTACAGGACACAGTTCTGGGCAATGCTGAATAAGCACAAACCCACTGAGGATTTCTGGAAAGCCTTAGCTTTCCCAATGCTGGGGCTGCCTGTTTTCTTCTTCCTGCACGGCTACCATGGCTGGATCTGCCGTCTTGGCATTTGGAGGGACAGGCCAAGGTGCTGTAGGCATGGGCAGAGAAAGGACAGTGGGTCAGGTATAGAAGCTTACTGGGGCAGAACATTCTGGCTACCTAGCAATAGACTATCGTAGGGTGGGGCCTGACCCCCAGGGTGACCTTTCCTCCCCTAGCATATCACCGATTACGTAGTTTAGACACCCCTGACCTTTCATATCACTGGTCATATGGTTTGGACTCTCCCCTGACCTTTCCTCCCCTGGCATGTTGCTAGTCATGCGGTAGAGCCTTTTAGAGGGGGAGGAAGGGGGCCGGAAAATAGCTTCATAATGAAGCAGAAACATCAGCATTCATGCTGCCTGTCACCACCAGAACCAGCAAGCAAATGCAAGGATTGGATCTTTATGGGTGCTTTATTCCAATGGCCAGTGATCTGAAAAGAGAGTGGGTTATGTACCCTCAAAAACCACCTTAACATCTCATTTCAAGCCAACCTATTAAGAGAAGAAAGGATAGGTAAGATTTTGGGAAAAGGTGAATTGGACAAGAATTGTTGCAATTTTCCTAATGCTTCTTTATCTGTTAATCAACAATTCTTTATCTATATCACCTGTTTCCCTCCCAGGAACATGGTAGCTCAGACACCACCTCCATTACTTGCAGACCCCCGGGGCACAAAGGCTGAATTTGTCAACCTCCTGGAGTCATGCATTCCAGTCCCTGGAATAACAGCTTCCCACACGCAATAGTCATTTAAGCCTATCGACTACGGCTAAAATCTTTAACTCTTGAGTTCCCCTATAAATAAGACTCCCATACCAGCCCTTGTATGACCACTTCCTTAAGCATTAAGTTCTCAGGACAATGAGGTTCTGATCCACATCAAATAATCTTAGAAAGAAAACCTTGGGTCTGTCAACCATGTCAAACTGGAGATGCATCTAGGCCTCAGTTGTGAATGTTCTATTGAAATCTTTCCCTGGACCTCCCCCAAAATCCCTGCCCTTAAAAGCCCTTAGGACAGAGGACCCAGAGTGCCCTTTCTCTCTCAGGAGCACACTGGAGACTTTTCCCATCCCCTTAATTGCCCAGGGCCTGCTCCTCTCTCTGGAGCACACCCTTGCCTTTCCCCTTCTTCTTTCCCCTCCAGGCACGTTTTCTTTGCCCTTTGACTCCCAAGCTCCAAGGGCCCTTCTTTTGCCTCTGTAACTTGTTTCCTGCGCCCATGCAGCCCAGCTGGCTCATTTCCTCCACAACTCGCTTCTTCTACCTCTGTGACTTTCTAAAAAAACTCTTGCTTGTATTTGAGTCTTGGCTCTGAATTCTTTCTTGGCCAGAGCTCAAGTTTGGAGGTTGCTGAACTGCACCCTATTCACCCAAAACATTCTGGTGCTGTTTCGCTGGTAACAAGGGAGTTGGAGTTCCCACCCCAGCATCCTGGACCAGCAGGGCCACCGACAATAACGACCCACTTTCAGATGGCTAATAGGGGTGGGGTTGGCAGTAAGAAGCAACCCTTACTTATGAGTAAACTGGTAAAAACAAAAAAAATCAATGGAGTAAATTTGAAAATCTAATTGGCATTATTAAAGGATTCATGAATCTCACGTAGCAACTAAAGAGGGTCTATGAGGATTTCCTACAAAATGGAAGGGTTTTTATAGAAAGAAGAGCGCAGCAAGGGAGCTATTAACAAAAGAAAGGAACAAATTATTTTTAGACCAGGACATCTTTGGGGGGAAAGGAATGGCAAGGGTTTTTATCACACAGATTACCTCTTCTTCTTCTTCTTTTTTAAACCTCATCCTAGGGCAGCTTATTCAATTTAGAGAAAGAGGAAGGGAAGGGGGAGAGAAACATCAATGGTTGCCTCTCATATGCACTCTGACCTGGGATTGAACCCGAAACCTAGGTATGTCTTGACCTGAACCCTGTGATTCACAGGCTGCCACTCAATCCACTGAGCCACACCAGCTAGGGCCGTATTACCTCTTCTTTTAATGGGGGTTGGAGAGGGCTCAAGTGACAGTTTACACTGGTGTTGACCAGAAAATTGCAGGCTGGTTGATTGAAATTATATTTCTAGGTTAAACAGCAATTAGGTCACGTATTAAATCTACATTTGGTATTATGGGTTTTAGCACAAGCGATGCCACTTGGGGCCTATGGTTTTCTCTTTAACAAAACTAATAGATAGGTTATTTTTAAAAATGCAATCTTCACTGTATTTTTTTCCATTACTATTTAGCCCCCTTTAACCACCCCCGCCCCGGCAATCACCACACTGTTGTCCATGTTCAAGTGTCCTTTCCCCTTTTTGCTCAATCCCTCCATCCCCTAACCTTCTCCATCACAACTAGCTGTCATCCTGCTCTCTGTCTATGAGTCTGTCCCCATTTTCCCTGTTAGTTCAGTTTGCTCACTAGATTCCACATATGAGTGAAACCATATGGTATTTGTCTTTCTCTGACTGGCTTATTTCACTGAGCATAATGTTCTCCAGGTCCCTCCATACTGTCGCAAAGGGTGAAAAAAATTTTTTATGGCTGAATAGTATTCCACTGTGTAAATGTCCCATAGTTGTTTTATCCTTTCATCTATCGATGGACACTTGGACTGCTTCCATATCTTGGCTATTGTAAATAATGCTGCAATGAACACAGGGGTGCTTATGTTCTTTCAAATTACTGTTTGGGGTTCCTTTGGATAAATTTCCAGAAGTGGAATCACTGGGTCAAAAGGCAGTTCCATCTTTAGTTTCCTGAGGAAATTCTGTACTGCTTTCCACAGTGGCTGCACCAACTGCAATCCCACCAACAGTACACTAGGGTTCCCTTTCTCCACATCCTCTCCAGCACTGTTGTTTGTTGATTTGTTGGTGATAGCCATTCTGACAGGTGTGAGATGGTATCTCATTGTAGTTTGAATTCTTTTTTTTTTTTATTATTATAAGTGGAACAAGGTCCCTATGTGATACACAGCTAAGGTGCTGGTTAAGTGCTGCTATCCCTGGTATAGTCCCAGTTTATACCTGTTTTCATAGAGAAATTGCTAATTATACCCATTTCACTCTCAAAAGTGTTCTAGTTTGAATTGAAAATTATCCCTTTGTACTTTGCTTTTGTCATTAAATACATTTTATTCCAGCTTTTATTAAGCTTAATGTGAAGCTTTGTAAGCATTAATCAGTCTTCCCTGCATCCCTCAAATGAAAATAAGGACCATGGTCATTGTCTTGCAGCTAAATCCTGGGAAAATGATATTCAATTCATTACTCAGGAAATGTTGGCCATGACTGGTGACACTGACATCACTGGCCTCACAGAAAAGAGGCGAAGTCAATAATACATTGAAAATTCTTGGCTTAAACTTAAAGATACACAAATGTTTCTTCACTTTATATTATAGCTCAGCAGTAAAATTCCCTGTTTTAAATGATCACATTTATATTACATCCCTTTGTGTTTCACTAGACTGTGACATCCTCGGGGTCAGGGACCTTTCTTTGCTTGTCACGTTCATGTTGTCACACATTCACCTGGCTGACTCCTTCTCCTCTGTCAGAAGTCACCTCCTCTGGGAAGCCTTCTCAGGTTGAAGAGAGGTGAGGGTGACATTCCCACACAAGATGCAGAAATCAGAGTGCCCCTAAGTAGGGGCTTGAATAAATACTTTATTTTACCGCCATAAAGTGAAATTAAAATAGAGATATAAGCTTTATTATTTCTTTAATAAGTAGCTTAAAAATAATTATATTACATTTATGGTAAAATATTCAATAGTATATAGCAGAGAATAAGTCTCCTTTCCCTCCTGGCTCCAGTATTCCCTGAGGCACCCACTGTGGTCAGTTTCTTGGACGGCCCCAGAGATGTGCTGCATTCTCGTGTATGTCGGAATGAGAGAGGGGACGTATATGAAATACGTTCAAGACATGGCTGCCTCTCCTGAGAAACTCATGATTTTCTTGGGAAGGTAAGTCAGCTCCAAAACCATTAGTTAGCAGGGGAAACAGTATATGGGAACTTGGATGAGGTCACTTGTTCACGGCCACTGAGAGACAGGATTCAGGCCCCAAGCCAGGCTCATTCAATAAACCACCCACCACCCATCAGTGAAGGGGTTGTCACCCAGAAGAGAGCCAAGACGTACTTTCTAGATCCCAGTCCCTCGCTGTCACTTGAATACACACGGCATTTGAATCCTAGTATCGCAGAGTTCTGGTTCTTAGACTGGGACATATCTGAGTCTGGTGTTATTCAGGACTGGCATGGGGCAATAAAATTAACCATCCATCAAGCTTTCTTGCTTGAACTACAGTTACAAGATATTACAGGAAGAAACAAAACGAAACAGAACAAAAGCACTCCATTAAACTGGAACACCATAGTGAGACTCAGGCTCGCAGAGCAGGAACCTTGTTAAAACGTGGCATCTTCTGATCAGCCTCTCCTCCTCATTTGGCAAATGAGGAAGCCCAGAGAGAGGAGGTGCCCTGCCTACGGTCACTGGGTTCGTTTTGACAAAATGAAGACCACAGCACATGGTTCCCCTTCGGGCTTAGTACATTTCCACAGCGTTGCCTTCCCCAACACAAAACCAGGGTCGGGGGAGGGGCGGGGAGGAAGCATGCAAAAGAGGAATATGAGTTTGTTAATATCCTTCCCGAAACTCATTTTTTGTCCCCTTAACCCTGACTTACTACTTCAAGTGCGAACTGATGAGAAGGTCAGGCTTGGAGGAACAGATCAGGGACTCAGCTCCTGTGTAACTGTCGTAGTTTTCTGGCTATAAGCCATAGAAACCAAATAACTGAATTAAGCAGAAAACATCTGAGAAGGTTAATAGGCAGCTCACAGAACCGTCAGGAGACGTGGCCTCAGGTGGAACTTCCCCCCATGGGAGCCTCAGGGAGCCCAGCGGCCCCTGCTGTGCAGGAACTAAGATCGGCTGCCCTCTCTACCCGCAAGAGTGGACATCATCTGGGCTCCCGGCTTGCCCAGGCTCTAGTTGCAAGGGGGAGCCAGGAAAGGGAAAATCTAGCATTTTCAGTTTCTCTAGTGGGAAGGGGTGCTTCCTCCTAATTAAACCATAAAGTGAAGAATCCTCCAAACTTAAGAAAGGGGCTCAAAGGGTGGGCAGCAGAGAGAGAGAAAGACAGAGAGGTGTCTTCCACCTACTGGGGTCCCAGGAGGATGGGATGAGCCCTAGAGCTGGCCAGGGAGAGAAGAGCCCTCTGCAGGGATAGGGGACACAGGAGTCTGGTGAGTTAGTGCAGTTCTACTTTGTGGTGCAGGTATGTGGCGTGTGAGTCACAATTCCACTGATCTCACTGCCCCAGAGCATAAGTTGCCAAATGCAAATCACATGCTGGGTGACACTGCAAACACAGGAAAGGAAATTGAGCAATCTCAAGGAGAAATGAAGTCATAATATGTTCCGGAAGGAAGGCTCATTTCTCCCTACATTGGTAGAGACACAATTTCAGTCGGGAGGAGGAGGAACAGAGGTCAACCGGTATTCAGCACTTACTGTCTTGAACGCCAGGCAGGCGCCAGACTGTGGCTGACATCAGCTCCTTCAGCCTGGAGCAGGGGGAAGGTACAATCTTGATAATTTGAGGGGTCAGGGAAAGACTCCTTTCCACTTGTCACACTCTCTTGGCCTCTCTGCCCCTCTCAAAAGCCACTCTTGAGAGGTGGAGGTGGGCAAGTGAGGGCAGGGCTTGCCTGGTTGGGTTTTGGGGCCTTTGCTGGAGACTGGAATCACTAGATGATATGGAGATAAGTTCAACATTCATACAGTATGCCTTGTGAAGGCTGCAGTATCCCTGGGCATTCCCATCTACCTGTGCTTAATATAAAGGAAACTGCTTATCTACACATAAATCATACTTACCAGATATTTTCCCAATCCAGAATTATCCTTAATGATAAAAGAAGACATTTACGTGCCCGGTTATATATTTGTCTAATTAGACAAGAAGCTAAAAAAACAAAACAAAACCCACATGCAGTCTGGATCAGTATTGGATACCAGATACTCCTAACTGGATCACAATTGCAACATAAAATTATTTGAATTTAATATTCAATTGCTGATCTTTTTAAGGTGTTATTGCTTCACCTTGGGGTTCCCCTAAATCCCTGGGCGCTGCATCTCTCCTCCAGGCAGGCTTTTGGTCTGATGGGCAGCTGGCTTTGAACTACTTTCGGAACCTGCACTGGTGGGTCTTGGTTGAAACCGGTGCCCAGTGGCCTGAATCCTGCCCACAGATGTGTTTGGTTGAGGCTGCTGGATTGATTACAAGAGATGATCTGAACTTCTGACAGAGAGACAACTACAATTTAGTAAAGGAATGTTTTGTTTTGTTTTTTGCTTAAAGGAATTTTTTAAAGAACAAAACAAAAAAACTTTAGGACAAAGAGAAAAGGAAAGACAACAGAAGAGAAATTTCAAGATGTTTTTGGGAAGGTAGAGGAGTAATGCCTGGTCTAGCAGGGCAGGAGGGGATATTGGTGAAAATCAGGTGATTTCCCCTCTGAACCCCTAAGGGGTCAAGGCTACAAGGTGGAGTACAGGGCTGGTCTCGCTCAGAGTTAAAACAGGAAGTAATGGAAAGTCTGTAAGACCACCCCACTCCCCGAATTTAGACTAAATTAATTGTAAGGGCTTCAGAAATAGTAGAGGGCAAGGACAGGAGCATAGAACCAAAAGCAGGAATTGAATGCTTGACGAATGGCTGGACCATCGGTTCTTTCTCCCCATCCTTGTCTGCTCCCAGAAAACCCATAGCCAGGTGGTTGCTGACACAGGCACCAGCCGGCAGTATCCGCGGCGTTATGGATGAGACATGAGACCCATTCACACAGACTACCGAGTCCTGTGGAGAAAAAGGGATGGCACGGCTACCCTCTCAAGGGGAGGGTGCCTCGGAGCAGCCTGGCCACTTTCTCAAAGGAGAGCGCCCCAATCCTCTCCTAGACAGGCTTTTTATTGGCTTTTAATTTGCACAGGAATACAGGTAAAGTTTATTAATCATTGACAGGCAATAAGGATCAAACAATAGATAACATACAAAGAACTTTGAGGGCCTATTCTGAGTCAGGGTCTGTTAGCTAATGGGCTACAAAACTTTGAGAAACAAACTCATTTCCTGCCTGGACCCTTATCATTTAATTAAGAGCATTCTTAGCAAAGCAGGTTTCAAAGGAGTTTATGTATTCTTTCTCAGGCCTGATCACCCAGGGAAACCGCCCTTTCTAGCACAAGGCTGTATCGCACTCTGTCATTGTTTCAGGATTAAGCCAGGCAGAGGAGGCAAGATAGCCAAGAAATTAGGAGACTTCTCACAGGCAGAGTGAGGACTCAGGCTTTGTCAAAGCCAAGGGGCGAGGGTCCATCACTCTCTTTTTCTGTACCCCCCAAGTCCTTCCCTGGGGCCTCTACATGATCATGCCTATCTTAGGTCGTTCCCCCCTTGGGGAATCTTACCTGTCATTGGCTAACCAGCCAAGCATTGGGTGCCAGTTATGGAAAAAGGAGCAGAAGTGGTGCTCCTGCCAGGGAGATAAGCTTTGTCTCCTTAGTGGCTTATGGTCCGAAGGTCGTTCCCTCAGCCTTAGCCTTGGTGGGGTTACAGCTTCTGAAACCAGGCAGGGCAGTTCCCAACAGTTACATATCTCAGGTAGTATTCAGGATTTTCTGCAATAAAATAAAAAGAGAGGAAAACCATGTGGATGTTAGGGAGCTTGCCAAGAAAAGATCAGCTCTTCCTCAATCAAGCTAAGGAGCATCTTTAGTGAACAAGGCCTGACCCCACACGTGGTCCCCAGAGAGCCCTTTAGCACCTCATTCTCAAATATAAGCAGAGGACCAGGGCACACCAGACATTTGTGAGACACCTCAACCTAAAGGAGCAAAAACAAACCAAATGAAAAAGAAACAGATAAAAGGAACTCAGAACACAGAGACAATATAGAAAAGAGGGAAACCATTTTTTTAATATTTTATTTTTAGAAAGGGGGAAGGGAGGGAGAGGAAACATCAATGTGTGGTTGCCCCTTGCATGCCCCACACTGGGGACCTGGCCTGCAACCCAGGCATGTGTTCTGACTGGGAATTGAACCGACAACCCTTTGGTTTGCAGCCCACGCTCAATCCACTGAGCCACACCAGCCAGGGCCCATTTTTTGAATTAACTAATGTTTCGGCTAGGTAAGGGAAGATCTTGCATTCATAAGAGGAAATTAAGAAGCTCAAAAAAGAAGCACTGAGAGAACAAGTTCTTGAGAATTAAACATGTGATGGAAGAAATAGAACAGTTCAAGAAATGATTAGAAATAAAATCCAGCCCTGGCTGGCATAGCTCAGTGGATTGAGCATGGGCTGCGAACCAAAGCATCGCAGGTTCGATTCCCAGTCAGGGCACATGCCTGGGTTGCAGGCCACGGCCTCCAGCAACCGCACATTGATGTCTCTCTCTCTCTCTCTCTCTCTCTCTCCCTCCCTTCCCTCTGTAAAAATAAATAAATAAAATCTTAAAAGAAATAAAATCAAGAAAGTCTTCCAGAAGTAGAACAAAAAGAAAAAGAGATGGGAGAAGGAAGACATTTGAGGGACCAATCCAAGTATCCCAAAGCTCCCTCTGCGCCCTGAAGTGTGCTGGGAGGACCCTGAACGGGGCCGTTGGGGAACAAGGACACACGGACCTTTCTAGTCCCCCTGAAAATGAAGCTGTTCGGAGCACTGGGGTGGTGGCCAGTGCACCACAGTGGTAGGGAGGGAAGCAGCTGGGACCAGGTGCCCCAGGAGTCAGCTTGAATCACGGAGATCATGCTCTCAGCCTCATTTCAAAGTTATTATTTAAATATGATCAACTCATCTTTGCATGTGGGTACTACAGGAAATATTCAGAAGGTTCAAAGTCTCCTTCCCACCCCCACCTCCTAGCCCTCCAGGCCCCTAACTGGATCCCCTTTGCCTCAGTTTCCAATCACATTCTCCTATGAGAGTCTCCAAAGGCCGTCAGGCTCGTCTCCACAGTGTGCACAAGGCACCCTGACTTCTCACACTCCCCTCAAGTCCTTCCAGCTTTTGCCCACTGACCTGGCTCCAAAGCCCCCCGCCCCCCAACATTTTAAGATATTTGTTCTAGCAGTACCGCACTGAAATCTGTATCTGTTATCTATTGCTGCATTGTAAATTAATTCAAACCTTAGCAGCTTCAGGAAACAATCAATATTTATCAGTTCACCCACTTCCAAGAGGTCAGAAATTTGGGCACTTCTTAGCTGGGTGGCTGTGTCTCTGATTTCCCATGAAGCTGCAGTCAAATGGCATGGGAGCCTCAGGAAGCTAGAATCTTGGGGCCCCCATGGGGGTCATGGAGCCTGACAACCATACCTTTCCCAGAAGCAAATGATGTCACTAGTTTCTATATGCCTTTTGGAGATATTTTATTCAGAAACAAGCAATTACAAATACATGTATTTGCTACCCTCTTTTAGAAAAATGGTAGCCTACTAGACATAGTGTTCTGCACCTTGATTTTTTCACTTAAAAATACATCTTTATGATCATTCCATATCAGTATTCATCAATGCGTGCCTAACTCCTTTTACCATCTTCATAGCACACCACTGTATGAATGAAGCCTAATTAATGTAACCAGTCCGCTACTGTGGGATGTACAGGCTGTTTTTAATCTTTTTTTTAAAAGAGTGGAATCAGGCTTACACAATTCTAGCCATGCAACTTTAGGCAAGTTACTTAACCGCTTTGAACGTTAGTTTCATCATCTGTAAAACAGCAATAAAACAGTCCTTCTGTCCTACCTCCCGGAGTCATTAGGGGGATTAAATGAGATCGGTACGTGAAGGAACAGCACAGAGTCTTCATGGCCACTTGGTCGGTGTTTGTCCGACTGCAGTGGCTGACTCTGAGTGCCGGCCCCCTCCCTGGGGAAGTGCTTTCCCTCATCCAGACCCGCACCTTGTTATCCAGCTTCCCCTCCTGGTTCAGGGACGAGGCTTCAACCAGCAGGATCCAGTGTCCTATCCAAGGGAGCAGCCTCTCTCTGACTGCGTCTCTGCCCTGCCCTCATGTTGTCATGTTGTCACATTCCGAATCAGTCACAGGGCCAGCCAGGCTGTTTGCCCTGCCTGCCGCTGACCTAATTGGCAAGGACTGCAGAGCAGAGTCAGGTCCCCGGGCCTCGTGCATCCCTGGGGTGTTATCACAGAGCAAATCCCAGTTTGCTGGCTGGGTGGATTTTTTCAACAGGAAGACAAATGTTGAAAAAAACAGGAGAGAAATCCCTGCCATGGAAACAGGAAGAAGGCTGGCTGCTGGCTCTGTTTGGGGGATTCATTTGTTTGTTTGTTTGACACAGAAACAGCTTTTGTTGACATTTCATCCATATGCCATGCCACTCGCCCGTTTGAAGTGCGCACTCACGTGGTTCTTACTGTGCTCAGGAGTTGTGCACCCACCAGCAAGATCAATGTCAGAGCATTTTTGTCACCCCCAAAGAAACACTATGCCCATTTCCACCCCCACCCCTTCAGTTCTAGGAACCCACCAGTCTACCTCCTGTCTCTCTGGATTTGCCTTCTCTGATATTTCACATGAGCAGAATCCTGTAATACACAGTTTCAGGTGACTGGCTTCTTCCACTTAAGTATCATGTTTTCAGGGTTTTTCCGTGTAGTGTGAGTCAGTACTTCATATCTTCCTATTGCCAAGTAATATTCTGTTACACGGTTATGCCACATTTTGTCTATCCACTTATCCGTTCATGGACATTTGAGCTGTTTCCACTTTCTGGCTATTATGAGTAATGCTGCTATGAACATTCACGTGCAGTGTTTATGTGGAAAGGTGTTGTCTTTTCTCTTAGGTATATATCTAGGAGTGGAGCTGTTCCTTCATATGGTCACTCTACGTTTAACCTTTGGAGGAATGCCAGACTGTTTTCCAGAGTGGCGACACTCCTTTACACTCCCACCAGCAGTCTACGAGGGCTCTGATCTCTTCACATCCTCACCAACACTTGTGATCATCTGTCTTTTCTACGATAGCCATCCTGGTGAGTGTGAGGGATATCTCGTGGTTTTGGTTTGCGTTTCCAAGACAACAAAGATATTGAGCATCTTTTCATGCACATGACCATTTGTATATCTGCTCTGGAGGAATGCCTATTCAGATCCAGCTAGCCACT
This sequence comes from Tonatia bakeri, assembly GCA_004024845.1. Taxonomy (NCBI): domain Eukaryota; kingdom Metazoa; phylum Chordata; class Mammalia; order Chiroptera; family Phyllostomidae; genus Tonatia; species Tonatia bakeri. The sequence continues at coordinate 65,080 of PVIA01001271.1, forward strand.
TTGAGAGGATCTTTCAGTCTCAGTAAGGTTACAGCTTGTTTCTGTGCCTTCCCTAGACAGGAGGAAATAGGACCGTCCTACCACCGCAACCCACACCTCCAGGAAAAGTGAATCTTCAGGTAACAGCAGAGTAGGCTAGGGGACATTCTGTGGTGTGGTGGACACTATGGCCCCAGACAGCCCTTCATTATTTCACTTCTTCTTATTTTCTTTTAATAAACATTTAATGAAGGTTTCTTTATGTCACATATAGAGACTCAAAGGTGAATAAATCATACGGAGAGAAATAGACACACAAACAAAAGAGTTTCAATACCACATGAACAGAGACGTGTCCAAAGCCTGTTGGCAGTGTGGAGAAAAAGGCAATCTCTTTTGTCAAGAAGGTGTAGTGGTGAGAAGAGAGATTGGGAATTATGGTAGCTTCATGGAGGAGATCATATTCAAGCCAGCCTTGAGGAGTGAGTATGAGCTTGTCAGATGAACGAGGAGAGTAAACAGCCTGTGCAAAATTGCAGGGGTTTAAACAGCATGGTGAGGTCCTCTTGTGCCTTTGGAATAAATGGCTTTTGAATAAATCAGTTGATTCCTATGGGACAGTCTGATCCCAGTCCACCTCTGGGTTCAGGGTGGGTGTACCGGGCAGAAGGACAGAGTAGGGAATAGAGTTACTCCAAAGCAAAATGGGGCTCTCTGAGAGTTCAGCCTGATTTCTTAGTTGTCAAGGTTCACGCAGCCTGATCCAGCCATACACCAACTCTCGGAAAATGTGTAATTCTACCTCCTGTGGAAGGGTCAGTGAGAGGGACCGGTAACTGTGGAGAGGGTGGGTATGGCACCAATAAGGGGATTGGAGAGAGTGAGAGGGAGGGGACCCAGAGGACGCCCTGTTTCTGTTCTACACCTCTGTTTGTCTTTACATCTTCCCTAGTGTCTACAAACTTGTAATGAGTAACTCAATGAATGACGTCAAAAGATGAACTCTTGGTGTAAAACAAGTACTCTTCTTTCATCCCTAAGTGCCAAAACACATCCCATTGCCCCAGACCCTTGGCCTCTGGAAGCTGACAGGAAGCCAATAACAGTTTTCCTAGAAGCGCCAGGAGAGTCACCAGCTAGTTGTGAATTTAGCTACTGTTGCTCCTGTCTGGGTGTGACCAGCTCCCCCAGGTTTGTTTTGCAGTGGACAGCACGGTGTCGGTCAAGAAGCCTCCCGATTCAAGTCACTGAAGGCTCTACTCAAATGGTTTTAAATGATAATAAAAGGCTTATCACACATAGCGAGAGTTCTGGAGGTCAGGCGATTTCAGAGTTGGTTAATTTACTGGCAAAATTGGGCCACCAAGAACTCAGGTTCTTGCTGTCTTGTCTTTGGTATACTGGCATGTCCTCTTAGGCCAGCTCCCCTCATGGTCCGAAGATGGCTGCTGCAGCTCCGTGCTTTACATCACAGACAGCAATGACCAGAGTTAGGAAAGGTCTGTTTCTTGCCATTTACCTTTTTTTTCAAGGGCCAGAAAGGCTTTCCTAAAGGTCCTCACCAGACTTTTTCTCACATCTAGAATGGCTTCATGTGTCCTTGCCTATCAATCACAGGCAGAGGGACCAGACAATCATGATTGGCTTACAGTTGAACCTATCATGATTCAGCCTCACTACTGATAATCTCACTACTAGGTGCTTTGCACGTCTGATTCTGCATTTGTGTCCTGTGGGCTCCCATTGGTGATGTCTTGTTTCTTTGAATTTGATTTCTCAATTTTCTCCTAATTTATCTGCAGACATTCTTTGAGTCTGAAGACAGAAGTGGACCCTTTTGGAGAGAATCTGTGCTGGTTTCTATCAGGCACTGGAGAATGCTCTCCACCAGGAACCACCGCACATCCTCAGCTTGAGGCCTTGAAATTTAGGCTGCAACCCTGCATGAGAACCAGCTTGGGTTTAAGATTTCTTGGGGAAGGGTTAGGGAAGAAATTCTACGCCGTTCTCAGCGCTAAGATTTATGATACATTATTTCCCTTGTACACTGCTGGGAGTGGGGATGGCATTTTTAACTCATCTTTACCCTGATGGTGTGGACCTTCGGGACCCCGCATTTGTGAGGGACTCCCCAACTAAACCCCTCACATTCTGCAGGCCCCAGGCTTTGCCAACACATGAAATCAGTCAAGTTCACCAGGGCAAAAGTGGCCTTCAGCGCTTTTCTCTGCAATTATCTGAAGTCTACTCTCTCATCAGCTCATAGATATACTCAAGAAGAAATTTTTAATATTTCATCTGTCATAATCAGTAGTTTTCAGTGGGACAGTTGGTAGGATTATTTAGTCTGTGATATTACCAAACACAAATGCTGTTGTTTGATTCTGTATTCATATTCATTGGTTAACAAAAACTGTGACAGATGGATTTAAAGTGAGGGAGTCCTTTGGAAATCTCAGTTTTCTCTTTTTTGTTAATATATATTTTAACAGAAAATTGGTCCACGTGATACAACATTCACATGATACCATCGGGCACTGAGTTGAAGTCTAACGGCACATTTAGTTAAGACATTTAGTTTAAGTCTCCCTTCCACCCCTCACCCCAGCAGCTCCCCATTTCCCTCCTCCCTCAGAGACGTTCTCCACACATATAAACATTACCTGTTTCCCCCACTCCATCCTTTTTTAAAAATGCAAATGATGACTATTTTTTTTTAATCTAATAGCATCTCTTGGAAATTGTTCCCAACTAGTACACGAAAAACTTTTTCAGCCTTTTGTATGGCTTCACAGCACTAAGTTACATATGGTGATGTAACATATTCAAGCAGGACTCTGTCTATGGACGTTTAGGTTGTTTCCAAGCTTCTCACCAGTGTGGCAGCCCATACCCTGGCACATATGCCATTTCACGCTGCGTGAGGGTATCTGTAGGATCAGCCCTGAAGGGGGATTGTGGGGTCAAAGGGCAGGTGCACTTCTGATTTTGACAGAGATTGTCATATCACTCTCCACAGAGGTTGTAACAACTTATACTTTCATCATCCACATGTAAGGGATAAAGTGTGTTATTAAACATTTGGACCTTTGTCAATCTGATACACTAAAAATGGTAAACAAGAAACAAGCTTCTTGATGTTCTGGAAAAGTAACCTGTAGGCAGGGGCCTGAGAAAACACCGTGATTCCTGCTGACCTGGGAAGCAAACGCGCTGAATCAGCTCCCGGGACTCCAAAACAGACGGGATTAAAAATTAAAAGTAGCAAAGAGTCTTGGCAAAGAATCCTCTCTGACTTAGGCAGGTGGGAGATTTTTTTCTTTAAAGTTTTTGTTGTCTCCCTGCCTAAAACAAATCCTGATAAAGACCCCAAGCATCCAAAGTCGACCGAGTACAGCAAGTGTAAGGCAAAGGAATGTCCCTATTGTGCCGGCAGGAAGAGGAGTATTTCCAGTCTCTGCTCACGGCTAGCACGTTGCCCCGAGAACTAGCTTCCTGTATTTTCATTTCCAGTAGGTGGGAGGCTCTAGGGAGGTTCTGATGGGTGCTGAGCCAGTAAAATGTTCTGTGATGCTGGAAATGTTTGCGTCTAAGCCATGCAACACCGAAGCCTGTAGCTATTGAGCCCTTGAAGTATGGCTAGTGTGACTGAGGCATTAAATTTTTATTTCTACTAAATTTTACTTAATTTATTTTTTAAAATATTTTATTTACTTATTTTCAGAGAGAGGACAGGAGAAAGAGAGAGAAACATTGATGTGCAGGGGAAACCTCAGTCGGTTGCCTCTTGCACGCGCCCCAACACATGCCCCCAACGAGAGACCTGGCCCTCAACCCAGGCAGGAATCCCACAGCCCAGGGAATCGAACTGGCAGTCCTTTGGTTTGCAGGCCAGTGCTCAACCCACTGAGCCACGCCAGCCGGGGCTAAACTTCACTTAACTTTAAATAGCCCTGCGTGGCTACTGGCTACTATTGGATAGTAGTTGTAGGTGACTTGTGTCGTTTTCTTGGTCAGGAGGCATGCCCAGGCCTTCCTGAGTCGGGATGCCCACGACCGCAACCTCTGACACAACTGTTGCTGATAAACAAGAGGACTATGTAGCTTCAGACTTTTATAAAATAAAAGTCAATAAAGTGCTAAGAGTAGAGGGCACTTCGGACCTATCACCACCCCATGTCCACCCTCCCCCCAGGGCTAAGGATGCACAAGGGAAATCAAACATTGGGTTGAGGTAAACACCGGGCTACTAAGGAAGTTTGGAAAGGAAGGTGAGGGAGGCAGAGGGTCTGCGCTTTCTTGGACGATCTGGCTCTGTGTGTGTCCTTGACCACTTTGGTCCTAATACCTCAACAAAATTATCAGAGAGAGTACTCCTAGGTAAGACAATCATTTTACTAATGTCCACAATGTGCTAGCGACCAGACAAGACGTAGAAGTAACAGTCCCCCTCCCGTAGGGCTATATCCTGGGTGAGATGGATTAAAAAACCATAAAGGACAGTGAATGGAGGTGAGAGATACCAAAAAGGAGAAAACAGATACATAAACCAGTGGCATGTGTAATTTTCTCTGATTATGGATTTTAAAAAAACATATACTTTTGTTCTTCCCCATCTGATTATAGAAATAATATTTGCTCTTTAGGGAAAAGTTGAGATAAATATGTAAGCACAGAGAAAAGAAGTATTGGCTGGAGTATTGTGAAAATGTTTTTTCTTTTTTAAAAAAACATTTTATTTATTATTATTTTCTTAGAGGGACAGAAACATCAATGTGCGGTTGCTTCTCACATGCCCCCCACTGGGGACCTGGCCAGCAGCCCAGGCATGTGCCCTAGAGTGGGAATGGAACCAGCAACCCTTTGATTTGCAGGCCGGCGCTCAACCACTGAGCCACACCAGTCAGGGTGTGAACATATTTTCTTAACTAATGTTCTAAATCATTGTTTTGAGTGACTATATCTTTCATCTTGTGGATAAACTATGATTTATCTGACCAATGTCCGTTGTTTCTAATTTTTCAGTTTTATAAATAACTCCATGATAAGGAGCCTTATGTGTTCAACTCTGTGTACATATTTAATCATTTATCTCAACCCACTTCCTAGAAAGGGAACTGCAGAATTAATAGGTGTAGTCGTCAGAACATTGCAGGCGACAACAGCTAAGTGAAACCAGATGAAGGAACAACAACCAAAGGGATTTTTTGGCCAACAGGCTAAGGCCTGGGGCGGCAGGTGGGGATGGCGCTTCCTATTCAGGAGTGGCTGGATCTGGGGCTCAGACAATGCTCTCTGAACTTTGTCTTGCTCTGTCTCTGAGATGTGCTTTCTCCAGGTCCTGCAAAAAATGTAAGCTTCCGCTCCAAACCAGCACTTCAGCAACCACAGTAAAAAAGGAACTTTCTTTTCCAATGGTTAAAGCAAAAGTTCCATACTTGTGCAGGCAAGAGTCTTTTGCCTATGCTTGGGTGGGTGGAGGAATGAGGACTTAGATCAGCCCCACCTGAAGCACAGGGACTGTAACAGAAGGAGCAATAGTTCATTACAGAGAAATCAAAGTGACATTATTATGGGGGGCAGTGGGGCAAGGGGGAAAGCAGGGAAGCCGGGTAGGGGTCTTCACTGCCACCAGCAGTGTCTGAGAGGGCTTCTGCCCGCAAACTCTCAGCTACAGTTTTCCCTGTTCAATAGGTGAAAAGGACGTCCTGTTTTATCTTGCATTAACTATTTGTATATGTTTATTGGTTATTATAATTTGTTTTTTGCAACTTGCTCATTTAAAAAATTAGAGCCTTCGCCTGTTCGTGTGTCGAGCGTCACACACGAGGCGGCCTGTCCTTGCACCGTGGCAGCTCTGCCTGAGTTGGGGCGGCTTCAGACGCAGTCCCAGATCTGCAGCGCCAGCCAGTCCTGTTCTCGGTGATGCCTCTCCGGTTTTGTGTTTGGCTATTTTTCCAGACACCTTCTCAAGTTCTAAGAAAACACTCCTTTGTCACTTTAATTGAAATTATATTAAACTTGTAACTTTATTTAAGGAGAACAGCATCTTGACAATGCCCAATACCTTCCCCTTGAGGAACATGGTTTATCTTTGCTCATTTGATGTCCTTCATTAAAGGTTTGAGGCTTACTACTTTCATTTGTGTTGCTATTATTAATATAAAACAAAGTATATATATTATACCTATATTATATAATCTGGTTATTTAAACTAACATTTGGAGGCCGTTGATTTTTATAAACTTATTTTATAACTGGCCTCCTTGGGTTTTTTAGTGTGAATGATCCCTTTGTTACTTCTTTTTCTTGTTCTGAAATGACTGGGATTTGGGGACCAACGGTAAGCACTAGTGAAGGTTTTAGCCTAATATTAGTGGGAATACCCCAAGTACCAACCATTAAGATACTAATTTGTGACACTTACAAAAAGCAGCCATCTAATTCTTTTTTTTTTTTTTTACTTTTTTTTTTTTAATTCTCACCTGAGGAGGGGTGGAAGAGCGCGAGAGAGAAACATTGACATGAGGGAGAAATATGGATTGGTTGCCTCCCACACTGACCGGGGATTGAACCCACAACCTAGGTATGTGCCTTGGCCAGGAACCAAACCTGCAGCCTTTTGGTGTACAAGATGACCTCCTAACCAACTGAGCCACCTAGCCAGGGTTCTAATTCTTATTATAATAGTTTATTGTTTTTAAATTAGGAACGGCTGTCAGGATGGGTTTAAATATTGGTACCTTTCTATTGATTTTGCCTGGAATGCCCTGTAAATATGTATATAGAGACCTCTCCCTAACCCTGAATTCAGGAGAGTTTAATTCTACCCTTCTTAGGTCTGTTTTAATGTTATTGTTTTATCCTCAGCAATATCTTTAACTCTTAATTTTTATCTTCTCTGTGTTTTCTATATTTACCATCCCTTCTCTCATTATTTTGAACTTTTATCCTTTTTCTCTGCATTTTAGGAGGACTTTTGGCCTCCATTTCATGGATTCAGTTTTCTATGTCATTGAGTTGAGAGACTTGACTGCTTCTCTGTGTTTTCAAATTCTATTCTACTGTTTTAGTACATAGGGTGGGGCAACGGTAGGTTTACAGTAGTTCCTAAGGAAAATTATACAATGATTAAAAAATAGTAAGACAAAAATAAACTGTATTTCGTGTACTCAGAAATGCAGGCTTACTTTTGCCCCACCCTGTGTTTATATTATTTTATTATCTAATTCCCATTTCGAAAACTACTGTACTGGCCTCTGCCCCTCACTTAGTCATCCTTTCAAGTCAGTCTGCTGTTGGAGAACAGTTTTCAGCTACTGTTTCGCAGAGTCCATGTTTTAATTTTGTTAGGACCACACTGCAGTTTATCGTCTAAGTTTTACTTCCAGTTTCTACAATAACTCCGACGTCAGCTGGAATCAACCTGTCCCTGAGATCCAGACGACCTGGGGCCACCCTGCCATCGCAGGTCCTGCAGGCAGTCCAATGCCACACGCGAGATTCCCGTGGGTTCCTCGTGGTCGCCATTGCTCCAGCTTCCTGCTCCCGCCCATCAAGAGCTCATTTGCTTCTTCTGGGCCGTGCTGGTTCTCTCCTCTCCAGGGCCACCTTCTCTCTGAGGCTGTTGAGTTTCCAGCTCTTCTCCTCAGACTCACCCCACACATGACGCCTCTGATCTGCTCCAACCCCTCCCAGTTCTGGTTCACTTTTTTTTTATATATCTCAATCTTTATGCTCACCAGAGCACATTGGCTATGCCTAGAAGGCTTCATCTTCAAAGCTAGCCATGTTCTACAAGATATGTTCTTTTAAAAAAATTTAATGGAATTTTTTTTTTTTTTAGAGAGAGAGGAAGGAGGAGAGAGAAACATATTGATTTGTTTTTCTACTTATTTATGCATTCATTGGTTGATTCTTGTATGTGCCCTGACTGGGGATCAAACCCCCAACCTTGGACGGCACTCTAACCAGTTGAGCTACCCGGCCAGGGCAAGATATGTTCTTAAATAAAGACATCTCACTCCCCTTGAGAAATTATGTATTCAGCTCATAAAGTAATATTTTTTTCTGCCCAGTACATTACATTTCACCTTATTTAACAAGGTGGTTTCCTTCTTGAGTCCTATATTCTCTTCCTTTTATGATACAGAATATTTTCATGGTTCCCATGGTGGTTTTTTTCCTGCCTTTTCACCCTTGAAAATTGAGAGATTTATCTAAATGTCCCATGAGATCCTAAAACAGAGTGACTCTCTTGAGAACCAATCACCGTTCCCCTGCCACCACCCCGTCCCAGACAATGCTATGATGTTCTTCTTTAATCTCAACTCGAAGCTCCCTATGATCCTTAACCTAATCAAAGAAGGAAGGCCTCCAGGGCCATAAGCTGACAGGCAGAGGCTGATTCTAGGTGTATGATGATGCACCTGGGTCCACTCTCTCTGCTGGCCACATGGCTAGTCTGGGGGCCCACGGTCCCAGGTGGAGCCCAGCTATTGTGCCCGCTGCTCAGGAAGCAACATTCCCCTTGTCAGTGGGGCAGTCACTTGTAACTCTGGGCCTCCCACACAACTGCTTTTTAAAGGAGTGATTGACTCAGGGCCTACTTTTATCTTTCATTTCTGTTCTTCCTCATTAGGAGATATTACTGGGACCCACGATCTCCATTACTATTCTAGGATTCTGCCTCCTGGGGGAAAGGAGGGTCAGGCCAGGATGTCCTAAGCTCTTTCTTCCATGCAAGATTACCTGCTACCCTCCAGTAGATGTTCCTCACATTTCTAAAATGTAGATGACATCCTCCTCTTGTTGTAGCATTGATTGTCGGGAGCCGATGAACAGCGGACCTTTGACACAGTCGGGTCGGATGAGACTGTCTGCACAGCAGAAGCAGCTGTGGCCTGCTCTCCTGTCTATCTCTCCCCGTATGCCTGTCCCTGTTAGCAACAGGTGGTGGGATTTTTAGACACCTGTGCTTAACAATAAACAACCTTGCACGATGCCTCTGATTCTGCATGAAACGACTTGCTGACCACTAACTAGAAGCCCCTAATAACCCTAATGCTGTCCACTCCCCCGCCCTGGAAAGTTAAGGATAGAATTAAACTATGGGCAGACTAGCTGCCAGAATGCTGGAGGAGGCCGTCGCTAGGAATATTTGAGGAGTCACCATTCAAAAGCTCAAGATTTATTAGAACCACTGCCTTTCCCATGCCCTGGGCAGGAGTGGTTATTGATGGGACCAGGTAGATAGAGGAGGAAGGAGTTTTAATTAAAATATAATAATCTCAGTACATGGAAACATAACATAGCCCCCGCTAGATATGTAGTTAATAGATCTAGGCAAAAAATCATTAATCTAATTCAGATAATCTAATTTCTATAAACAATAACTAATTTTTAAGTCACTCCTTGTACACCTTTGATTTAGACCAACCTATAGAAACTTAGTAGATATTTAATTATAATCAGCATTTGAAAGTTATAGCTTCGTTGGCTATCTGATTAATGATCCTCTTGGTCAAAATAACCTTTGTTTAATATGGTTGATCTGTGGGACTTCCTGTACTTTTCAGTTATTTCTTTGTTTAACATGATTGATCTGTAAAACCTTCTGTATTTTTCGAAATTATTTCTATGGTAACCGTTTTCATTTTAATAATCACACTATGCATTGAATGTTGTACAACCTCCCCTATAAAAATAAAGATTGATTTTTCTTGGTGAGTCGGTCAGGTCTAGAGAGCCTGGCTGTCCTCCGGCACCCCACCCGGTGTCTCGCCTGAGCCATTCCTCCTTCGGGGACCCTGAGACCCACCCAGGCTGGACCCCAGCAACTGATGCTCTTTTACTGTGTTATTCCTTTCAGGAACTGGGGGTACCGAGTAGAAGGGAATTAGATTTTAGCGTTCAAAGTCACCATCTTACCTAAAAGTACTAATAAATTCTTACTAATTAATCTCACTAATAAATTCTTTTGTTACTAAAAAAGTAATTAAAACTTTTTTATTTTCTACTTTATGGAAAGCTTTTTAGATTTAAATGAGATATTCCTAAGATTTTTGAGTTTTGAACATGTCAGGAGAAAAGGCTTACCCAAAACCAAACAACCGTAATTTAACTGCACGCGGAGAGACAGAGTAGCATTGCCTCTATTTTTGTTAAGATAATCTTTGGATTTCTTTACTCCTGGTAGAAAAAAAAAATCAGCTTAGAGAAATTTGAACACTCCCCAAAAATAATACCCAGCTGAAAATTCCTTTTACTGTAGTTTTCTCAGGAAGCAGAGCAAGGCTTTCCATTTCCTAGCATGTGCCTTAAAGGTCAAAAGAACAGGGAATGTTTTTAAGGGTATCTTGTTTGCTTTTGTTCTCAGCAGCCCTCAGCTCCCCTGGGAATGCCAGACTCTAATAACCAGAATAATGTGAGGCGTGGGAGAAGCAGCAGGCACCTTGTAGATAGGATGCTCCCCAGCCAGAACACTGACCTTGGGTCAGCTCTGCACCTAGTTGCTGTTTTCAACTTGGAAAAGTTCCATCTGTTTGGTAACCAAAATCAAGGGGGAAAAACTGCCCCCGATGAACTCAAATTAAGTGGCACTGACAGAAAGATTATAGATCAGATGAGGTTCTGTTCGATAAGGGAGGTACCACAACGCAGGTAAAGTCCATGATGGAGTGGCCCATGTGACTAAGTCCCAAGAGCAGGTTCAGAATTCTGCATTGCCACAGACATCAGAGTGTTGTGAGTTTGTCTAAAGAAGCTTTCTTAGTATTTCCCTGGAAGGTTCTTGCCAATAGTATTACCTGACTCAGTTCCTTGATTGGTCCCACCTGTTCTGAAATTATTATCAACAACACGCTTTTTCTTACTTTGTTATATGAGTCTGCTAAGCTAAACTTGGAATTGTGAACAGCAGTCCTTTCTGTTCCATGTTATTGCTCAGTGTGGAGACTTGAGGGTACAAGAGATATATGTATGCGTGTGGGTACGTGTGTGTGTGTGTATGTGTGTGTGTCTGTGTGTCTGTGTGTCAGATAACAAAAGGTCCAAACTACCTCTAGCAAAAAGGGAAGTGTGTCACTTGGGATTAGTGGCATAACTGGCCTAAATGGGTCCCATAAAAAGTCCCTGGAGGTCTTTGTGCTTCCCCCAACCTGCTGCATAAATAAGAATACTTTGTTTGCCATAGTTTAGAATATTATTAATAATTAAATAGCATCGTCTTTGATAATGTACTGATTTGGCCATATAAAACTATAGCTTCACATGTATTTTAAAATTGTCATCTTGAAGATATATCGGTCGAGGCAGGAGGATGGGACAGGCCTCCATGCGGGCTTCAGTCCCAGGGCCAGCAAATGTTAAGGACGGTCCTAACAGGAACTTCCCAGGGAGTGTGGGCCAGTCCTCCGTTCTGACAGTTGTTCTCTTGGCAAGGAGCTCTTCTGGATTCTAAAAAGTAAGATCTCCTCAGTTGCCTTGCACATAAAGGACAGCTTGTTTCAAGTCTCTTGCCATCCAGTTCTAGCTTTTACATAATCTGTGTGGCCAGCTTGATGCTCCCCTCTTGTGCCAGGGCTAGGGCCTTAAAAACAACTAACTACTTAATAATGAAACTCAGTTAGAACTAAAGAGCTGGAAACAGACTGAGCCAAGTGATGTCTTTGGAGCGGAAGCACTGGCACTACCTGGAAGCTTGTTAGAAATGCAAAATATGAGGTCTCACTGCAGCCAGACTGAATAAGAATATACATTTTAACAAAAGTGCAAGAAGGACTTCTACAACTCTGGGCTGAAGTGATTAAAGTGATAAAGGTGAGAATGAGGGGAGAATGGTGACTCAGGATAAGCTAGGTGTCTGGGGAGGGACACTCACAGAAGTACCGAGGCCTGAATTTTATGACTAGCAAGAAGACTTGGGAAGCAACATGGAAACCCAACAGTTAGCCAATGGGTCCTGGAATGGAAAAGATGTACTAAAAGATATTTTAGGGTGTCTATTTACTCCCTCTTCTGGGGCACTCCTATCCCTACAGCCAAATGACCCTGAGTGATCATGTCAAGTACTGTGTGACCCTGAGCCCCGCTGGCCACAACCCATATAATCAGAGACAGACCTCAAGCCCAAAGGCACCTTATTCTTGGCCTGATCAATGACCTCTGACCTGGCTGGTAAATATGAGCTGGGTCATTGGATTCCTCTTTGAGGCATTTAGAATGGTGGGTGGGAGTGGTTGGGGTTCTGGGAAGTTATGAAGAGTTACGACTGAGTAGCCCTAATGGGTCAAGTACATGACTAAGGAATGAAGTAATGGAGACAATGAGCAAGCAGAGGAAGCCAGCAAGAAACGAGAGTGTGAGAGGAAGGGAGTGGATGCACTACAGGGGGTGGGGCTGAGAAGGAGAAAGAAACTGAGGAGGCTACAGGCTCTACTCTTCTTCGAACCCATGTTTAAATTTTTCTGGGTATGAACCTTTGATTCTAGCAACCAATAGACTTTTGACTAGAAGAGTAGGTAAATTAATTCCTAATAATCCAATCCTGAATAATCTGAGAATACTGATGTATAATCCTTTTAATAGTATTGACTAAGAAATTGGGAAAGGTGGGAAAGTGAATTTTGGTGGCAAGAGAGAATATCTCTGAGGACTGACACTTGGTTTAGTATTATAATAGCATGTTTTATTTCTATCATTTGGTTTGTCTGTTTTTTCAAACCAGACAAAAATGTTCAAAAGTCCAACAGAAAGCTAAGATTAGGAGTATTGTTAGTTAAGTATTTATTTTTGAGTTTAGATAATCCAAATCAATTTTGTTAATAGGGTCTTGATATTTTAAACTGGGAAGCTTAATTAGGGGGACTTAAAATAATATAGCTAATGCATTATTGGCTTGAAACTAACTGTGTCCATCACAGGGTTACACAGACATGTCTGACGGCCATGCGGGTTGGGTGGTGCAAGTAGGGGCTCCAAAGGGGTCGGACCTTGAGAGTCCATCTGTGTGAGTTGTTGCAGAAGGAGCATGACCGTTTGCCCATATATAATGGACAGGGTTTGGGGAGAGCAGTGTTTGTCTGAGCGCTGGGGAGAGAGGGGATTCCAAAGATGCTGGAAGAGTGGTGTCCCTAAAATGTCTAAAACATCAGGACACAGCCACATGGTTTTGATGCTGAGGTGACATGAAAATGGGACAAAAATGGAGGAGGGGTTCCCCTCCTTCAGCAGTGGGCTTCTGGGCACTGAAAGTGTAACAGGGTGTGGGGTGGGGGTCCCCTGAAGATAGTAGAGTGTATCCCCCACAACCCTTGATGGGGGTAAGGGGGAAGTAGATGATACAGTGTTTCTGATACTTTGCATGAGATACTTTGCATTACAATGTCAAGTTAATAGCCATGCCTTTCCTGAAGGGAAGAAGACTAGCACCTAGGGCAAAAGGTCTACATGACTTTAAGAGCATACAGTGACTTGTGACATAGCCAGGGGAGGTGGATGTCCACTCCAGATGCCCCTGTGTCACTGGGAACTGTTGCCCTGACTAAAGATGGCAGCTGAGGGAAGGTAAAACATACAGGAGAACTGGCAAAAACGGCAGATGCTAACACATCATAAGAGGAGCCGGATATGAGGTCATGAAGGAAGTTCCAGCAGAGCCTTTAAACTGAGGGTGGGCTGAAAGAGAAGAGAGTTCCCCACAAGATGGGAGTGACTGAGAAGGCAGGGTCTGCCATGAGGTCTGGTGTTTAAGGGGGAAGGAAGCTACGGCGTATGGAGTAAAAGCATGCCATGAGGTCTGGAGTAAAAAGAGGAGGCCTGCTGGGAAGCTGGCCTGGAGAAGACGGTGACAGAGCGGATGGGGCTGTGGAGACCTGCCTAACCAAGATGGATTCATGGGAAATGCTTGGAGCTGAACTGGGACCAAGAATGCTGAGTTGCAGACTTCGGCTTCTCTGAATGACATACAGAGAGGTCACTCTCTTGGGACTATGCCTCCCTGGACCCCCCTCCCCCCATGACCTAGTGTAACATGGCAAATGGTTTCCTGAACCACTGTATGGAGACTGAGAACAACGCACCCCAGATCCTGAAGGAGAGAGCTGCTGCGAGAGGATGGTGACTCTGAAACCCCCAAGTGCACATTCCAGAGAGGATGGAAATCGTTTCCATGCCAGCTTAGGAACAGATAAGGGTATGGGAACCTTCAGGGCACAGTTTTGGCTTATAGCCTTTTGGGGAGCAAGGGAAATAGTGGGTCTTGTGGGTGAGGAAGACTCTGATCAGGAGTGCTCTCAGTGTCCCCAGGTTGAAACCCTGTTAATAAAAGCCCATTTCCTTCAACACTAACTGATGGGTCGTGTGTCAAGGTGCCACATGGCTGAGGCCCAGTTTGCTCAGTTACAAGAACATCAGCATCACTCAGCACCCCAAGCCTCCTGGACTGTCAACATTTTGTTTCAAGCTGGCTTATTAGCCTCTGCATTGTGTGACCTTGTTTTGTTCAGAGTCTACACATTTAAATGCTGATGACACCTGTTTTTAATTTTTTGAGCTGCTGATATCATACATAACCCAAATCTTTGCTTGTCTTCTGGTCTCCCACAGGACTTTACTGCTGTGATCTCTTATAGGGTCTCCCTGCTTCCATTGCTGCCCTACACTCCGTTTTCAGCATAATAGCTGGTGGGAACTTTAAAAAATGGAAACCTCCTCTTTGTAGTCCAATGTCCTCCCATCACCTGTAGCACACACCAAACTCCTCACCCTGGTCTACAAGCCCTGTGTGTTCTGGCCCTTGCTGATCTCTCTGACATCTCTTGTGACAAAAGAGATGCTCTACTTTCTGTTTTCACTCCATTCACATGGATTTTCTTTATCGATCAACCCAAGCTCCTTCCCTCCTTCGAGCCTTCGTGGAAACTGGTCAAGCCTCCTGGCCTCCTCATGTCAGCTCAAGTGCTGCCTGTATGCTAAGCCCCCTCGGATCTCTTTGTTTAGAGTGGTCTGCTCTTTGCTGAAGCCACTATCACATGACTGTGTTTTATTTTTTCATCGAATGTGTCACTATCTAGAATTTCCATGTTTCTGCGTCTTGTTTGTTTGGTTATTGGCTATCTCCCTCCAATGTAGCGGAAACTTCACTGCAGCAGAGACCTCGTCTGCCTCCTCCGCTGTTGCATTGCCAGCTCCTAGAACAGTTTTGGAGACACAGAAGGTGCTCAATAAATACGCACTGAAAGCAGGAATAAGCGATCCAGCCCCTATGTCTGATCTCCCACTGGCTGCTTAGATGGCATGCCTGCATTAGCCCCTCTGGCTCTGGCAGCGCCCCTCTTCACTTATACCTGTTTCTGGCAATTCTGACAAACTACTCAGAACAAGCCCATCCTTGGAATTTTCTCCAGCTCTGGAAGAGGAAAGCTCGTGGATGGTTGACTGTGCATTTAGACCTCAGTGAAACTCACTTCCCATTCTACAGCCACTTGACTGTGCAGATAACACTCCCCTATGAGCGCTGTGCTCTGCCTTACTGCTCTCCGTATGCTGACCTGGTTCTCCAAGAGGGCAGACCTGCTTACTGGCAGCACTTGGACCTCACATCCAAAGAGGCCACCACCAAAAAGATGCGGATTCTCTCTCCTAAGTTCCCATTCGAAAACTCCTGGGGAAAGACTTCCCTGGCTTGTGTTATATGTCTACCCTGCACCAACCACCTGTGGCAGGTGGACTAAGTGCCACAGCACAGGCCCACTGGGGCCACTCCCGTCTCAGGGCTGTTTCTGGAGAAAGGAGGCTTATTGTGAGCTGGGAATCTACACAATCTGTCTTGTACAGTAGCCTCCAGCCTTGGATGATGGGCCTCAGAGTGGATATCTGACTCAGACTGAGTCAGTAAGAAACTTTTTCTCAAAATTTCGAATAGTAAATGAGCATAGAGCAAATCAACTTGAAGCATAATTTACATACAATAAAGCACACCCATTTCAAGTTCAATGAATTTTAACAAATATACATCTCCATGAAATTACCACTATAACTAAGTTATAGAACATTTTAATTACCCCCAAAAGTTCCCTTTGCAGTAAACTCCTTCACCACATACCCAGGCAATCATGCATCTGGTTCCTACCACTATAGATGAATTGGGCCTTTTCTAGAATTTTGTATAAATGGGATCATCCAGCACGGATTCCCATGTTTGGCTTCTATCATTCGTCACAATGTCTGTGAAAGTTGTGCACGTTGTTGCATCTGTCAGTAATTTGTAGAACGTTCCGTTTGGGTCACCAAGTAACAACCCATCCACAGAGAAGAATGGAGCCAGGATGCCCAGGGAAGTAGAGAGGGAAGGCCACGGAGTCTAGGAGGGATGGAGCGGCCTTGGAGCTTGGCTCTAAAACAGAGACTTTAAAAACAACTGCCACTGTCAGGACATTCACAGTACCATCCCATTTATCAGGACAAAGGGAGAGAAACAAGCCCTTGTGTGAGTATATTTGTCCAGGCAAAGGCTGGAAAGATACACACCAACAGGTTAATTGTGGTTATCTCTGGGTGGTGAGATTATGAATGTTTAAAAATATTATTTTTGCTTATCTAAATTTTTCATTATCTGTCTGCCATCCACAAGGATTATTTTTACTTTAAAAAGCGTGTTTTTATTTTCAAATGTGCAGCTTTTAAAATCAGGCTGGGAAAACTCTCAAATGCTTAACATTTTTCAACAATGTGAAATGCCCCCAGTTCTACTTGAAGCCTCTTATGTGGCAGTTCCAGTTCCGCTGCAGTTGTTAACAATGCGAAATTTGTGAAATGGGATCATTTCTGACTGATGATTCACTCGGCCCAGTTTTGTTGAAAGCCCTGGGAAGTCCTCACAAAGTCTGACTGTTCTATTTGTGGGCTAAAACCTTAATTCAACTGTCCTCCCCCCATCCTTGAGCCTGCAATCAAGTAGGGAAAAGTGTGCTTCCCGTCATCCTCAAAATGTGAGTTGGCAGAAACACGTGGGAATGAGATTGGTGTGGCTGAGATAACGCAGATTCCCGAGCTGCACCCCAGACAAACTGGCCCAGAGTCTCTGGGGGTGGAGTTCAGAATATGACCTGAAAACAACCCAGCTACACCATTCGGGCACACACTAATCTTTGAGAGTCAGTGTGTTTGTCTGTGACCAAATAAGGCTCAGTTCCTGCCCTGAAGAGGCCTCCCAGGACCCCCGCCTCTAATCAGCTGATCTCCACCTCCGCTCCCAGGACCAGTCATAATGGTGGGAAGAAGAGAACATAACTGATATTTAACTAGTATTAATCCTGTTTGGTTTGAGATGACTATGTGTCCTTTGCTTTTGCACGTTTAGTTTTGTCTCTCTTGGAGTCTGAGCACTGCCCTTGAATCTTGGGGCTTCATGGTGTCCTTGATGTCTGGGGACTCCTTAACGTCTATTCTATTATGTCCTACTCAGGGGCGCCATTGTTTCTGCATTGTCTATCTCCTGGCTGACTCTGCTAATTTGATGACTGCTCTCCAGCCTGAACCTTCTCTGTTTGTGCCTATAATCGTCCTGTGCCCCGCCCATCCTCCCCTACTCAGTCTTTGTTCTGTGCTGGTGACTGGGTCTATTTCTAGATGCAGTTCTGCGGACTGGGTCCCAAAATGTGATGCAAATGAGACTGGCTGTAATGACTTAGGTTTCACATGGGCTTACTTCTCTAACTGGAGGAATTACCATCTTTTGCCATGTATAATGAGTACTTTTTGCCCAAATACCTGAGCGAAAAATAAGGATGTTCATTATTATGCAGGGGCAGTTCGAAATCCCATGTATCATGTGAATTCAAAGAATTAAACCCATTGAATCTTACTGAGTCTCAGTGAAGCTCTCTCAAGTTAGTCTTTTTTTTTTTAAAGATTTTATTTATTTATTTTTAGACAGAGGGGAAGGGAGGAAGAAAGAGAGGGAGAGAAACAACAATGTGTGGTTCCCTTTTACGTAACCCCTATTGGGAACCTGGCCCGCAACCCAGGCATGTGCTCTAGACTGGAATCCAACTGGAGACCCTTTGAATCACAGGCTGGCACTCAACCACTGAGCCACACCAGCCAGGGCTTGAGTTAGTCTTACAAAAGGATTTTCTGGGTGTTGCTTTATCTACATTTATCTTGTCCTTATTTCTTTTCGAAGTTTTGATTAGTTCATTCATTGACGTTATCTCCTAGAGTGGAAATAACCAGTAGAAAACCAATGGTTTATTACTATAATGTTTATATCACATTTAATATCCAAACAATGTTTGGTATTTTTTAAAAAGTCAACTCAATCAAAACTCACTATTTCAGAATTGACAGCTTCTTTGACATCATAATGACACTTAAATATGGTTAAAACTCAAATGCCGAAATTTGGTTGGTTGGATAGCTTAATAAATTTTCAATTTTCTCAAATAGAATTACCAAGAGCAAAATTTAGTTTTTTATTTTTCCTTACAGAAATATAGAGTACTGGAATTACCAATACTAGAGAGCTGTTAGAAAATTCAAAGCCCTAAGGTACAGCAGATTGTACGTTTCAAAGATGGCTACACAGGGAGAGGAGGGTATAAAGAACTAAATGGTAATGGGAAAAAAAATACAATAAAGATAATTTTTTTTTAAAGTTTTAAAAAGCCCTGCCTGGTGTGACTCAGTAGATTGAGTGCTGGCCTGTGAACAAAGGGTTGACAGTTGGAGTCCCAGTCAGGGCACATGCCTGGGTTGCAGGCCAGGTCCCCAGTAAGGGGCACTCTGAGAGGCAACCACACATTGATGTTTTTCTCCCTCTCTTTCTCCCTCCCTTCCCCTCTCTAAAAATAAAACAAAGAATGAAAGAAAGAACGAGAGAGAGAGAGAGAGAGAGAGAGAGAGAGAGAGAGAGAGAGAGAGAGAGAGAGAGAGAGAGAGAGAGAGAGAGAAAGAAAGAAAGAAAGAAAGAAAGAAAGAAAGAAAGAAAGAAAGAAAGAAAGAAAGAAAAAACAAAGATGGCTACATGATATCTCCCAACTCACATGCGCCTCTGCAATGTGACCATGCCCCTGCCTCTGCGAGAGGTATTGTTGAAGCCCCCTCTCCTTGAATCTGGGCTGGCCTCCGTGACTTCTTGAACAGAATTTGGCAGAAGTGAAGCTCTGGGACTTTCGAGGACAGGTCATAGGAAGCCTTGCACTTTCACCCAGGTTTCCTGAAGTGCTTGCTCTGGGAATGGCAGCCACCAAGTCAGAAATCTGACTGTCCTGAGACAGACACGTTGTGAGGAAGCACAAGCCAGGCACGGAGAGAGATGGTGGTGCTGGCCAGCCCCAGCCAGCTCCGCCATCCCGGCCTAGGTTCTACGCCTGTGAGTGAAGTAACCATCTCGATCACGAGCTAACAAGGAAACCTAGGCATCTTTTCGACAGTTTTCCTGTTGTTGTTCTTCCTAGTTAGAGATCTGTGTCAAAGGGCACCACCATTGGCAATTGTAGCCTTAAAAAGAGTCCTGTGCCTCTGTGCATGGCAAATTTTTTTCAGTTGAAGCATTTTTGTATGTGTTTCCTGCCCCTTCAAGGGCCCCTCGGCTGAGGGTCTCTTGGTTGGATTGACGGCAGGTGTTCCCACACATCCACGGCTGCTTGTTAGGGAGTCAGATGTGGATGGACATAATGGGTTGGAAACTGCTAGCTAGCTTTCTACAACAAGGATCCACCCTTGCCACGGCCTGTCTAGAGTTCTCTGCTTTACATCAGGCATTTTGAATTCTGCTAAAGCTCGAACTTTAAAGTAGAGAAAGAGCTAAGCAAACACCCAGAAGAGAGCCTGCTGGACTAGAAAGATCCTTGATACTCTAGTTAAGGCCATGGGGAAGCTGTTCTACAAAATGCAGCTGAGGCGGGCCAACCTCCTGCGGAACCGTTTTTAAGTTATTTCTTTCAGCCTTATCTGACTTTAACTGTGAGGCTGTGCCTTGAGAATTCACTAGTGCCACAAATGAGTAAGAGGATAATTATTTCCTGATTCAGAAATAACCACAGAGCATTCTGGTATTTCTATTCCCACTGGTCTAACAGACAACTTTGCAAAGTAAAAGCCTCTTCCTGGTTAAATTGCTGTCGGTTGGCAAAGTTGGACACTTTCAGGGAGAGGTGTTGTGACTCCTATTAGTAGCTTCATTCTTTTTTTGTTAATTACATCCTTTGGTAACTTTTAAAAATATATTTTTTATTTAATTTTAGAGAAGAGAAGGGGGAGAGAAAGAGAGGGAGACAAACATCAATGTGTAGTTGCTTTTCATACGCCCCATACTGGGAACCTGGCCTGCAACCCAGGATGTGCCCTGACTGGGAATCAAACCAGTGACCCTTTTGTTTGCAGGCTGGTGCTCAATCCACTGAGCCACACCAGCTGGGGCAACATCCTTTAGTAACTTTTTGAGGCAGTAGGTGGGGGTAAGGGATGAGCTCAGGGTTACTTTTTGTCTCAGGGGGGAATGTTGTTGAAAAGACCATGCACACCCCTTGAAGGCCATGCCAGGACAGCAGAGAACATAGAAGAAAGCTCTTATTAAGCTTCAGTCCCAGCTTCTAACAGTGTCTGCTGGGAGGACTGTGGCAACAGAGGCCATCTCTAGCCAGCAATTTTTTGGCTTGGGGACTCAGCTGCTTGGAAAATCATGCAATAATGGAGGGGGGATGGAACTTCCTTTAACAGTCACCTAAAACCAAATAATTTACTTAAACTTGACATCCAAATGTGCTCATCCATGGGTCTACTCCTTGCTCTATCCATTGAAACTTTTGTTCATCACAAGGGAACAGTTGTGAGCAAGACCAATGGTGGTGCTGCCTTGGTTCTCCAAGCCTCCATCAACAAAGACGACACCGCCTTTTAAAAGGCACCAGTGTAAATATTTAAATATAATCACACAGCAAGCACACTGCCCTTCGGAAACACAGCTTGCCTTTTAAAGGAAAAGCCAGCCTAGTAAATCTAAGGCTTCAGAGCAGAGAAAGATGTCGCTTATGTCATGGTGAACCACAGCAGACACAAGGCACTGCTTATACAAAAGCAACTGAGTATCACAAATTAAACAGAAAACCATTTGCTGATTCATGATATCCTGGTTAAGAATTTTAAAGAGAGTTGGTTTTCATGAACACAATGAAACAACTGGAGAAAGTGTTTGCTACCCTCTTGTTTTCCCCAAGTGGAGATAAATGGAAACTGTGGCCACGGAAGAATCTGCAGGTTTCCTCTGAGAGCTTGCCTGTGCTTCCTCCGCCCACCCCACTTAAATGAGACCACCCTTTTGGCTCTTGTCTAATGGAAGCAGGGCAGGCCAGCTAGCCTAGGAGCCCAGCTCTGGGTGTTAACTAGTCCCGAAGGTGATCTTGGCATCTTCCTACTGAGAACCTTCCCGCAACTGTTCTGACCTTTGAGAGTAGGTGTCATGGGGAGACATACTAAGCTTCTGTAGAATATTTTAAAGATTATATATCAATATTTGAAGATATTCAGAAATTTTATTGGTAAGCTGTTCTCTAGTTCATAGTGAAGTTACAGCTATCTTTGCTACTTCATAATAAAATGAATTTGCCTATTAAATTTGACCCTTTTATTCATATGCACTTTTATAGGCACTGCAAATTGAAAAAAAAATCACTAAAACACTTCTAATTTTCAACTGCTTTTTAACATTAAATAAGGGCAAATTCAATGCCTTTGGAAGGTAAGCTTGTTAAATCTGTACATCTAGCAGAAGTCCTTGCAGTTAATACTCCTCATACTCCAAAGTGTACAGCATATGGATAAATGAAGACATTGGTTCTTATGGAAGATCTTGCTGAATCTAGAAGACTGGTACAGTAAAGAAATGGAGAGAATCCACACTACCCATCCCTAACCAAACACAGGGGGACCCCCTATGGCACCCATTGTAAAAAGTAGAAACATTCTGAAAGATGTGGGGTCTGCAGAAACAGGAGCGCCCACAGAATAACTGAGGCAATACCCATAACACGGGAAGATGAACTAACTCACCAGGAACCTGAGCCACACAGCTGAGGCCTGCCAGAAGCTCTGCTCCCCCCGCCCCTCCCCCGCCAAAAAAAACACCCCAGAAGGCAAGAACAATGGGGCACATCTTAGAATAAAGCCCTGGCTGGTGTAGCTCAGTGGACTGAGCACAGGCCTGCAAGCCAAAGCATCACCGGTTTGATTCCCAGTCAGGGCACATGTCTGGGCTGCAGGCCAGGTCCCCAGGAGGGCATGCGGGAGAGGCAACCACACATGGATGTTTCACTCCCCTTTTTTCTCCCTCCCTTCCCCTCTCTCTAAAAATAAATAAATAAAATCTTAAAAAAAAAAGTTTGTTTCTTAAAAAAATGTATATCCAGAGAAAAGAGGTCTGTGAAAGAAGTCTGATAGTTCCTGTTTTTCAACGACAGAAACATTTAAAACTATTTTTAAAACTTCCTGTAATCTAAACATCTTATCTCTGTCTTCAGGACACAATGACTATAATTCTTTATTATCCAATTTTTATACTAAGTAGTGGACAGGGAGATGCCATTTTTATAAGTTAGACTGATTTCCTTCATATAGTTTATGACTCTGTTTGCTTTTTGTGTTTGATATGAACAACTTTTGCTAAGGCCATTTTTCTAAGACATAGTTTATTTCTGAAGAGTTTTCCTTTAGTGGAGGTTTTAATGACTATCACATGGAGAAGGCTGGGGAGAAACAGATGCAGTGCTTTAAAAAAAAATGAGGTCCATTGCTCATATGCCATGTCATACAGTGGGAAAAAATAACAAATTTCATTTATGAATAGTTTAGGAGAAAAAAAAGGGGACCTAGACTTAACCTATAATAAGAATTTAGGTATTCTTAGGTATAAGAATTTAGTATTTCTTTTCATATACCTTTCTCTGGGGAAAAAAAGTTACACTAAGTGGACACAGTCTGTTCATCCAAAAACATTAAATTAGTTGGCTCCATAAAGCACTTTTCTTAATACTCAAAGTTTAATATGTGTCCAGCTTCACCACTATCTACCGAACAGTATGCATTGTTTTTGCTTGTTAAACAATATAAGCAGCAATTTTTAGATTCCACTGTGACAATGAGACAGAAACTTAAGCCTACTTACTTAAAAAAAATTTTTACTTATATGCCAAGAGTTAAAATAAATGCAGACTGCTACATAGATGATGTACCTGAAAGCCTTTTGTTTGTTTTCATTTAAATAAAATGCTGATTGAAATAAAAGGGTTTTGAATTAGAAGCCTGTCCCTGCTACATTTATTTTACTAATAATACAATTTCAGAAACCTTGGCTTATCCAGCAGTTACCTTAATTTGGATAAAGTAAAAGGAGCTGGGCAAATATTCCTGATGAAGGACTTTTAGGTAGTTTCCAGAGATTAAATACAACTATTGTTCTTTTTTTCTCTTACAAGCAATTTTCCCCACATGGTCCCAGGAATGTGAGGTGACCTTGCCATTGTTCTCATTCTCTCTCTCTCTCTCTCTCTCTCTCTCTCTAGAGAATGAGAGAGTTTATTTCAGCCAAAGTGATGACATGTGCCAAGGAGCAAGATCTCAAATGCCCCCCTCTTCCATTGTTCCTGTGGTAAAGAGGCATGACGGACATTTGAATCCTGAACTATTATCTTATAATAATAATATGTGTGTCAAGTTGAAAGGGGGTAGGCTGTGGTGGCTTTGCAACGTATCGACCTGCCTAGGCTGAACTACGTTTTCCAGAATTCCCCCTCTTTGTGTTTCTGGCTAGGGCAGACTACAGGAGATGGTCTTACACCGGTCGGGCCTCGGCAGTGAAGCTGCAGCCGCTTTGTGGCTCACGTGACTGCTTGTCCTGTTGGCCTGGGACTGAGGCTGGACCTACAGCTGCTCCACTTTCCCCCAATCCTCCTCTGCTTTCCCAACTCCTGGGCTGGATCCATGATAAAAGGGGACAGCTTCTCAGGCAGGATACCTGTACCATCCAGTCAGAGGACACGAGAACTCCTGTGGTTTCACTCTGTCCATATGGGTTCTAACTCCTGTGGGAAGGTTCCAGCCGATACTTGCTTTTCCCCACTTCACATCTATTTTCCCTTTTAGGCTACCTTGTCGGAAGTCTTCTAGCACTAAGATTAGGTGTGAAGACAGCAGCTTTACAGTGACTTCTTAAACAGTTCCCACAGCTGTGTAAGATTAGGTATGATAAATATTATATACGATACATACACATACACACAGTTCCTTGTGGGTTCTGCCTCTGTAATTGAATCCTGACTGATTATATAGGGTCTGGCACAAATAACGCCCCCTTTTTATTATACAATCTTAAGCATGTAATTCTGTAACATAACAATATCATACTCGAGCATACCATATTGCACTTTAGGCGAAATGTTCAAATTGAGACTATAAATTATTACACCCCTGGTATTACGCTACCAACCACACTCAAGCAGGCCTTACTTCCACCAGACCCTGTATTATATTGATTTTATAGTTGGATAAATATATTATCTTCTTTGGGTTTGCACTTATAAAAACTTCATTGTTCAGAATGGTATATTGTAGGTTGGTTATGTTAATTTTGTACTTACCAACTAACTAAAATCAAACTCAATATCTGAATTTTGAAGAACAATAAATTTGATCAGATTAATATCTTGTCATCGTCTTTTAGCTTTTCACAATTGCCTAACTTATAAAGTTGCTATGTGGCAAAGTAAAAAGAGATAGTACACACATCCTTCCTAGAAATGCAGAGGTAAATGTCAGAAGAGACCGACTTAACCAGCTGAGGGGTGCCTCTGAGTGGCAGGAAGTAACGATGAAATGAACGCTGAGGGCGTCAGGGGCCTTTGCTTTTGGTGTGTCTTTTTTAAAGCATTATTTGAATTCCTGAACTGGTTGCATGGAATAATTTACTAAAAATAAACATTGGTTACAAGACAATTTTAATGAAAAGCAAGTCCATGCCACCTATTTGTAATAGGGCAGGTGACAAGCAAGGAAATAGGAAAAGTTGTCCTTTGAGTTAGATGATAGAATTCAGTTCTGGAGAGATTACGATACAGGTTGACAGGAAGGTCAAGCTTGGGGAGGAATGTGAAACAGTAAGGTTTCAAGGGATAAGAGAATGAGCTCTTCCTTCTGTGAGTCATTTGCTACAAAAAGAAAATCTTGGCAACATGTTCTCAGGCTTCTCTCCCCTCCCCCCCGCCCCACCTCTCCGGCCGCTTGTATCTACATCTAGTGTACAAATGAATCCGAACCTAAGAAGCTATTGAAACAAAATAACACAGTGAAGCAGCTCCTTTCAGAGCTAAGTTTCACAGACTCGAGTCTTGAATGCTGGACTGGTACAGTAAAGGCTTTACACGATAATTTTCACTTAAAGAAGCTTTGATTCATCACATGGCTTGATCATAGTTTAGCCTCTTTCATTGCCTTTTCGTGACTCAAGCATTTGGATTTCAATTCCTTGCCAATTCTTCTACATCCCCAATTTGACCTTCCTCTCAGCATTGATTTGTTTCACCCAGCTTCATACACAGAAACATGTTTGAGAATATCAAGACTAATTTAAGTCAAGGCAATGGTGACAAAAGTTAGATAGTTAATCCTTTAGCAGTGCTTCCCCAGCCTACCCCAAAGTAGATGGATGGAAAGTTTTTAAAAAGAGAAAAGAGATGAGGTTGGGAGGAAAACAACAAGGACGTGAGGGCAAGTTCTGGGGAAAATGGTTCTACGCTGGCAGGAGAAAAGCAAATCGTAGACTCAGCAGTTTCACCAGTCCCATTTCAAAGCGATAACACAGGTACTATCTTACTAGTTCACGGATACTCACTTTAGAACTGCCTGCTTCTCCACAATTTGCAGCTTATTCCTCAAATCATTTGGTAATTCCAGCTACATAAACTTCTAACGAATCCAGTGAAGCCTGGAAGCTGAATGAAAAGTGTTCCGATGTCTTTGCACATAGTTTTTCCTTCTAGAGATGTATAACATGTCCGAGATACTCTCTCTTATTCCCCAAGCGTTTCTATGACTGCAACGGAAGGCCGTGCACCCCAAGTCATGTGAACTGTGGGGAAGAGAGACCAAATTCCAGGCTTCAAGTTCTGGACTTTTTCCACTGAACTCTGCCACCTCCTCTCTCCAGACTCAATGGTGTGCTTTCCATATGCGGTTCCTTCTAACCGACAATTGTTCTTCCTAATTCCTAACTCCCCAAGGAATCTCTCTTACAGAGCTTCCTTCAGGTTGGTTTTATTCTGTTCACCAACCCCCTTGGGTACAATTCCTCAACAAATTCCTTAACAAGTTACAAATTCATTTGACACTTTTTTTTCCTGACTTCTCATCAAAGAGTTGCCGCCTTGGCTTCATGGTCACATTTGCAGGTTCTTTTGGAACCCCGGACCGGAAGACAAGCATATTCATGGGACGACGTACTTTCTCAATGCCTTCTCACCTACCTTCCAAAGGCATTTGTTTAAAACCCCTTTTAGTTTGAAACCACTTTTTCCCAGAGAGCAAGTCAAGCGGTTGGCAAACAATGAAAGGTTGTCTTTGCAGCTGACTCAAGGACAGCACTTGGCTTTGCCCTGTGACTCTGAAATAATTTCTTTGTGCCTTCAAATTGCATGTTGATAAAATGGGAATCTCTCCAATGACAGAATAATTACTGGCTTTAAAATATTAGAAGACATTGATAAAGAGCAAGTCCCAGCTTTTTGGAATTTTGTGTGTGTGTGTGTGTGTGTGTGTGTGTGTACTAGGCTATGTTGAGGGTGAAATGAATGGTAGATAGATTATCCAAAATCAGTGAGTGCATCAGATAAACCATTGAGAAATAAGAGGATATGTCGCTTGCTGATTCTCATGTGACATGGGTCCACTAACTTTGTGGTATATTTTGATAAACAAAATGAAAGACATTTGGCAGTATTCCCCAGATGTCCACAAAACTCATGTGGTAAAATATGCCACTCAGTGGGCCATGAAGACAGCAGTGCCGTGGCTTTAACAACGTGAGAACTGTGGGGCAGGGGCATCCACGGAGGTTGCATGAGGCCATAGCTGGGAACGACCTACTGACATGTGAGAAGACGATCATGTTCTGCAGGGCCTCGGACTGCTGGAGGAGCCGTTGTCCAAAGGGAGCAAAAGAAGCAAGAAAGCTCTGTTTCCTAGCTGGTTGCGGGCACTGCTCTCAGCTCGAGGGCTTGAAAAGGCCCTATGATATACACAGAGCTGCTGCCCGCAGTACAGCCAGGCTCAGGAGCTGAAGAAAGGAGAAAAGTGTCTCTGTTCTTCCTTTGTCATCTCCTGTCCCCTCACTCCTCACCACCCCTATCTCTGTTCCCCCACACTTTGCTCCTCAGCCCCCCATCCCTCTGAATTCCTGGTTACTAAAAGCCCTTCCCTCTCCTCACATTTTGACCCTTTTTGGTCTCTTTTTAATGACCTCCCTTCAAGCAGTTCCCCTTCAGGGTCCCCTCCCCTGCCTGCCAAAAGCCTTCCTAATGAGATTTAGGAGATAGCCAAGTCATATGATTAATCAATTATCTCTCAGCATGGATTATTTCTACCTATGGGGAGAAAAATTAGTCTAGTTTATGTTGATTCTTAACAGCATTAATTTTGGAATTTCAATTTTTAAAACCAATGTCTTAAATTTTGCCACTGCTCTAATAATGTAACAGTCTGATGCAATATAAAATAAGGGCCAAATGGTACTTATGCAGGTACTTGTACCAGGGAAGAGAGATGGAACAGGAGGCCTGCCACGTGAGTCCACCGGGGCCCTGTGTGAGGCGATAGGAAAACTAAGGAGACCTATGACTGGGCAAAAACAGGTAAAGATTGTGGCACAGGATCCTTTGATCTTTAGGTCAGTATAACATTTCAATTTGTTGGGAAAATCACCCTAACACCCAGGTCTCCAAATTGATAACTTCCCTCACGGTGTCAGTGAAACACTTGAGCTTAAGAAACCAGGAAGAGGAATTTGAATCCTGGCTCTGCCTCTTACTATAAGTATATATGCATTTGCACAAGTGGGCTACATTTGCTGGGAGGATTCAATGAGCTAACCTGGCAAGGGCCAGAGTTTAATGAAGGCTAGCCTTCTCCCCACCCTCTTTAGCCCTTTGCTCGACAGTTGGAGCAACCCTGGACTGCACAACTCCTGGATTCCCAGATCACATCAAGGGAGGAAGGAAAGTGGCCAAATCTTTACCAGGAATTTAAACTCCTAGTTTATTTCCCCCCTGGCTCAGTCATCTTATCACTGCTGGTGTAATTCTCAGACCCCTCTGGAACTCAGTTCATTCCTCAGTGGGATAAGGTGATAACAATCTATGCTCTTTAGACACAGGTTAGATAAGAGACAATTGACGCTTATAAAATGCAATATTACCCAAAGATAAAAATACGTAGTCAAAGCCCAGTTTCAGTAAATGCCATTATCGGATAGGGCAGTGTTCTCCAAAATGTGGGGCGTGACTGCTGGTGGTACACAGAATGATTCTAGGTGGGAATCAGCTGCAGCACAAAAGGACATAAAATACATAGAAGGTTATTCCCTTTTACAATTGTCTTTGATCACAACAAGAAGAAATTCTCATTTTTGAGTCCCTGACGCTTGCTTATTTCTCTCCTTAAAAAGAGAGTAAGCCTCAGGCTCCATATCTTCAGCAAGAGGAGGAATTAGGTGAAATTTAGAAATATTTCCCAAGTGTTAAGTTTGACATTTATCTTCTTATTATACCAAATAATACTGGTTTTCCACTTACAAAATTGGTAAAAATTTTTCTTCTTAAAGTTTTAAAATACATTGCATATTATACAATTTTAAATTTTAAAATGAGTTAACAAAAATATCAAGTAAGTACTAAGACCATGTGGATTCAGGCAAAGGGGAAAGACAATCTGCCGATAACTGAAGTTCAGGCAATCACGCGTGGATGGGGAGTCAGAGTACCTGGATGCTGTCCACGTCTCTGGTAGTAACTTACTGTGTGACTTTGTTGAAGTTTCTTGAACCTGCCTGAGTCTCAGCATCTTCAAATGGAAACTAACGGGGTTTGCTTAGGTGGCCTCCAGGGAGCCTCTGGTTCTAATATCCTATAATGTGAAGCAGATGATTAGGGCATTTTCTGTTGTTTTGGCTAGGAATCAATGGCTCTGTTTTTCTACCCTATTTTCTCTCCATACCCACTCCCTTCAGGCATTTTGATATTTAATCCAGAAGAAATATGGATCTTCTTGTTATTAATATTTGTAAATTTAACTAGTACATATGTTATTTTCAAAATGCAAACTGAAGAGAGGGATTATTTGTAATGAGAAGAATACTGGATTTTGAGGGAGATGATATTCATTCTGGCCCTAGCTTTGCCATTTACTGACAATGTGATTTTAGGTTAACCTTAAATTCCCTTTAGCACTAAAATTCTAAGAAATGTAAATGAGCCTGTAAAAAGGAAATAGGTCAGCTAATTCACTTTCTTTCCTTCCTAATTGAGATATTTACCATCATGCAGTAATATGGCTCCAAGCTGAAAGGAGATCTTCATTTTAACCCTCATTTTGATACTAGCATGGTATTAGGCAATTAATAAACATTTAATGAATAAATACAGAGTGGCTCCTCACGAACATGAGGCCAAGAAGAATCACATTTTGTCAGGTAGGAACTTAATTCACAGGCAGTTAATTGAACACCTAGTGTTTGGCAGCTATATTTGCCAGGCATGATATATTTTTTTATTTTCCATAAAAAGTGAAATAAAACCTTTTGCTACAGTATGGATGGACCTGGAGAGCATTATGCTAATTGAAACAAGCCAGTTAGTGAAAGACAAGTACCATACGGTGTCACTGATATGTGGAGCTTAATGAACAAAACAAACTAATGCACAAAACAGAAACAGAGGCTCAGGTACAGGGGACAGGCTGACAGTCGGAGGTGCTGAGAGACGGAGACAGAAAGAAAGAAGATAAAGGGATGAGCCAAAGAACATATATGCAAGGCCCATGGGTGGGGGTAACCTCATCAATGGTGATGGCCTGAGTGATGGCTGGGTGGAGAAGGGAAAAGGGGGAAACGTGAGGACAAGTATAAGAGCATAAACAATGAAAAAGAAAAAGAAACAAAAAAGACATGACCTCTGTCTTCCAGTAACTTACGACCGTTTGGGGGGAGATGGCACATGTACAAATAACTACATTATACTGAAAGAACTAGAGTGCACAGGCAAAATGCTGAGCTTCCCATGAGCAGAACTGTGCCTCCCCCCATTCTTCCACTAACTAGTGTGAACGTGAGAAAGGCATTGTACAATCGAAATCAGTTTCATCACCTGTGACGTAAGTTTACACTGTATGTTCTCCAAGGTTCCTTTCAGCTATGAGCGTGAAAATGATTCTACACCTCTGAGAAATTAGTTTAAATGCTTAGTCTTGAGGAGTTTTAACTATATACTGGAGGTGATTTTTTCAATACAT
Organism: Tonatia bakeri; assembly: GCA_004024845.1. NCBI lineage: Eukaryota > Metazoa > Chordata > Mammalia > Chiroptera > Phyllostomidae > Tonatia > Tonatia bakeri. Next base: position 95,611 of record PVIA01001271.1, read on the forward strand.
GTATTTTTCCATGTAAAACTGGTAAGCAAAGTCACTAATATGTTTTTCATTGGCTTCAATCTACAAGTGCCTCAATCTTTGAATTCTCCTTTTAGTAAGCTTTCTGGTTTGATTTCTCTCTATTTTTGTAAAGGTAGTCATAGGAATACTTGCTTTCTGAATTAACCTCAAACACCCTATTAGGAAGTTAGATGAAAGATACAAGTAAATTCCACTCAACAAACATTCATTGAACATTAATTATTGCAAAGCCCTGAGAATGATTCCAAGAGAAAGAAAGGTCATGGCCCTTAGGAACCTACAACTGAGTAGAGAAAAGGAAACATTTGCATTATATCAAGGGTATTTATTTCATAGAAAGGATAAAACTAATTCAGAAAGCAAAACAATAAGCAAGATATAAAAGAAATAATGTGGAGGAGTGTTGGAAATAGTCAAAATTCCTCAGCCTAAAAAAAGCTATGACCTATAAATTAGCAAGTAAAGGCATCGATAGGAAGATCTCACATTCAAGCCCATTTTACACAAGGACGAGATGGGCCAGTGGGAGCCGGAAGTTCAGAAGTTCAGGTAGAGTGGAGGTGGCCTGTGAGCTGTCCCTGGGACTCTCTGGGGCCCCTGGAGAAAGATTCTAATTCCAGCCAATGTGGTTGCCCTTCCCATCCCCCTCACGCCAAAGGGAGAAAGAGCTGACCAAAAAGCCAGGCAGCAGGAAGCATTTCCTAAACAAGAAACAAAATAATAGAGGGGGAGGCCAAGTAAGAGAAATCTTTGCATTTTGCGTAGCATGTGGAGAGGTAATTTTCTCTTCCCTTATAATCTCTATAGAATGGTCACAGATAAAAAAATATGCAAAAAAATTTTAAAGCTGAGAAAAATAATTGATAGGAGGAAAATCCCCATTATAGTGTGGAATATTCCATTTTGTACAGATTTTTCCTGAGGGTCAAGGACAGAGCTAAAGGACACAGCCAGCGCGTGAGTGCTGTGCATTTATGGATGAGGAGAGGAGGGGGATGGAACTGGGTTAGCTCAGCAACCAGCACAGGGAAGCAGTCCTGCAGAGCACTGGAGACAGGGGTCTCTTGCCTAGTCTTCCAGATGCGATAATTTTCCATGAGCCACCAGGGGCATTCTGACTCAGACAGAGAAGCAGAAACATCTGGACTGGCTGCACCATTTTCCACACTTTTGAACAATTTGGGGCGTAGTTGTAAACTAAGATCAAATTATACATCTTTGAAAAGCCAGGCTAATATTCTGCTCATACCACACTCTCAGAAAACACTCACAAAATATGTGAAATCAGGAAGAAAAGTGAAAAATAAGATAGGGTATAAGTAGACATTTCATTCCCAGCAAGACTACCATGGACAAAAAAGGTGGCCACCAGAATTTTTCTCTGGGCTCCATTATTTTTCCAGAATGTTTTAGAATTATAAAGGTGTCTACTACTGTTTATTTTTAATTATATTCAATATTTTTAAAAAATTGCTTATTTTATTAGAGAGAGAGAAAGAGAATGAGAGAACACTGATGTGAGAGAAACATCAGTCAGTTGCGCCTCTCCTGTGAGCCCCAGCTGGGACCGCACCTGCAACCCAAGCATGTGCCCCGACTGGGAATGGAACCAGCGATCTTTTGCTTTGCAGGATGACACCCAACCAACTGATCCACACCGGCCAGGGCTCTGTGACTCTTTATTAATGAACATATTTATGTTCTAAATTATGCTTGTCCAGCTAACTCCTGAGCAAATTCTATACTCTTCAATCTAGAATCCCAGACTTAACACCACAAATCCGTGATTAGAAACTCCAGCCTTTGTACCCAAGCCCTGATTAATTTTGGACGAATTGCTAGACTTTGCCTACGACTTAGCCTGGGAGGAGCTGTAGTAACAATAACAATAACAGAGAGGTCCAAAAAGCAAAAACAAACACCAAACAAGCAACTCTCCTATTGCTTAAGTCATGTGGGCTTTCCAGGCTGTTACTAACTTTTGTCTGTTTGTTTGGTCCTGGTGAGTAAAGAGTCAAAAAAAAAAAAAAACCAACCCAAAAAACAAAAACTATGGCAATCTTTTTCATCTTTGAAACTGAACCACATTAGGGAACAATAAAATATTTGGCACTTTGGATGTTGTGGCTTTTTTTTCTGGTGGTGGTGGTACTGGCTTCAAACCCATCTTGCAAAATTTATTAGTTTTTAAAAAATCTTAGTCATGTTTGGTTATTGTTTTAAATAAACATTGCTTTCCTTTAGGTATAGGAAGGGGACACTGTGTCTCACCAATACATAGGTTTAGAAATTAGGTCCTACAGGAATTCTCTTTAGAGATTTGTTTGCAACTTCCGAGACCCATATAGTCTTAAATAACAGTAACTGAGTTCCACCCGAATTTCTCTAACTTTTAGTGAATATTGATTCTCCCAAAAAAGGGCCATGGCTGTGAACTGAAGCATTCATGATACCAAAGGAAATGTACCTACAATGTCCACATGAGTAATGAAAAGTTAATTACAGGAGATGCCCACCTTTCTGAGCCACTATTATGTATTCTGGGGAGGAAAGGAAGTTCACCTCCAGATGAAGTTAAGCTTTTCTAGAATAATGTGGTGAAAAGGTTTTTTTTAAATCAATATAGGAAAATATTATTTTATAATATAAAAGAAAAAAGGCAAGACAAATTTTTATATTGTGATCTACTCTCAAATGCTAATTATTTATGCAGGAATGGTTATATTTTCCTTGAATAAAAGATTTTTTTTAATTTTATTGATTATGCTATTACAGTTGTCCCATTTTCCCCCTTCACTCCCCTCCACCCTGCCCACCCCCTCCCACCCACATTCCCCCCCTTTAGTTCATGTCCATGTGTCATAAGTTCTTTAGCTCCTACATTTCCCATACTATTCTTCCCTCCCCCTGTCTATTTTCTATTTATTGTCTATGCTACTTATTCTCTGTATCTTTTCCCCCCTCTCTCCTCCTCCCACTTCCCTGTTGCTAACCCTCCATGTGGTCTCCATTTCTGTGGTTCTGTTCCTGTTCTAGTTGTTCGCTTTTGTTTTAGGTATGGTTGTTACTAACTGTGAGTTTGAAGTCTTTTTTTACTATTCATATTTTTTTTGATTTATTTATTTATTTACTTTTAGAGAGGGAAGGAAGGGAGAAAGAGAGAGAGAGAAACATCAATGAGTGGTTGCTGGGGGCCGTGGCCTACAACCCAGGCATGTGCCCTGACTGGGAATCGAACCTGCGATGCCTTGGTTCGCAGCCCGAACTCAATCCACTGAGCTACGCCAGCCAGGGCTACTATTCATATTTTTAATCTTCATTTTCTTAGGTAAGTCCCTTTAACATTTCATATAATAAGGGCTTGGTGATGATGAACTCCTTTAACTTGGTCTTATCTGAGAAGCACTTTATCTCCCCTTCCATTCTAAATGAAAGCTTTGCTGGATAGAGCAATCTTGGATGTAGGTCCTTGCCTTTCAGGACTTGGAATACTTCTTTCCAGCCCCTTCTTGCCTGCAAGGTCTCTCTTGAGAAATCAGCTGACAGTCTGACGGGAACTCCTTTGTAGGTAACTGTCCCCTTATCTCTTGCTGCTTCTAGAATTCTCTCCTTCATTTTTACCTTGGCTAATGTAATTATGATGTGCCTTGGTGTGTTCCTCCTTGGGTCCAACCTCTTTGGGATTCTCTGAGTTTCCTGGACTTCCTGGAAGTCTATTTCCCTTGCCAGATTGGGGAAGTTCTCCTTTATTATTTGTTCAGATAATTTTTCCACTTGTTGTTTTTCCTCTTCCCCTTCTGGTACCCCCATAATTCGGATGTTGGAACGTTTAAAGGTGTCCTGGAGGTCCCTAAGCCTCTCCTCATTTTTTTGAATTCTTGTTTCTTCATTCTTTTCTGTTTGCTTGTTCCTTTCTTCCTTCTGGTCCACTCTGTTGATTTGAGTCCCAGTTTTCTTCCCATCACTCTTGGTTCCCTGTGCATTTTCCTTCATTTCTCTTATTGTAGCCTGCATTTGTTCATCTAATTTATGACCAAAGTCAACCAATTCTGTGAGCATTCTGATCACCAGTGCTTTGAACTGTGCATCTGATAGTTCGGCTATCTCTTGGTCACTTAAAAAAATTGGCTCTGGGGATTTCAATTCTGTTTGAGCCATCTTTTTTATTTTTTATCTCCTTTGGTCTGGTTGTGGCTGTTAGGTATGGGTGGCAGAGCCTTAGGCGTTCCCCAGGGCGGGGCACCCCAGTCGCTGGGTTGTGAGGTTGTATGTGGGGGCGGGGTCTGAGAGGGAACAATGGCGCCTGCTCCACTCTCTCTAGGACTTCAGTCCCCTCTGCCGCTTCCCACAAGCAAACTGGGGCCCCCTGGTGCTGGCTCCCAGGCAGGTGGGCTTGTGTGCTTTCTCGGACCCTGTGGGCTTCCCCGAGAAGTCTCCTGTGAGGCTGAGAGAGTCTCCCGGCCTCAGCTCCCACAGGTGTTTTCAGTCGGTGCTCTTAGGCTTTGTTTCCCGGCTCTGGGGCCCTGGGCCGCACGGTCTGTGTCGCTGCCCATTTTCGCTTAGTTTGCGCACGAACATGTAACTGGGGCCAGCCAGCTGCCTTGCACCCCTCTCTGGGTCTGCTCGTTGCCTCCTGCACCCAGGGTCTGCCACCGGGTCCGTCAGCTGCCCCTGCGCGTCTGGGGTTCGCCAACTGCCCTCTGTGCCCTGCGCGCCCTCATCTGCCAGACACCGCTTTTTCCTGCCGGGACCCCTCGACCCCTCTCCGTAGGCCTCCGACTCCGCCCCTCCTTACCGGTCTGGATGTACGGTAGTCTGACTTCCATTCGGTTCATTTCTCTCTGTTCAGGTTGTTTCTTGTTTCTCAATTTTTGTTGTCCTTAGTTTGGGTTGCTCGAGGAGGCACAATGTGACTACCTGTGCCTCCATCTTGGCCGGAAGTTGAACAAAAGATTTTCATCATTACTGCTCCCCTTCTCTTATGCTCAAGTACCTCCCTGCCAGTGTAAGAAAATGGTACAGAAAAAAAAGAAAAGAAAAACCCTTAAGAGGTATAACTACATGAAATGCCAGACTATTAATACAATATTTTGTTGAGATGTGAGGAAATGTAATATGAGGGAGAATTCTTTTAAAAATTGTATGTCAAGATAGCAAATGTTGGTTCAAAACTTTCAAAGAAATATCTACATGAAAATTATGAGTAAATTAGCCTTCGATAAGTACACAGCAGCAATGCTTTCTGAACAAGTGAAGAATGAGATTCAAAGAATAGGTTTTTAGTCGTAGGGTCAGCTTTGTTTTGGAAATGAATACTTACCAGATCTTTAATTTATTATTTTGATTATACATGTATTTAACACTATTTTTATGGCTCTTTGTCAATCCATTATTTTTTAATGAGAACTGGACCTTTCAATTTTGCAGTTACCTGAGATTACTATATATAAAAATAATATCTAACATATACCTGACACTTAGTATCTGACATTGTGTCAGATCCTGTTCTAAATGCTTTTTTATATTAACTCAATCCTTAAAACTGTGAAGTAGGTATTATAACTATCCCTATTTTATAGATGAGAAGACCAAAGCATAGGGAGCTAAATAATTCGCTCAAGAACACATAGCTAGTCAGTTTTCAAGGCTAGAAGGAAATACACCAGGGTGCTTTTTCTCAATGTATGGGGTTATAAAGAACTGTTAAGAAAGACGACATGAAAATGTCTTGAACTCAGGACAGTGGCAGCTGAGTTGGAAAAGAGAGGACAGACCCCACAACAGTTTAAGAGAAAATAGTGGCAGAGCTTGCGGATGGACTGATTCCTGGTGGGGTTGAGAGAGAGGGAGGGTAGTCTAAGAATACTCCAGACTCTGGCTTGGTGGACTGACTGGGTGAGCATGATCACTAAGGTAGGGAATATAGAAGATCGGAGCAGTTTTGGGAGAGAAGAGGATGTGCCCAGTTGTGACATATTGAGCTTCATTGAGAAGTATTTAAATATGTACATTTCAAGCTCAAGAAAGAGGTCAGGTCTGGATTTGGGAGTCCTGACACATAGCTGGTAGTTAAACCTGAAAGAGAGCTTGCCATAAGTCAGGGAGAGCATGGAGGCAGAGAAAAAGCTGTGGGCCAAGGATTAAACTTTGGAGAATTTCAACTTTATGTGATATGCGAGGGATATGATGGCTATTCAGATTTAACATTAAAATAAAAAAATAGATATGAAATGCAGGACATTTATTTGCTTTTCAAGCTAGGTCTCATTGATGAGAGACAAGGCAGCCTGGAAGCAGGTAGGGCAGGGCAGTCAGAGAAGTTTGGGTGCAAATCTAGCACTTTGCCACTTAATGGCTCTGTGACTGCTGTCACGTTACTATCTGGAAAATGTGAATGATTAACACAGTACTCATACTATTGTGGGTATTAAATGGGTTAATCTGTAGGAAGGTGCAGCCAGGGGGTCCGTCCAAGGGGGGATTTGTGGTGGGGTCCAGGGCTCAAGGTGTTCAGAAAATATTAGGATGTCCTCACCGCCCCTGCCCCGGTGTGGGTTGGGGGAGGGGGCGAATGGAGCAGGCCCATTAAGAGCTGTTTCCAATAGCAGCAGCCTTGCAGCTGGCCTCTGGTGTGGTCATTTGGCATGTCTGTGGCCTTTGGCTGGTTACATAGATATGTGGAATGGCTGTGGCCATGCTTTTGAGCCAGGGAATGGAGATAACTTCCCCACCAGTGCGTGGCTGGGGGGCAGGTCCCTGGAGTTGCAGAGTCTGCGTGGGAGCTTGGAGATGATTGGCTCCACGACTTGGGGCCACACCTGCCCAGACCCATGATGGTGACCAGAAAAGCTGGAAAGGACAGCAGATTAAGGGCGGGTGTGGCCGAGTGTGGGGGGAGTTGGGGGTGGGGCTGCAGAAGGGGATTGGTGTGGGGGTTTGAGCTCAGACACAGCAGCCATTGAGGAGAGAGCCATGCGCTCCTGGCAGAGTGGGGACTCCCTCAGACCTGGGAGACAGAACCATGCGGCTTTGGCAGAGTAGAGACTCCCGCAGCCACTGTGCAGAGAACCACGCGGCTGGAGCCACGTAGGGAGGACCATGCAGCTGTGTCAGTAAGGAGAACCGCGTGCTCTGGCAGAGTGGGGGAACCCCCCCTACCCCCGGCAGCCATGAGAAGAATCACCATGCGGCTTTAGCTGGAGATCCCGGCAACACAGCTGATGGTGCTGAGAACTGAGGAAGGCCTACCAGCCGAGCACGGATTACTGGGAAAAACTGGGATCTGCCTGCGCCAAGGACTTCCATTTCTTTCCCTGAAATACGGTACCCCAGACTGGGCAAAGAGGGGAAGGAAGGACTGTGTGTGCTTGTGGGTGTTTTAAGGGACTTTGGGACTTTAATGAAGACATTAAGTCATTACTCTTAAGTCTGTATAACTTGAATAAATAATTCCTTTCCTTTTCACCAGTCTCTAACATGGAAAGCTATAATTCTCTGGTGAAGGGAAAGGTGAAGCTAGTACAGGGGGACCCCAGGAGAAACGGGGATCAATCTGGTAGCATTGTGGGACCCTCTTCCCTGGTGGACAATCACATGTGCAGTAGCTTTAAAGTAATACAACTACTTGTACGTGCGAAGTAAAAGCCCAACAAAACTAGCCAGGAAGGATTTGCCTTATAAGAATAGAGTCCCTCCAGCCCATGAGGTCAATCTCTGCTTGGAGTTGGCCTGCTCCCATGTTTTCTTCTGTAAACTCTGGGTGTTTGGTTCAAGTCTTTGTCCCAATCACTAAGAACCTGGTTACCTGTGCACACCTGTGACAAATCCACAAAAGCATTTACATGGCGTAGTGTCTAGCAATGTAGCATGGATTCAATAAATATTCACTATTATCACAATGAGTACACAAATCATGAAATTATTTTTCATTCTATTGTCATGCTTTGTCAGTTGAGAAAATGATCAGGAAGTCTGTTGGTTAGTGGAAATAAATAAACTATAGTGGCATTAAACAATTATATGAAAAAGCCACCAAAATAATTCAGATATGCAAGAACCAGTATTTTTCCATGAATTTGTGTGGTACAGTACAAGTAAACACAGGTAATAGCAGTTAGTTAAAAGAATTAGAAATGCTGGTTTATGAGTCACAGGGCTAAATTAAAAAAATATTTTTGTTTTACTCTAAATATTTAACAAGTAGCCCCAGTGCCTGGCACAGAGTAAGCCGTTAGTAAGTATATTGACTGAATGTAATAAAGTAATTCATAAAAAAGGAGGGGAAATTATTTTGTTATATCTGCTGTTAGACATTTCACTATTGAAGGAATTATCACTCATGCAATGAAAAAGAAATAAGACACCATACGTGTTGTCATTTGAAATCTCAAAAGAGTTCGGCCAGGCACCTCTTCTCCCAGCCATATCTGCTACATTTTTGAAATTCCCAGCCGCAGAGGGCCTTCTTTAGAGCACGGTTTCCAGTCCTCGCAAGGGCCATTAAAATACAAGTATGTCCTCTGTAAATGGGAACCAACTTGGCTTCCGACAGACAGACACATTTGTCAGCCCTCCTGTGCCAGTAGCTGTCCCCCAAAGGCCTAGACCTCGGGTGTTGGAAGGGCGGCTTCGGAGCTGAAAGGGTGGGGTCAGCTTGGCCAGAGCATAGCAGACCTCTGCCCTTCCACAGCCCGGAGGCAGGCCCCGCTGCAGGCACCAGCCAGGACAAAGGCTGCCCGGGGAGGTCCGGTGGTGGGGCAGGACGCCGTCAGGCCCGGGCTTCTGGGTTTCTCATGATCCGCAAACCGCGGTCCGTCCTAGAACCCGCTGGCTCACGTCAGAACCATCACGCCCTGACGAGTGGTGCAATGCGATGTTCATTCTGATCCCATTTTTTCCCTCAGTGTAACAAAACTAGTTCCCCGGCACGTGGGGGATGGGGAAGTGGCCAGAGTCAAAACCTGAAATGTCTTTTCCAGTTCTGCTAGTTTAAATACTATGCGATCTTTAAGTTGTGGGCTAATACGTATTCTACAATTCACGATTTGCTTTTCAAAGGCACTTCAACCGTGCTAGAGGCCACCCGCCGGGAAAACGAGACAGATTTAAACTCCCAGTCAGTAGGTTCCTACTTAGAGTTTCGGCCTCGGCTGGGGCCGGGGCTGGGGCCAGGGCTGCAGCTGCAACTGCAACTCCACCTACGCCTCCCCGCTCTTCCTGCTCGAGGGGATCGGATCCCGCCAGACAGTGCCCACGCCCACTGGACGAGAGGGCGGGGTGCCTAGCACAGGCAGTCACGTCGCGAGCGTAGGGGAGGCGGGGCCTCGGGCTGTGTTGTCATGAGACCCCGCCCCCACATCCCTGATATTTCCCCGGCCGCCCGCCATTTTGTCTCCAGTGTCTCGTTTGCTGTCGGCGGTGTGGGTAGGAGTCTCTTGGTTCACAAGCGTCAGGCAGAAATCAGGGTCTATTGTTTGTGTTTGACTCCATAGTTTGGTCCAAGGCCTTCGGAGCTTTTCCGGGGCAGTCGGCAGCGACCCCCCGCCCCTCCCCTGCGTCCCCGGGACCAGGAGGGACCACGTCCTCGTCACGCCCCTCAGCGCTCTCCGCTCCCTTCTCTGTGGTTGCGTCCGCCTCGCGCCCCCGGAATCAGACGGTGCCCCATAGATGGCCAGCTTTCCCCCGAGGGTCAACGAGAAAGAGATCGGTGAGGAATGGGATGGCGGGCGAGGGGTGCTGGTGAGCGCGTGGGGGCTCGGGAGAGGCAGGGACTCCTGGGAGGAGGCTCGGGAGGAAACATTTCCGTGTCCGAGGGAAGATGAGCCGGAGCCAAGCCCTGGAGCTAGCAGGAAGGAAACGGCCCCGCGGGTGGGGGTCGCGAGGGTAAATGGGATGATCATTGATGTTGTGCCTATCCCGTGTCTGCCCGGGAGGGAGGCAGTGCGCGCCTCTTAGGGTCGAGGGGAACCTGGGCGCCGAGTAGCGGGGGCCCCAGTGACGGCGTGGCCCGGGCTGGGCCCCCTTGGGGACGGCATTTCACTCATCGGAGGTGCGAACGGAACCATTATCCTAGGATTCTTCTTGGTTCAGCGGCTGGGGCGTCGAGTACAGAAGGGAGTGCTGGACAAGTCTCGGGGTCTCTTAAATTCAGGATCCCGAAAGCAGACTCGTTTGTGTCTTGGGCTACAATGAAAGATGGGGTCCTCGTGTGTCTCCAACCACTGTTTAAGGAGAACTGCGACCGAAGCAGTGCCATCGGCCTGGGAAAAGCAGTAGTTTGAAAAATGGCCTGGCGTTGAGAAAGGGAGTGGTTCAGGTTCAGGGCAGGACGACCCAGAATTATCTTTCCTACACTCAGGGCTGGGAGGAGCAAGTGGGTGATGGAGGGGCAGAAGAAAAGCTGTTTCACAGAAGAGCAAACTCTAAAAACTGGTGGAGTGGCTGGCTCTGCCTCGCCGAAGACTGGGCAGTCGATTTTGAAGGTTGTGCGTCAGGACCTCAGTGGCTCAGTTAAAAGCACCTCGCATTATTTAAATTCCTCCCTTAAGGTAAAATCATCGGAACAGCTGTTGGGGTAGTTGAGGGAGCATTCACAGGTATGCTTAGTAAAAATTGAACGTATCAAGTCATGTTACACGCCTTAAATATATACAATTTTTATTTTAAAAAAGAAAACAGATTTAGCATCCCTTCCCCCTTTTAAAGGTGGATATTCGGTGGAGAGTCTTTGCGTTTCCGTGTTCTTTGACTAAATACACGGAAGAGGTATTTGTAGAGAAAGGGAGAAGCGGAAGCAGCCAAAATGCCCTCTGTCCTGTATGTGGGTAAATTTTTTTATATTTAGAGACATCTTAATTTTGGACTTAAGTTTTCTTAAGGATAAGTTTGGATGACAGGTTAGGAGGGGACTTCAACCTTGATTTTAGTAACTTTTAAATATGCAGAGGAAACTAAATTCGTGTACAGTTTTTATTTTAACTGTACTTTAGGACTAGTGTGTCCTGATGTGAAACAGAACTCAAAAGTTCTTATTTTCAGTCCAGTAGATTTTTTCCTACACATAATACCACACACAAAGGAACTGCCTTTCTTAATCTGTGTTTTTACTTCACCTTGATGAACCATTTTGAGAACTTTCTCAGTTTTCTGAGGGATGGGGCTCCTTAGCATGCCTGTATAAAGTAGAATCATCTATTAAGTAGGCTTTAATTTTTTTTTTTTTGCATATTTAGGTCTCTTATTTCTTGGGTACAATATAATGTTATTGTACTAGCTAAGTGTCAATATGTTAAAAGAACTTTGGCCTTTTCTAACCTTTTGGGGGTGAAGTATCATTTGAATATAAGGTTAAACACTAGTATCTCTGTGTACCTTTGTCTGTACAGTAAGGGCTTACTTTTCCCCTACTTTCTTGGATATTAATTATACCTCTTGGGTTCTCCGTTACTACCGAAAGAGGAGACAAGATTCCATGAATGATTAAAGAAGTCCACGTGACAGGGAGTTACTGCCCTCTTTCATAGGGCACCATTCCAGATGCCCCCTTACTGGTTGTGAAATTGCAGAAATAAGAAGGCGCTGAATACCTAGTTTGCTTGGTTCAGCAGTGACTGAGATGATGTATTACTACTGTACAGGTAGTATTTAATAGTGCAGAGTTGTGTGTCACAGCCGAGTTCCTGTGGCAGGCAGCTTTTCCCTTATGCAAGGTCATTAAATCCTGCATTTCTTAGGGTACCAACATTAAACCACTGCAGATAATGTAGTAAGGGTTTGTGCTAGTTTATAATATTGTACCAGTATTTAAATGAGTGCTTAAATTCATTTGATTAAACTGAAAAGATCATTTGATAGACAGGTACATGTTCATAAGCAAAGAAATTAATAAGGTAGTTATTAATCTAATACTTGTAACAGCATTTATTTTGGCAGGTTTTTTTTTTTTTTTTATAGTGGCCCCATTTCTTGAATTTATGTCCAAGAATAGGTTATTACTTTGTGGTCTTTGATTTATTTGAACCAATTTTCTAGTTAATTTAGAACCACCTTTTATATAAGAGGAATTTTGTGATTGTGGCCAAGGTAAAAGAAGGAAAAAACACACTGCTTTGTTATTTAAAAGATTTTGGATTCTGAAAGAAAATACGGAATGATCCTAAAATACAGACCAAAGAAAGTTTTCTGTATGAGGGTTAGTCTTGCTTCTGCTGGTTAAGAGAGAGGTGAGTGCCAGTCTAACTTACCAGTTGTTCCTGACTGGTGAGGTTGAGTACTAGAGCTAGTCTCCTTTTTGAGACAGAAATTACATACGTATACTCATCTTAGCTTAACCAGGGGCTTTTTCTTTTTAAGGTAATGCTTGTATTTTTCAGTTGAATTTTAAAAATTGATTCCTTGATTTGAGAACTTTTTTTATCCTAAAATTTATGGATTTAAAAGATAGGTGTGGTTGAACAGAAACCCAAGTTAAAAAAAAAAAAGATTTAGGCAGGGGTTACAAATTCAGGGGCCAGGCACACAGAAAGTATCCTAGAACAATGAGTGTATAAGACTATGGGCTTGGAGGAATGTAAGGACACATGGAACAGCGAGCCCTTTCAAAAATCATTCATATATTTAAAAAAAAAACACTTTGCAGGCACATGATGGTCACTGGTTTTGTGTAAATTTTGCATTGAGAAAGCCATGTTATTACTAGTGAAGTTAATGTCACTTGTGCTGTATTGATACAGGCAACGTAGAAATAGGTGGGGTGGTTCTGCTGCTTTGATTAAGCCACATCTGAAGTATTTCATATTTAGTTCTGGGTGCCACTTTTAGAGGAGGGCAGTTATTAACTGGAGTTTATCCAGAAAAGTGTGATGAAGGTGAAGATGGGGAATGGCCTTGAAACCATGTAATCTAAGGAACCATTGAAAGGGATTACAGCCTGGTGAATGGATTTAGTTGATGATGTCATAGCTTCCCTCAACATATGAATGTCATGTGAGAGCAGGATTGAGTGGTTGGAGTGGCAAGGAGGAAGGTTTTGAGTAACCAAAAGGAAATTTCTGATAATCTCAGTTGCACCAAATTAGAATGAGTCTTTTTTTTTATGTGTTTTTAAGATTTTGTTTGTTTGTTTGTTTGTTTGTTTGTTTTAGAGAGGGAAGGGAGGGAGAAAGAGAGAGAGAGAAATATCAATGTGCGGTTGCTGGGGACCATGGCCTGCAACCCAGGCATGTGCCCTGACTGGGAATCAAACCTGCGATGCTTTGGTTCGTAGCCCACGCTCGATCCACTGAGCTATGCCAGCCAGGATAGAATGAGCCTTTTAAGGTATTCATATTTATGAGTATCATAGAAAAATTGGTGTCAGTTTTGTTTACTTTTTATTTATTTATTTATTTTATTTTAATTGTTGTTCAAGTACAGATTTCTGTCTTTTACTCCCATCCCAGCCCTCCCAACTTCCCTCCCATTTCCACGCCCCCCCCCAGTTTTTGTCCATGTGTCCTTTATACTTGTTCCTGTTGTTTGTTTACTTATTAAACCATAGTTTCTTTGTTGATATATCAAAGAATTGGGCACTGTAATATTTAAATCACTTAAGAATGAGAGCTTATACTTGTGCCTTCATATTCATTCAATAAGTATTTACTGAGCACCTGTTATGACCAGTGCTACACTAGCTGTGTATTCAAACTGGAAGTGTCACTGAGTGAGGACATTTTGGGGTTTATACATCCACCCCAGCAATAGGAGTATAAGTGGTTTTTACTCGAACTGCAGTTCGTGTAAGCCAAATATATAAAAATACTCTCTAGTGATGACCAGACAACTGACCATAAAATAGTTAACAGTGAAACTAAACTGGACAACAACTTATAGTTAAGAAGAAAGAATAACAAACTTTGAAAATAAGACCAACCCTTGCCCTGGCTGGCATAGCTCAGTAGATTGAGCGCGGGCTGCAAGCCAGGTATCGCAGGTTCGATTCCCAGTCAGGGCACATGCCTAGGTTGCAGGCCATGTCCCTCAGCAACCGCACATTGATATTTCTCTCTCTCTCCCTTCCCTCTCTAAAAATAAATAAATAAAATCTTTAAAAAAAAAAAAAAGAAAAGAAGACCAACCCAAGATAGCATTGGTGATACAGTGATAAAGAATATCCTTTCCCTAAATTGAGGAGATTCCAGCTGAGTGTGCATGCACACATTTGCAGTAGGAACTTGCTGATGATGCTTGTTAAATACAGAATAAAAATGTCTGCACTGGCTGGTGTGGTTCTTTGGATTGAGTGCCAGCCTGTGAACCAAAGGGTCGCCAGTTTGATTCACAGTCAGGGCACATGCCTGGGTTGTGGGCCAGGTCCCCAGTAAGGGATACTAGAGAGGCAACCACACATTGATGGTTCTCTCCCTTTCTTTCTCCCTCCCTTCCGCTCTCTAAAAATAAATAAATAAAGTCTTTAAAAAAATTTGTATGCTATAGAGAATGTATGCTCTATTAATATACCAGCTTTTATTATGAATGTTAAATTTAAGTATTCCTAATTAAATGAAAAATGTATAGGATTGTCTGGTTCTTGTCCTTAAAACACCAAAATAATTGTTTCCATTTCGGGGTCATTTTGTAGCCCATTAGAAAGATGCTTGAGGGCCTCATTTGAAGACTCACAAATGTTACGCATTTAAAGCACTGGTTTAGAGGTTGAACTAGATAGCCTTTAAGTCCCTTCTAGTTCTGAGCGTTTTGTGATTTTTGTGACCTGGAAAAGATAGGAATACCCATGTTTGAACAGACCATTTTATGGTGCTTTTCTTTGAGTAATGATGTAATGTCATATGTCATAGTGGTTTATGGGGGGTTTTTTAATGTATTTTTTTTTAAGAGAGAGAGAGAGAGAAACATCAATGTGTGGTTGACCCTCATGAGCCCCCAGCTGGGGATCTGGCCCACAATGCAGGCATGTGCCCTGACTGGGAATCAAACCATGACCGTTTGGTTTGCAGTCCAGTGCTCAATCCACTGAGCTACACTAGCCAGGGTATGGTTTATGGTTTTTGAAAGCTACATGTTTTTTGGAAGAAACTTTTCTTGCAAAGTCTCTTTAGTCTCTTGCATTTTAAATGTTAGTCATTTGATATAAACATAAGGCAATGCAAAAGTCAGGACTTCAGTAATTGCCAGCCCTGATTGATCATTACGGTAGTATTACTTGACCAGTTGTTTGTTTGTTTTTTAATTGAAACCTTCTAAAAAGCTCTTGCTTTGAAAAATTTTTGGAAACTCACTTTGCCGAAACTTGAAGATGTTGTTATTAAGGGGTCTTCACACCAGATATGTCCCCTCAAAAGGAGGAAAGCAGAACTCATTATGTTGATATCTAAAAGGGAAAAATACTTCATGTAGTTAAGTTCCAAAGTAATATGGAAGCAGTATCAAATTTATTGTTGGTTATATGTAATTTTTTTTTCTTTTTAGTGAGATCACGTACTATAGGTGAACTTCTAGCTGTAGCAGCTCCTTTTGACAAGAAATGTGGTCGTGAGAATTGGACTGTTGCCTTTGCTCCAGATGGTTCATACTTCGCTTGGTCTCAAGGACATTCAACAGTAAAGCTTGTTCCATGGTCCCAGTGCCTTAAGAACTTGTAAGACACTTTTCTTTTTTTGTATTATGTATCTGTCTATAGAATTTCCTGTTTTCTCTGTGGAGTAATAAAAAGATTTTGATATTTAAGTTTTTCTTTTGTAGGCTATTGTAAATATGTTTTATCTTAAATTGTGGGAGGTATTATTTCCTATAGGGCACTTTCTCAGATCCTTGTGTCTTTCTGTGTATTAAAAGGCAGATTGTGCCTTGGTTTGGTGTATATGTTATTTGTGCCAGGTCAGATGACCGTTGTTATGTGACACTTTTTGATTTCATAACATTTTATTAGATAACAGGTGCATAGTCATGTAATTACTTTTTATGTACTTAGCCTCTCCTTGGGTTTCATTGAGTTTGGATATTTGTTGAAAGTTTTTCTAAAATGTATCATCCTAAATTTAACCTTTTCCTGCTTTTGTGTCTAGTATGTTTTCATGCTTACATTTATTAATGTCCCTGTTACATACTACTTTAGGTGTAGAAACTATGGGAAACTACTGATTATTACGGTTTTTGTTTTTTAAGGAAATTTTCTGGTGTTGGCTTCATAGTATGCTAACTTCCCGAGTTTTGTTTTTTCCTTGTTTATACTTGCTTTAGTTTAATTAAAGGAGTCTTAATGATACAGCGGTTTGGAAGAAAATTTTGAAACAAATAAATTACTTCATTGTTGAACTTCCTCTTCTCAGCCACTGTGAATTTATTTGGTCATGCCCCTGTAGCTCATGGCAACTTCCCCTTCCCATTTATAAGGTTCTGTTGTTATTTAGTGTCACAATGATAATATTGATGTAGTTTTAACAAGCATCATTTCATATCCACAGGAGTCTGGAGTAAATAATAACTAGATTTCTGTTTGACCCTTTCCCCCCACCCAGTCTCTTGCATGGCACCAAGAATATCACTAATTCAAGCAGTTTGAGATTGTCAAGACAACATAGTGATGGTACTCAGAAAAATAAGCCTCGTGAACATATTATAGACTGTGGTGATATAGTCTGGAGTCTTGCTTTTGGATCTTCAGTTCCAGAAAAACAGAGTCGCTGTGTAAATATAGAATGGCATCGATTCAAATTCGGACAAGATCAGCTACTCCTTGCCACAGGGTTAAACAATGGGCGTATCAAAATATGGGATGTATATACAGGTATGGAGTCACAATTTTAAAAGCAAACTTGATTATTTTATGATGCACAGGGCATTGCTCATAGGCAATATATGATTTGAGGATTTTCATTTACTGAAAAGCAAGGATTGGTGCAATATGTCTTTATAATTGGCCTGAGTAGCATCTTCAGCTGTGGTTTTAATTGAGGATAATAGAGTTCACAGTGCTTGATCACTCTTTGGAGGCTATTACAGCACGTTACAACAGGAAGAGCATATCTAAGGAACGTTTTGTTAATTAACACTTACAACTAGTAATTTAGTTTGATCAAATAGCAAGGCATTTTCTTACAGTTTTCAGTGATTGATAGGTTACAGGTTTCGAGGCAAACCTGGATTTCAACATTCATCTACCAGGGGTGTCCAACCTTTTGACGTCTCTGGGCTACACTGGAAAAAGAGTTGTCTTAGGCCACACATTAAATACACAAGTACTACTGCTACTGAAAACTGATGAACAGAAAAACGTTATATGAATAAATTTACAATTTTGCATTGGGCCACATTCATAACCATCCTGGGCCACGGGTTGGACACCCCTGAACCCTTTAGGAAGTTTTAGTGACATTTGATCTAAAGTTTAACTAGTTAGGATTAGAAGTTACATTCTTTGGGCAAATAAATAAAAGTAAATGTATTCTTCATTACCTAGAACAGTTCCTGGCTGAGAGTACGCACCCAGACATTTGGAGGAGTTTTAAAAGTGAACATTAAAGCGATATATGCATTAGAGCACAGCGAGTGATAGGAACATCAAGTGGTGATGAGTAATAAAATTTGATTAGATTCTTTACAAAATTTAAGCACATTGATGCTCATAGAAAACAAAACTCTTCCAATATTATGAATAAAGTACATTTTTTTCAGTGAGTTTATGTTTGAAAATTTAGGTGGTTGTGGGATAAGGTGCATCTTTTGGAGAGTTTGACAGTCCAATGGTAATCCGAGGCCAAGGAAAATTTTGATTTAAAATCATACTGTACGAAGATTTTTAAATGATTAATAATGTAGGTTTTCTTTTTCTTTTTCTTTTTTTTTTAAAGATTTTATTTATTTTTAGAGAGGGAAGGGAGGGAGACAGAGAGAGAGAGAGAGAAACATCAATGTGCAGTTGCTGGGAGACATGGCCTGCAACCCAGGCATGTGCCCTGACTGGGAATCGAACCTGCGATGCCTGGTTCGCAGCCCGCGCTCAATCCACTGAACTACACCAGCCAGGGCATGTAGGTTTTCTTGATACTAAATTAACTTGATCCAGGAGTTTGTGTACATTCAGGAATTCCCTTTTAATTTTTTTTAATAAATGTAGGCTTTGCTATCCTGGAAATAACACATTTTAGAGCAATGTAAATAGCAAATCTTTAAAGGTAATAGTAAAAGAGTTAAGAAGTCATTTTACACTTGATAAGCTAAAGAGATGCTCAAGTAGTTTTTAAATGGCGAGGAACACTTTTATAAAATAGAGGCTGATAAAAATTTTTTAACACTGTCTTATTTTCCCCTTCCATTTCATTTAGGAAAACTCCTCCTTAACTTGGTAGATCATACTGAAGTGGTCAGAGATTTAACTTTTGCTCCAGATGGGAGCTTGATCCTTGTGTCAGCTTCAAGAGACAAAACTCTGAGAGTGTGGGACCTGAAAGATGATGGTATGTCTTTTTTCCCAGGCTGTGAAAAAGATTTCATTTTTTGATATTACTGCTGAGAGGTATTGGGTTCATCTGGGGCATTTGACTTTAAAAGTGACATTATGATCATTTCCTTTTCTCTAGTCCGTTGGTCCCTTTCCTTGTACAGATTAAACAAAACCGTAAATGTGACCCAGAATAGGAGTCAGCAGTTACTCTAAGTAAACAATCTAATATTATTCAGAAACTAACCACACAGATCTGTATCAACTTTTTGAGGATAAAATCTAAATCAGTTTCAGGGTTTTATATGAACTGGCCTGTTAGTTTTTTTTGTATCTTGAGGAGGATTATTAACTTCATTTGCTTAGTAAAAATATAAGTAGACCATGAATAACAAACAGATATAAAACCTAGTTAGCTAATAAAATTTAGATTAAAATGTGACTTGTACATTAGAATTTATCATATATAAGTGCTAATAATAAGCATAATATTATGTTGGATAGATTAAGTAAGAAATTATAAAAAGTAAAAGATTTACCCTTCAATATAATAAAAGGTATGTCAGTGTCAAGTGCTCAGATTTTTCTGAAACCTTGATAATTGTGATGCTTACTAATAAGCTTTTAGTGAATCTACCTTGTTTGAGAGGACCATACAGAGTATTTCTTCCCTCTTCTTAGAGCCTGTAATGAAAGAGTTTATAGTTTTAATTAAAATCTCGTATTTAAATAAGATCTGCTAGTTCTCTCATAGCCTCAAGCTGGAAGTTGACAGGCTTGCTTAGGTAGCTTAAACTGAATGTGGTAGGATGCAGAACCTTTGGATTTGGAGACTTGTTCCAGCAGATGGAACCATTGCCTAATAAAATACATTATTATTACCAAACCATGAGGTGCTGCCTCTGCATTTTATCAATTCTCTTTGACTGCTCAGCTGTTGAAGGTTAAGGGATCCCAACAGTTAAAACAGTTTGATTAATTAAATTTTTATATTCTTGCATATCAAATAGTGCTTGCTTTCTCAATGTATTTTTCAGTTGTGTGCATATGTTTTAAGAATGGAGACTCAATAAAATGTAAGCCCCAAGAGAGTAGAGATCTTCACTGCCTGACATGTAGTAGGTATTCAGTAAATATTTGAAAAACCAAGTTAAAATATACTTAGCCATAATTTTGTGCTTTGGGTATAATGTACAAAGCATTTGAAGTAGAATGTAGGTTATCAGCAAGAAAGGTGAAAAGGCATTTTGAAGATATTCAGTAAGTCTCAACCTTGCTGTGTTTCGGTTCTGTATATTTATAGAATATACAGGGATTAGACCAAAAGAAGTCTATTTTCTATAAATGAAGGGTCAGGAGACTTTTTCTTAGGGGGTCACATGTCAAATAGGTTGTACTTGTGGACCATGCTATAACTGCCATAGTTACTCCATTCTGACATTGGAGCACAACACAAACAAATGGGCATAATTATATATTCAGTAGAACTTCAGTTACAAAAGTTAGTAACTAGTATATACGTTTGCAAACCCCTGTTATGGACAAATCACTGCTACCATAGACTCTTCGATTTTGCCAGTTTTGAATCACACTCATTTGAAGTGGATTCTAGGGTTAACATGAGTATTTCTTTTTGTTCAGGAAACATGATGAAAGTATTGAGGGGCCATCAGAACTGGGTGTACAGCTGTGCATTCTCTCCTGACTCTTCCATGCTGTGCTCAGTGGGAGCCAGTAAAGCAGTATGTGTCAAAGTTCCTATACATTTATTATGAATTGGATTATAATAATATGTGCATAATCACTTTAAAATCTAAATAACCTATTAAGTCTGTGCTCGGTGTCATGAATATCTTAAATGTTGTATTTTGTGATGGGGAGAATTTGCATGAGGGAAATTAAGTACAGTTATTAATTGTAAAGTGAGAAATGGGATTGCTTTTAGTTAGAAATACTATTCATAAAATACGGGGTTTGTCAAATATATTTTTTCTAAGATCTAGGAAAGTTGACGTGCTATAGAAAAGATATAATACAAATGTTAAGACATTCCCTTGCTAATAATTTTCTTCTTTGTTGTTCTATTTTTTTGTCCAGTTTGCTGTTTAAAAAAGTTTGAGTCCCAGCTGGTCCTGGACATTTAACTGAAAAAGAGTAACTTAAAAATCGAATAAAAATGAAAATAGCACTCATGTATGTCTTAGAGTGAATTATACAAGAAATTTGATATGGTCTGTCTTATGCTAACAGGCATAGTATACCTGTAGACAGATTAAGTATAAAGTGACTCTTAAGAGGGTTATACTTATTGATGAACTCTTTAGTCATCTACCAGCTTTTGAGTTAGTATAGTTAAAGAGATCGTTTTAGCTTTAGATATTTATGAAAGGGTTGAAGTCCAAATACATGTGATAATCACAATACACTTCGAAATAATGGTGGGTGGGAGGCTGATTAAAATGCATTTTATTTAGCCAAGAAGTATGTTAAAATGATAGTTGAAAATGTTGGAAGTTTAGAAAAGAATATTTAGTTCTTTAAAAATCATAAGAAGGACAAAGCTAGATGTTGACATTGCTATTTTAGGCTGTGTGTTTTCCATATGCTTCTTGCTTTCCCTGTCACAGGTGGTGGCAGCAATATTGGTGTGATTGAGGTTATGCTGGCACCACTCGCACACAGGCGCACAATGGTGTTAGCTGGGCAGAAAGAGTGGCATCTCTGGCTACCGGGCTGGGGGCGACCTTTACCATAGGATGAAGTAACCTTGCATTCGGCTGCAAGGTGTACTGTACGTAACACAGGTGCTGGTCGATGTCCACTTTCTGCTCTTCTTTCTTTCTTTTTTTCTTTTTTAAAATAATTTCCCCCAGTGAAACCCACTGACTCCTCCAAGTAAATTGACCTTCCAGTTTGATGGAGTTGGGAGTCTGACATGTGAAACCAGTTTAATGTGATGTAATTGGCTTTCAGGTGGTTTCTCTGTATGTAGTATTTTTTGGAATTCTTTGAGATGATAGAGATACACCTTAATTAAGTTTGATCCAATTTAAAACTTGTGCTTTTTTTCTTTGGAAGTAATATATTGTGTCTGTGCAGAAAAAAAAAAATGTAGGCAAAGGATTGCATTATCCCAAGAGGAGGAGAGATTGTCATACTAGGATGTTAAACCTCCAAGCTCACTTTTAGTGGAACAGACGCAATAAACATTAGAATTCTGTTTAGAGCTGTTCTGCACAGTCTAACCACTGATTTTAGAATCCAAAACTGTGAACTTGTACTAAAGTCATTTAAATGTTTTATACTTAAAATGACTAACGATTGTGCGATCAGTTTGGGAAAAATAAGATTAGCAAATCTTGATACACAGAAATGTTGTTAATTGTATTATTTTCATAAATTAGCATTTCATTTTGTAATGTGGTTTAACATCCTTGTTGTTTGCCAAAGAAATTTCATTTGGCTGTGAATATTCTCTTTGCTTGCAGTATCTGTTTCTCTTCCTAGGCTCACGTTGGTGACCCAAGCCTTTTGTAAACAAGTGATTATCTCAAAGGGAGATGCCAATGGAGTAACAATTTGTTAACCTTACATTTTCTGTCTGTATATTTTTTTAAAATTTGGTAGTTTCTGGAAGAAAAAGAAGAGGGTTTGTAGTACTTAACCCTATCTATTTCTGTATATTTTAGTTAATTAGTTTTTGGAATAAATGGATTTCAGTGTAACTTGTGGTTACTGCCTTTTTTATGTTTAGGCTTATTTTTTAATTAACATTTAACAGAAACATTTTAAATAGAATTTGCATGTCTACTTTAATTAACTTAAAGACTGATTTTTAATCTATGACACTGAGCATATTCTTTTAATTATCCATAATTTATAATGTTTAATTTAATATAATCTGAATTAAATTTAGCAGTTTTAGTTTAAGATGTGCCATTTTGACCTCTGTGTGTCTGAATGAAGCCATAACATTTTCCTTTTTATTGCAGGTTTTCCTTTGGAATATGGATAAATATACCATGATACGGAAACTAGAAGGACATCATCACGATGTTGTAGCTTGTGACTTTTCTCCTGATGGAGCATTACTGGCTACTGCATCTTATGATACTCGAGTATATATCTGGGATCCACATACTGGAGACATTCTGATGGAACTTGGGTGGGTACAGAATGAATTACTTTAGTCTGTAATTTATCTCTGGCTGTCAGTATATATATAACTTTTAAGAAATTACATAAATGATTACAACCACTAACATGTGAAACCTAAAGTCGAAGCCTATCATAATTTAAAATTTTGTTACTATTTAAGTCCTTGGATAATGCAAAGCTTTAAATATAAATTCTAAGGATAAACTTGGCTATCTTAATATAGATCTTGTTATTTAATAGGACAAGACTCTGTGGAAGGGGTAATTACATTTAGAGTTTCATTGGAAAAAATAGTTTAAAGTTGGACTTAATATCAGTGCCTTAAACAGTATTCTTAAAAGGAGATTAGTAATTCTTTTTAGGTTCCTTTCATTTAATTTGGATATATCAGCTCTTCTCAAGTCTTACTTGTGTTCATTAAGACCACTTAAAACATTACCCAGAGACAGATGTATTTTGTACCTGGGTAGTTTGTTTTTTGAAATGATTTGTTTCCACTGAAAACATGTATTTCCACCTCAGGCACATGTTTCCCCCACCTACTCCAATATTTGCTGGAGGAGCAAATGACAGATGGGTCCGGTCTGTGTCTTTCAGTCATGATGGACTGCATATTGCAAGCCTTGCTGATGACAAGTAAGTGTGTGAATTACAGCTTGACCTATTTATTACTGTCTTTTAAAGATTTCTTTTCATCTTCTACTTCATGAAAACATTCTTAAGAAAGGCTAAAGAGAGAAAAAAACCTTTGTAGTTGGGGTTTTAGTGTCTCGTTCTCTAGATAAGATCTTGAAAGATGTTGGTGTGTCTTAAAGAATGTTGACCTGGCCAGGGTACCCGGTTGGTTGGAGCATCATCTCATGCACCAAAAGGTTGTGGGTTCAATTCCCAGTCAGGGCACGTACCTAGGTTGCGGGTTTGATCCCCAGTTGGAGCATATACAGGAGGCAACCAGTCGATGTTTCTCTCTCACATCAGTGTTTCTCTCCCTCTCTCTCTCTCACTCTCTCTTCTCTCTCTCTCACCCCTTCTCTCTTTCCTCCTACCTCTTAACTCTGAAATCAATAAACACATCCTCAGGTAAGGATTTAAAAAAAAAAAAGAATGTTGACCTGACTAGTATGCATGTAAACTAAAGATAGTGCATTCCTTTCCCTGTGCTCCTTGTTAGCTAGTTCAAGCAAACTAGGTAGATTTTTAATTAGCTTTTAGCCTAGCTCACAGAATCTTTATTTGACAATAAATCACTGTTTTCCTGTTTGCTTAGATACTGCTGAATGGCAGCTCTCTGCCATTCCTAGACACGCTCTACCTAGGTGAGAAGGTTTTATAAATATCTTGGAATGAGAATAAAAAAGATCAGATATTGGGTTTTCAGTGTACGAATAAGTAGGAAGGTTTTGGCTGTGAGCATTCTGGACCTGAACTAGGACAGGTAGACAGACATGCATTGTAGTCTCCTAAGTGTGAGTGATCCAAAGTACCAATGTATAGACTATGCAATACTTTATAAAGCAAGTTACAGAAATGCTTGCTGCATGATTTATGTAAAATGTACTATTTGTGACTCAGAACATAGTGGCATTTCTTTCCCACCTTTAAAAGTTGCTTTTACCTTAAATTTCCTACTAGCTACTTACTGGACAATTTCTTTCCTTTCCAGAATGGTGAGGTTCTGGAGAATTGATGAGGATTATCCAGTACAAGTTGCACCTTTGAGCAATGGTCTTTGCTGTGCCTTTTCTACTGATGGCAGTGTTTTAGCTGCTGGGTAAATATTTTTCTATTTTTTGTTTGTTGTTTTTAAGAGACAATTTCAGGTAGTTTTTATCAAAGCAGCCAGTGTGTATTGTCAGTAAGTCTTCCATAAGGGCTCTTTGTAATACTATTGCTTTGTCATAAAGGAGATCATGGTCATTGGTTATGCCTCCTTAATTAGGTTTTGGTGTATAGTTGTGACTCTTACACACAGCTTTGGATGATACCTGTTTGAGCTGTAGAATGTTGAAATGCATGTATTTGGGTGACTGAGCTTATGATTTTTCTTTTTGTTTCTGTTTAGGACACGTGATGGAAGTGTGTATTTTTGGGCCACTCCAAGGCAAATCCCTAGCCTTCAGCATTTGTGTCGTATGTCAATCCGGAGAGTGATGCCCACCCAACAAGTCCAGGAGCTGCCTATTCCTTCCAAAGTGTTGGAGTTTCTCTCCTATCATATCTAGAGGACTCTGCCTTCCCTACTAGTAGGGACTGACAGCACACTTTACACAAACCTCAAGCTTTACTGACTTCAAGTATCTGTTTTTCAAGGTTTAGAAGATTTATTTAATTTGATATGTTCATGTACTGCATTTTGATCAGTTTTTAAAATATTATTTATAGACTATAGAAGTATTTCTGAACATAGAAAATGCAATTTTTTCCTAAAATTTAACTGTGAAACACACATACATGTACATATTTAGATGTAAGCTGCTATGTGTTGGATGGACTCTTCTGCTTTTCTGAGCTTTAGTATTGACATGTATATAGTGCTTTAGTAGAGCCACACTATGTATCTTTGCTGTAAAGTGGAAGGAAAATTTTTTTATTTTGGGACACTGAGTTTAGATGGTAAATGCTGACTTAAGAAAGCTGAATTGCCTCATATAAAATGTGTGTTTGGTGGGGGGAATCAGAAAAGTGACTTGTAAGTAACACGAAGTTTTTGTATAGGGAAAGGATTTTGTTTTCCTTACAGTGGCATGTGGGAGGTAGAGTTTGAATGTGACATTCAATTAAAAACAGCCGGGATATAACTAGAAAAGGGTGTGTCCCCCACCCCCAAACTATTGCTGCAGACCTTAATTTTGGAAAGCAGCTTGTTACTTTAACCCCTGTGGTATAAAGTATTACAAATTTCAGTCAATTTGAAGATCCATCTACTGTACTATTTTATTGCTAAATATTTTGGTGTTTGTATTAAGGGATAGTTATTTTAAGACCATGGTTTTGTGTTTTGCTTTTACATGTTTCCTGTGTTTCTGCAGGTGGTAATACTGGTGACTTACCAAAGAGAAGCAATACAGTATACCTGCTTTTGCCTTCTGTTATTTATCTTACCTGCAGATACTAAGAATGTATGTATTATGTAAAATGCTTGATTATATATTTTTGTTGAGTTTTTTTAATTAAAGACAAAAAAATCACTATCTTCTGCAAACGTTTCTTAAATATGTTGCAAGGTTTAGTGCTTTTTGTCTGTCTCCATTGTAGGGTTGACGGAGCACCGCAAACAAATTAGGCGAGAAAGGCAGTGAAGAAGTAGCCCAAGTACAGGGCCAGAGTTAACGTTTCAGGAATTTAACGTTCACGTTGGTTTCTTTGGGGAGAACCGTTGCAATAATGCTTGTTTTAAAAACTTAAAACAACTAAGCAGAAGAAAAATAGAATCTTTTAGGGGAACTAACAGGCTTATAGTAAACCTACCTGGTTATAATAGCCATAAGAAAAATCTAGTGATGTGGGCCCTTTGAGGAGACAAAAAAGAAGAGAAAACAACCTTTTATTAGCTATGTGTGCTCTTGAAGACTTGATTGTTTCCACCAAGAAATTATTTGGAGGTTCTTAACAGTTGGCTGGTAAGGGTGTATACGGACATAGGGTATAAATTTGAAAGCCAGTGGAAAATCTGCCCAAGTTACTTCTTGAGAATCACCTTTACTTTATTTATTTACTTAATTAGATTTTATTTATTTTTTAGAGAGAGGGGAAGAGAGGGAGAAAGGAGGGGAGAAAAGCATCGATGTGAGAGAGAGAGTAGTTGCATCCTGATCAGGATGATTCCCGGCCCTGGGGAGCCAGCTGGCAGCTGCTCCAGCCAGCTGAGCCACACTGGTAAGGGCTCCTCTGTATCTTACAAAAAGAAGCACAAAGTATCTTATCTTTAAACCTGTTGTGATTTTTTTGGTAATCTATCTGCTCTATAATTTTAAAGTAAGATGCATTACTTACTCATCGTGCCATTACGGTATTTATTCTCCAGCCAATTTATTTGACCTAGTAAAAATAGCATTTTTGGGTGAATCATGCTCTGAAAAAGCCAGAATTGCTTGCTTCCTTTTCCCATGAAAATCATAGTGCAAGCTGAAAGGAAGGCTGCAGAATATAAGTCAAGTAGAAACGTGCTTATATTTTCCGTTTGTTGGGAATAAGGTAATAACAGGATGGCAATACTTTCATGTACTAAAGTATTTAATGTACTGAAGTACTAAAGTACTAGACTGAGGACTTGACCAAGGAAATTGGAAAGACAAGTTTAGATTTTTTTTTAAATAATGTTAGCTTTTTTTTTTAAGATTTTAATTTATTTATTTTTAGAGAGTGAGGGGAGGGAGAAAGAGAGAGAGAGAGAGAAACATCAATGTGAGGTTGCTAGGGGCCATGGTCTGCAACCGAGGCATGTGCCCTGACTGGGAATCGAACCTGCGATGCTTTGGTTCGCAGCCCGCGCTCAATCCACTGAGCTACGCCAGCCAGGGCACAAGTTTAGATTTTTAATGTGGACCAGATTCTAGCTACACAATTTAAAAATGATTCTTTCCCTCCTCTAGCCTTTGCCACAAGCATATTTGGAGAACTGATGAGCTCATTTCTGTTCAGATTTGATTTCCTAGTTAGTAACCCATAGGGGTGCGTGAAAACACGGGAAAAGGCTTCTCAGTAGCCAAGCCTTCTTCACAACTTCAAATGATCTACAGGGATTTCAAATGGCTTTAAGTCTGTAACTTTGTATCAGCCGGGTTGGCAAAACTTAAATTTCTAAGCCCTGAAATTCCCTGCCTGCTTGAGATTGAGACAAAGTTGGATTCAACTGGTTTGCACTGCCCTCAGGGCAGCAAGACCAAAAAAGGCTGGACTACACTGGAGCCAGCTCCTGGGCCGAGGGGGAGGCTGATGGGTACAGGGGACCTGGCTGCCTGCCAGCCAGCCCAGGAATAAAAACACCGAGTGTGAGAAGTAAAACATTGTCGCACAAGCCAGAGACCATTGGGACAGTGAATCCATCCTCCAGGTTGACATTTTGTTTGAGTAATTCTGATGAGGTTCTGGCCTATGACAGTGCATTTCAATTACAAAATTTATAGGTTAATAAAATTATATATAAAATATTGTGGAGTTACAGATGGGCTTACTCTTGTATAACTGTTTCAAAATAAAGCATCAGTTGATGTATACTGGTGGTTTTTTAAATCCTTTCCCCTTAGAAGTAAGAGGTTTTGGTAGCAAACAGTGAAGTGCAACCTGGAGAAAAGGTCATCGTCGTAACCTTGGCTCATGTTTATGCTCAGATGTGTGGGAGGAAGGAAGATTAGGGGCAATCTCAACCTGCCCTCCGCTCTGTAAAGCTTGCTCTTATAGTCAAAAGCAAAACATTGACTTGTTCTTTACAGGTGGTTGGGTAGTTTTGTGTGGTTGTGACTTGTTATTTATATAGGTTTATTTTAACAGTTGAAGAATTAGAAGGAAAAAAAAGGTTGAATGATGCCAAGATTGGGGAAGGAAAAATAATTTAATTCCATGTAAGTTAACTACAGCATTGTATTCCCTATTAGAGACTAACAAACTATGGTCATCCTTGTGGTTTCTCTTGTATTACTTTATTTTCTGTATTATTTTTTTAATCCTCACCCAAGGATATGTTTATTGATTTTAGAGAGCTAGATAGAGTGAAACATCTATCAGTAGCCTCCCGTACATGCCCCAACACGGGATCAAACCCACATCCTAGGTATGTACCCTGACCGGCAGTTGAACCTGCAACCTTTGGTTGTTACGGGATGATGTGCCAACCAATTGAGCAACCTGGCCAGGGCTCTTCTAGAGATAATGTTAGAAGTCCAGGAACTCCTTCCACCTGTGAAAGTAAGCTTCAGATTTTGTTAAAGGAAAAGTAGAATACAGTGATGATGGTGACAAATTGTTTTTAAGTCAGCCTGAAGCAGTAATGGCTCTTTTTAAAAAAAATTCTCTGAAAATAGTGTGAATTACAAGGTCATCTCATGTTAGATTAGGAAATAAGATGAAATGACTTTGCAATGAAGACAGATGAAATGGCAACTCCAGTAATTTGTTTTATGTATGTTATTGATGAATAATGAAATGTTCTCAGAAAAATAAAGGGATGATATGTATACTAAAAGATACCTGAAAAAGGGGATAATGTAAAATGGGAACCATAAAGACATAACACTTGCACTGAGCGAGCCAAATGTCTGGCTCTTGGGAAGCTTGCTCGCCCAGTAAGCTTTGTGACACGCAGTACCTGTCTCATAGCAACTGTGGGGAAATCACAGTTAAAGTTCACTATAAAGTTCACGGAAAAATCACTATAGGACCAGCAGGAATACTTCCTGAGAATTTAAATAGGTGGAAGCTCTCCTAAATCACACAGACAGCCTTTTTTTTTTTTTTTTAAGATTTTTAGAAAGGGGAAGGGAAAGAGAAAGGAAAAGAAACACTGGTAAGGGAGAGAAACACCAAAAGGTTGCCTCATACACCTCCAACCTGGGATCGAACTGGAGACCTTTCAGTTTGCTGGTCAGTGCCTGATAACAGCCACACCAGTCAGAGCACCCCTTATTTCATTCCTCAGCCACTGCCCCAGCTCCAAGCCCCCTGGGATGATCTGGAAGGAGTTACTCTGGTTCCAAGTTCTCTCCCGAGTAATACTGGTTGAGCTTAGAAGAGAAGCGGCAAATGCTGCTCTGGGCCAACTGTGTTGCAAGGGTCTGCAGCCTCCAAATCAAAGGTCGTCCCTGTCACCCCTGTTTTGTGACAAGTCAGCTTCACTTGTTTTACTCAGTTTCATGGCATTCCAAAATCTTATAGACAGTTTATGATCTAGCTGGCCTCTGATGGTCACAGGTAAGCTGCCTCAGCCCAAAGTGGTCTTGGCCCTTTCTGAAATTCCATGTCTTAGTTTCCATGCCACTTGGCCTGTCAAAAAGCTCTGCTGCTAGTTACTCCTTTTTAGGGATTCATGCCTCATTTAGAAGGCAAACATGCCATGCCTGGGTGGGGGTTGGTTCTCTCCGCCTTCTCTCTCTCCGGGCTTGGCTGGCACCTGGGTCACAGTGACTTGTCAGAGCCGTGGGAGAAAGAGTGGACCTGGTCAGCAGACCCGGAAGTAGCCCTGGGTTGGGGAGTTTGTATTCAAGGCCAGTGCCAGCCAGCCTGTCCAGCTTGTGCTGGGCCGAGAAAGCAGCTCTCGGACAACAGCTGGCAAAGACCCAGCCTTCTAGGCTTGGCCCCGTCTGGCCTCAGATCAGGAGGGTGTTCGTATAGCAGGTTGGCCCAGTTTCTCATCCCAGGGCCTGCTGCCCAGAGGGCTTTGCAGAAGTTTTTGGCTGAGGCTACAGTCCCAAGAAAGACTATGGGTGATTGCTGGCTTGGCTGCTTAACAGCTTGTAACTTCGGGAGCTTCGCTTTAATAAAGGCCGTGATGATGCCTCCCCAACATAGTGTTTAGCTGTTACCTCACATCTGCGCAGGCATTCGGCATTTGTTAGTCACTACTACCATTTGCGGAGCGCCGGCTGTGTGCTCATTGCTATTCCTGGTGCTTCCCAGCAACTCTACAGTATTAATATGGCCATTTTCTAGCCAAGGAGGTTCAAAGACCAGCTCACTCCTCTAGGTCATACAGCTAAGAAATGACATCCAGGATGCAAGTCCGGTTTCTCTGTCTCCAGAGCCGTTTCCATAATGGCCACGGATAGACACTATCATGCAGGCAAGGCACTCAGTCAACATCAGACTCCTAAATTAGTCCCTGCCTGCGTCTTTGCCAGTCTCCCAGGGTCACGTATGATATCAGTCTTAACCTTTCCCAACACATTCCTCCTTTCACGGGATTGTGGGGCCAGGGGGAAGGGGAGAGAGGAATAATGCCAAATGTAACTTGTTAATCAAAACCCATACAGACAAGGAAATGCCTATTGAACTCTGCCCTTTGTCTACTGCCTAGGAAAATCACAGTGGACATCAGTTCATTTTTCTTCCATGCTGATCTCCTTAGGAACTTACCTCAAACAAATTCTTTTTATTGCCCACCTGAACAGTCCAACTCAGGCTGAAGCAGGAAGCAGCAGAGTCATTCAAGCTGAGAAAGCCAGGTGACCTTGCAGCCACTGCCTTTAAAGATCAACACTAGATCGGTTCCAAGCTGCCACATGCAGGGCCCACCTGAGCCCCTTGCACCTGTGTGGACAAGTTTAGACTCATTTGTCTGGAGCTGACCCAGATGGAGTAGCAGCCACCATAGTGGCAATGGGCCAGAGTCCTGGAGGCCAGGCTGGACTGGGTGGAGAGATGGTTATCCAGCTCAGCTGACGCATCCAAAAAGCAGGGAAGGTACATAGCCAGGAGGGACCCAGGTCAGGAATAAAGGATCAAAGCATTCTTCTCATACTCGTGGATTAAAAATTACCCTTTATTGCTACACATTTGAACCTCTCTGAACTTGGGGGTTTTATTATTTATTTATTTATTTATTTATTTATTTATTTATTTATTTAGAGAGGGGGAGGGAGGGAGAAAGGGAGAGAAACATCAATCGGTGGCCTCTCACACTCTCGCCTTGTGGGATGATGCTCAACCGACTGAACCACGCCAGCCAGGGTGGGATGTATTTTAGAATTGTTGGTGTCTGTAAGCTCTTTCCTTTCTTATGTGGCTCCCATTATAATTGTACAGATTATAATCAGTGGCTTCTAGGATTTGATGACGCGTGGGGTCAGTGGAATACATGTAATGAGTCGGTCAGTGGGATGTCAAGGATACCATCAGCAGTAGGAGACACCAGAAACAGGCCGCAGTAAGTGAAGTGTGAGGTAAGATGAGGCAAACAATGGGGTGTAACAACCGTGAACCCCTCCTGAAAAACAGCTTGATGATGAAATCCTACCAATGTAAATCTGTTAAAATAAAAAAATAGCTAAGATCTATGAACATTTCTATGACCCAGGCGCTGTTCCACATGCTTAATCTGTATAATTGAACCCTAACAACAGCCCTCATGAAACAAATATCTTTATCCCATTTTATAAATGAGGAAACTAGGGCATAGAGAAGTTAACTTACTTGCCAAAATGCCACTTGATAATAAAATGTGGAGTCAGGATTCAAGTCCAGGTTTTCTGCCTCCAGGTCCTGGAATAACCATTGTAAAGCATTCGGTGTGTAACTGAGCACAGAATTCAATGTGGAGCTTCCTCTAGCAGGCAGAGCAAAATAGGATCTAAAATTAAATACATTTCAAATAAATATAAACCTCCACGTGTATTTTTTTTTAAATTTGTATTTGTTCGTCTTAGAGAGAGATTTGTTGTTCCACTTATTTATGCGTTCATTGGTTGATTCTTGTATGTGCAACTGACTGGGGATTGAACACACAACCTTGTCATATCAGGACGATGCTCTAACCAACTGAGCTACCCAGCCAGGGCTTCCACATATAGTTTTAAAGTAATGTTTTCATGACTTTATTGTTTTTAAAGATAAATGTCCATGGTATTGTAATGTCAAGCTATGTGGAAAAGTACAGAGATGACAAAAACACACACTGTTCTTTCTTCCAGAAACAACACAGGAGATCCCATTCCTGGTATCTCACTTTGCAAATGGGGCGGGGTGGGGGGGCGGTGAGGACAGGCAGGAGGGACAGAGAGAGAGAGAGAGGGAGAGGGAGAGAACCCACCTGTAGCTTTTCTGTGGAGTGGGTTGGTCACGTTCACCTGTTTTCTAGGCACTAAATAAATCTGGAGAGGCCCTCCACACATTCCCAGACAAGGCCAAGACAGAGTCTGGTTATACATACCTGAGACCATCAACTTCAGAGTCAAGAAATACTTGGTTTAAAATCTTGCTCTAATTACTTTGTAGCAGCATGACCTTGGGCAAGTCCTTTAACTTTTGAAGCTCCTCCTCCTCACTTGTGAAATAGGCATTGTCAAAGCACTTAAGCCCCATGGTTGTCAGATTTAAAAGAAATCAAGCCCTAAAAGCACTTAGCATAGGACCTAGCCTAAGGTAGGGAGCTGTTGTTATTACACGTAAAACATCACATCTCAGCTCTGGCTCAGTAGTTCAGTTGGTTAGTGTCCTGATACCCCAGGGTTGTGGGTTTGATCCCCAGTCAGGGCACATACAAGAATCAACCAATGAATGCATAAATAAGTGGAATAACAAATTAATGTTTCTCTCTCTCTCTTTTCCTCTAAAGAGAAAGAAACAATAACATCTCCGCAGCCTTGGGTATTTATGATTACCCCTTGCCCCATACAAATTTGAGGCAAGTCATAGAATAGTTTTGAGTGTATTAAGCAGTTGTTTTGTTTAAGTGTATTTTTCCCCTGAAATAAATGCCAAAGGCCTTAGAAACAGCCCCACCCCATCCTGGGCCTCGTGTGAGCAGTCAGATGATCAGGGAGGGATGGGAGGAGAGGTGAAGTGGATGGAAACCAGCTTGGCTTCCTGCCCGGAAGACGCAGGCGCTGGAAGTCTGGGAGGAGCCTCCTTCTGCTGGAGGGGAAGGCAGGGGGCCTGCAGGGCCCAAGCCGGTTTTTGCTGGAACAAGTACTAGAGCCACCTCCTCGAGGGGCACTGTGTACAGAGACTGTCCAGAGGACAGTGTTTAGCTGCTCCTTGGACATGCACCTACCAGGGCACAAAACTACCCCTTGGGCCTGATTCCCGCCTCTGCCAGGTAGGGTGGCTGCCCTACCCTGGCTTCTTCTGCACCCTGTGCCTCCCTATGTCCCAGCACTCAGCATTCACGCTTGCACGCCTTCCTTCTTTCCTTCCTTCATTCCTGCATTCATTCTTTTGAGGACTTGCCGTACGAAGACACAGTTGCTGCTCTCAAGGAATTTCACTCTAGGGGGCAAATGAAAACAGACCTGCCAAACATGAAACAGCTAAGGAAAAGACAACCTTGTAATTGCTATGATGAGCCGCATGCAGGATCACTGGCTCGGCCTTATTTACTGGGCTTATTACAATGAGCCAGCCAGTCGGCTGACAGCAGAGGCTGCAGCCCAACTACCGGGGCCGGCACCCCAGTTCTCTACACACCAGCTGCGGGAACTTGGGCTGGGACTGAGCTTCTCTGTGTCTGTTTCTGTGTCTGTAAAACGAGGATAATAATTAACATCCTTACAGGATTGTTCCTGGGATTAGAGGACTTAACAGTTACAAGACTGGAACCGGGCCTGGCATATGGCACAGTTGTTTTCCTTTACTATGCTGAGAGATCTTGGTTCACACTTGGGATAGCACTGGGGTGCTACACCCACCCCACTCCAAGCTCATCGTGAGTGTGCCCCACAGCCCTCACCAGAGAACGGAGGGGCAGCAAGGGGCTACAGAGATGAGCTAAGGCCAGTGTTGACAATGAGTTAGTTGTTGGAATTACTGAAAACATACATGCCAGCTCCCTTTTCTGGGGATCTGAGTCTGGACCATGACCCACATGACACTGAAAACCGCTGATCTGGTTTAAACTCCGTAATTTTACTGAAGTCAACCAGCTTGATCGGGACAAGGTGAACTTAGTAGCAGAGCCTGGACTGGGAGACTAAGGTGCCGTTTCTTTTCAATCCTACTGTTGGAAGCTCCACCCCAGCAGTCCCCACAGCAAGTGGGGCCCTTGAAAGAAGGGGCCTGTTGTGGGGAGCACACCAGAAACCAGAGAGGACACTGGGAAACTCCGTGTGGCGGAGGGGTGCCATCCTTCCTATCTGGCCTCATTATTACCGGCCTGACTGCCTGGGCAGTTTTCCAGTTCAAAGCACACACTTCGTGGCCAGCCCTCTCCCAAGGTCCTCAGCTCATTCCTTAGACAGCAGTGCGCGCTCGCCCCAGGGCAGAGCAGGGCCTCAAGCGGAGAAGGGGCCACTGCATCGGACGGCAGGCACGGCCAGTGGCTCATTTGTCTCTTGATCCAATACTCACGGTTCAAAAAGAGTGGGCAGCAGCGCTCAGGCCTGCGAAGGATGGCAGGCTGTAGGCGCCACACTGAGTTTGGAGGATGCGCAGTTTGTCAGGCTGGGTGAGGGGGCAGGGAGGGTATATAGGTGTGAAGCAGCTTCTAAGCATGTTAGGGGGTCTGAGGCAGTGGAGGCTGAGCAGGGCCATTACAAGGCAAGTTTGCTTGTTCACTATGTGACAACTAAGAAAGAATGTTCCAGAGAGGGCAAGACAAAGGCATGGAGAATGGACTGAGATTATGACATCATCAATATTTTTTCTAATTTTGCTACATATTATCATTTATAATCACCACATGATATTTCAGAATGTTTTGGTTTATTCTGTGATGATAATAATAGTTAACATATATATTCTCTTATACTTCATGTACCTTCTTTAAATCTTATAATGCCATGAAATTGGTCCTACTCTAAACCATCATCCTCATTTTCAGAAGAGGAAATTGAGGCATGGAGAGGTGATGGAACTTTCTCCGGGGCACGCAGCCCAGTTAGTGGCAGAGCTGAGACTTGAATGGGGGGATGGCTCCTGGAGCTGCGCCTCCAGTGACTGCGCCACATCTTGGCCCTGCTGCCTCCCAAACATTCACTGAGGAGCACCACCCGTGCCAGGCTTTATGCAGAGGAAAAAGTCCCTTCATCAGAGGAGCTTTCAGAAATGAACAATTGCCCTCTGGTTAGTCATTTGGGGTTGCTCCCTTTTTCCTACTATTAAAAATAGCTCCCCAAGGAACAAAGCTTTTGTAATCCCGAAGATGGATTCGTGGGTCAAAAGTTACACTTTGCCACTTTTATTCATGTTGCCAGATTGCTTTTCAAAAGCACAGAGCCCATTTAAATCTTAAACTGCAGTGTTCGTGGGTGTGTGCCAATTTCACCACGACCTCACCAGCACTGGGGTATTATCTTGCCCAAAAAAGGTTTGGTATCCAGCTTGTCTAAGAGGCAGCTTTTTCCTCATCGGGGTTCATATTGCCAACCCAGCCCATGAACGAAGGAAAGAGCTCATGGAAGGTGAATGAAATACTAGGTTACAGGGAGGACATAGGGTTCATGTGCCTGTGAGGCAGGCCAGAGTCACGGGGGTTTGCATTTGGATTGGGAAAGTTACTATCTTCTTTTTTTTGGCTGAAGTAAAAATGTTTCCTGAGAAGGTGGGATTTCAAGAACCAGAGCCAAAGAAAGAAGACATGTAACCTTAAGTTCAGCAGGTAAAATGTGCAAGTGGGAAAGAAAAGGTGAACTGGGTGGGCACATGTCACATTCCCCATAAATGCTTCATGGACAATAAATATTCTGCATCACACCTCATGTCGCCAGCCCCGCCTCCTGCTAGCTACCTTTCCTCTTGCATGCATCTCCTTGTGTTGTAATTGCTTACTGACCTGTCTTGGTGACCAGATGGTGAGGCTAGATCTGAGCACAAGGACACGTCCCACCCAGTTTCCCAGAGGAGGCAGTGACACACAGTGCAGGCTCGATGGCGTAGAGAAGCATTCTGGGAATTATCCCTGAACGAGTCCGAACATCTCCCACGAATACCCAACACTGGCTGCTCGAGGTGCAGAGGAATTCTGTGGAAGGAGAATCAACTGAATGCATTTTTGTGGGTGGGGGTGGGGTGGGCAGGAGGGAAGCAAAGCTCTTTAAAGCCGTGCTGGGGTACAACAGAGCTCCATGGTAGGACCCCTTGTGCACATAGCTCTGGGGGCAAAAGGGTTAGGGTTTATGTCTCCCGTTTCTCTCCGTCCCCCAGTGCCTGGCTCGGGGCTGAGCGTACACAGACTCCATGAAAGCCTACTGTCTTATTGGCTTGCACCACTCATGTGATGCCACCCTGGAAGACATAATCCAGATCCTGCATTTAACAGTAAACAGTTACAGCCCCTGGCCATGTAGCTCAGTTGGTCAGAGCATTGTCCTGATATGCTAAGGTTGCGGGTTCGATCCCTGGTCAGAGCCCATACAAGAAGCAACCAACGAATGCATAAATAAGTGGAACAACAAATTGATGTTTCTCCCTCTCTCTCTTTCTCTCAAAATCAATTAAAACAACAACAACAAAAAAAAACAATAAGCAGTCACACTCCAAGAAGAGCTAGGCCCAGCTCTGGGACAGGGGAGATGGCCTAATTTGCATTTGTAGACAAACCATTTCTCTATCTTTGTCACTGCCTTAAAAGGAGGCAAAAGGGGGTCTGTGCCCAAGAGGGAAACTTTACAACTTCACGGCTGAATGGGTGGTTTGCTGTGGTGGGACAGTTGCCAGCTGATAGCCAGAGAATAAAGGAGGTATTCGATGGCACACAAGGAGCTAGTGTGTGTACATGTGTGTGTCAGGGGTGCCAGGTGGACCACAGAGGCTGTGCACAAAGGCAGGAGCTTCAGACTGGGCTATGTTCTGACTTGGGAGGTGAGGGGCAGGCCAGGGAGCAGGTGGCCAGGAGGCCGACATTTGGAACTGCTCTGTGTGATGGCTCAATGCAGCCTGCCCTGTGCCTGCCAGCCCCTGCAATGACGAGCTTTAACGGAGATTAACGCATGTGTTATAGAAATGCACACGTGAAACCTACCTGATCCTGTGAACCCATGTCACCCAATTAACTTAATTTCGAAAAGAGAGAGAGAAAGGAGATTAGCAGATGCCTTTCCTTTGCGCTCCGAATTCTACTATTGGAAAGGTATTCCCAGAGATGTTCAGCAGTGCACCAAGGAGGTGTCCCTGTAAAGGTAAAACCAGGAAACTTCCTCCGTGTCCATCTGAGAGGGCCAGGTTAACCATTTGACGGGACTTGAGCAGCCTTTACAAGAAAGAAATAAGACTGTCAGGAGAGAACAGAGCAAGTTCTAGAATTGTATGCTGAAGTGTATAGAGCTGAAAAAGCTAGGAAGGATTTACACCAAGTGAGGAATTGCACTTTCATTTGGATTCTATTTTATACACTTCTATGTTGTTTGGGCATTCTACAGCAAGCATTTAAAATAAAAAAAAAAATAATGCTAAAGACAGACTGACACCTTCGAATCTGTGAAGAAGCCAGTCAGCAAAGGTGCAGTGCATCTGCTTTCCCACTCATCCTGGCCACACCCTCTGAAGTGTGGAGTGCGAGGAGGCCCCGGGGTTAATTCCTTCTGCCCTCTGCCGTGTTTCCTGCAAAGCCTTCCACCCCTCGGAGCCTCAGCGCGTCCCCTGGAAGGCAGGCGGAACCTCCCTGATGCCCAGGAGGCACTGTGACTCGGGGTGGGGGTGGGGTTGGAGGGGTGGGTGAGATGACCCTGCGTTAGCGCAGCACAGTCTTAGAGCAGCCCTGCAGCAGCCCAACTCCACGGCCACCACCGAGTGGGTTCAGTGTCAGACTCAGCCTCAAGGAGGGGGTTGGGGGAAGAGGAAGGAATGAGAGAAGGAGAAGGAACTCACTAGCTTCTTCTGGACTCAGTCCCTCCTCCATCTGACTCTTGCTGACCTCCCTCCTGGCAAAGGTCTTTGTGCCCCTGGGTCCAAGGCTTCCCTCCTCGATGCCTTCCCCTCCTCCTCTGGAGAGGCCCTTCATTCCTGGGCCTCCCAGCCGTCTCCAGCCGCCCTCCTGTCCAGCTTCCAGGGTGCAGACCTGTGCAGGCTGCTTCTAGCTTCACTGAGGTCCAGCAGCGCACACCTTTGGGTCAGGTGACAAAAGTGTACTTTTTAGTAATTAGCAAAAAAAAGTGAGGATTTTGGAGAGGAAAAGAAAGTAGTTCTCAGACATCCCAGAGCAGAGTCAGAAGCAGAGAGAAGACTGGGTAGGTTTGGGAGGCAGGTGGCCATCACCAGCTGGGCTACAAACACCAGCCCTAGGCTGGAATGAGCAGGCAATGGGCTGCGGGTGGGGGTGGGGGAGTGGCAGTCGGAGTTTGGACCACCTGGCAGAACCGATCAGACACGTAGGGCAGGGTTAGATCCCAAGGAATCCAATGCCAGGATGGGGTGTTCCAATTTAGACAGCTGAAATTGAGATGTGACAGAGGGACGAATGATTTGGGTACTTACCCAGGCAAGCCCAGGCTTCAGGGTCCTGAGATCACACATTTTGAACTCATGGGGCCCCAGCTTTATTTTATTTTGTTTTATTGCATTTATTGGGGGTGACATTGGTTAATGAAATCATATAGGTTTCAGGTATGCCATTCCACAAATCTGTATGTTGTATTGTGTGTTCCCCAGCCCATGGAGGCGGGGATTTAAGACACCGCCTGCCAGAGTGCCTTCTGACCTGCCTGGCCCTCGGTAGGAACTCCTCAGATATTCGTCACGTGAATGGGCCAGCTGCCCTTCCCACTCGCCTCCTGCCAGTGGCCGCTGCTGCTAAACAGCAAACTAGGCCACTGGCCTGACCCAGTTTCCCTGCACCGCCAGCCCGCCAAGCCCTGGGAGCAGCAGATGCCCCAGAGCAGGAATCCGTGGTGACTCAGAGGCATCCGTCTGCCTCTCGGCCCCGCTGCCCCGCCTCCCTGCCTGCGCTTTGGATCGCCGCAGTTTCTGACATTTGCCTCGGTTGTAACTCATCTCTCTGAGAGGAAGAGAAGAGGCCTTGTGGTCTCCCCATGCTGGCACTGCCGCCCGACCCGAGACTGGCGCTTCCTCTGGGCAGCACCGCCCCCCGGTGGCCGTGGCACCCGGGCTCAGGAGGCGGTCCTGGGGTCTCGGCCCAGCTCCCAGCAAGCTGGCTGTGCGACTGAAAGGCCAGCTCGGGTTGCCCATTGTCAGCACTGGTAAACAAGAAGAGGAATCACATCACCACCTACTACCTCCTGGGAACCCATGGGCTTCGCCCCGCCCCGGGTAAAACCTCAAAAAACCTCAACAAAGGATGCAATTCTTTCTCCAGAGCCCTGGGAAAAGGCGAACTCCACATCCCAGATGCCGGCTCCTAGGGAAGCTTCTCACAGAGAGGGGCCACCACCCCCAGCTGGATAAAGGGGAATGACTTTTTTTTGTGGAAAGCCTGGGTTATGTTCCTGCTTTCCGCAAGCCCGAGACCACGTGTCTGATGCATTTTGAGAACAGATGTGAACATCTGTCCTTTTCCTCTCGTGAGTTGCCTATACATCTCTTTTGTGAATTTACCTATTTCCTTTTTTTTCTCATATTGATTTGTAGAAATTCTTCAAATGTCAGGTCTGTCATGTGTTACAAATATTTTTCAAAACTTAGAATTTACTTTCTGATTTTGTTTTTGGTGATTTTTTGACATATATGCTTTACGTTTTCATGTGGCCTGACTTTCTGATGTTTTCCTTATCCTGTCTTCCTTTGCTTTTTGCCTTTGCTCATCTGAGTACGAGACACAGATTTCCCTGATTTTCTTCTAGATTTTTGTTTTTTTCTTTTTCTCCTGCTCTTCCTCCTCCTAATCCTTCTTCTACTTTTTCATTTAGCTTTTAAACCCACTTGGAATTTATTTTTTTTTATTTTTAAAGATTTTATTCATTTATTTTTAGAGAGAGGGAAAGGGAGGAAAAAAAGAGGAGAGAAACATTGATCAGTTGGTTGCCTCTTGCACGCCCCAACTGGGAACCTGGCATGCAACCCAGGCGCATTCCCTTACCAGGAATCGAACCAGCGACCCTCTGGTTCACAGGTCAGCACTCAATCCACTGAGCCACACCAGCCAGGGCTGGAATTTATTTTGGTATAAGGTGTGGTGAGGTAAAGACCTAAATTAATTTTTTTCTCAGATAGTTAGCCAACTTCTCACTGCCTTCCTCCAGCCTTCCTCACTGATTTGAAATACTACCTTGACTATAGACTAAATGCTTGGGCCTATTTCTGGCCAGGACTCTGACCCCATGCACTGAGTCAGAGGGCACGGACTTCTTTTCTAAAACAAAACAAACAAATGTATTAGATTTAGGACATATTCCCATTCTCCTTTCAGCTCCAGGTAAAAATGCAGTCTTGAGTGAAACATCTGCCCCCCAAAAACGGGACAAGAAAGTATTTCATTTAAAAGGGCACGAATAGCCCTGGCTGGTGTGGCTCAGTGGATTGAGTGCTGGCCTGCGAATCAAAGGGTTGCTGGTTAGATTCCCGGTCAGGGCACATGCCTGGGTTGCAGGTCAGGTCCCCAGTGGGGGCGTACAAGAGGCAACCACACACTAATGTTTCTCTCCTTCTCTTCCTCCCTCCTTTCCCCTCCATCTAAAAATAAATAAATAAGTGAACAAACAAACAAATAAATAAAATCTTTATTAAAAATAAATAAAAGGGCATTCACATTTTAATTTTTATAATACAAAATGCCAAACCTTCCTCCAGGATGGCTAGACTAATTTATATCCCACCAGAAATAAATAAAAAAGCCCTTTTCACTATAGGCAGGCCAAGGTTGAGAATTATTTGTAAAATCATGCCCTAACTTGAAAGACTAAAAAACACCCCTGCATTGTTTTCTCTCTTAATTTGCATTTCTTTGACACCACGGAATCCCTTGGCAGGACTACGGAGGGAGATGTGTGTGTGTGGGGGTGTTGGGCAGCTCTCCCATTTCCTTTCTGGCTCAGCTGAGATTTACCTTGAACTTCTCTCTCTATTTCTTCTTCTTCTTCTTTTTTTTAAAAAATATTTTATTTATTTATTTTTAGAGAGAGGAAGGGAAGAAGAAGGAGAGGGAGAGAAACATCAATGTGTGCTTGCTTCTCTAGTGCCCCCTACTGGGGACCTGGCCCGCAACCCAGGCATGTGCCCTGCCTGGGAATCAAACCATGACCGTTTGGTTTGCAGTCCAGTGCTCAATCCACTGAGCCACACCAGACAGGGCTCTACTTCTTTATGGTTAATGTGACCATGATAATTTTATGAATTCAGGTGGAATTCACGTAACATAAGATTAACCATTTAAAGCAAACAATTCATTGACATTTAGTGTATTTATAATGTTGTGCAACCGTCACCTCTGTCTAATCTCAAAGCATTTCATCACTCCCGAAGGAGACCCTGCACCGTTGGAGGGTCTTTCTCCAAGCCTCTTCCCTCCCCCTGCATCCTGGCCACCGAGAGCCTGCCTCCTGTCTCTGGGTCGAACTGTTCTGGAAATGTCATATAAATGGCAATCACACATTATATGGCCTGTAGTGTCCGGTTTCTTGTTCTTAGCGTAATGTTTTTGAAATCCACCCATGTTATAGCATGTCTCAGCACATGCCACTCCTTTACGTGGCTGAACACTATTCCATTGTGCATGTACACCATGTTCTGTTTATCCACTCATCCATCGATGGACGCTTGGCTTGCTTCCACCTTTTGGTGAATAGAGCTGCTATGAACATTCATAGGAACTAGAATCTTCATGAATAATTGAGTAGGAATCTGCCAAAGCAAGTTTTCTAATATGTGAGATTTTTTAATGTGAACATTGCATGGTGCTGTAAAAGCAAATCACATCTTGAAGTTAATGAAATCAATTTTATTGATTTCCAGGAATGTCTGGGGTTAAAAAAAGAAAAACCCAAACTTGTAGAGAGAAGAGGAGAGAATGAACGCTCACTGAACACTGTGTGTCAGGCCTTACTCTCTGTGGCAGTTGCCGCTCTGCCTGTTCTCCGGGGCCACTGAGTCCCTGCCAGACGGTACCTTATGAAGGTGGCTCCTTGCCTCTCAGCCTCAGGACACTTGCTGAGTGAGGAGCCCACACAGGGGGCAGCTCACAAGTGCCAAGGAATTGCCAGCAGTCCAAGAGTGACTCTCTACCCATGCAGAGCAGCCTCTCCGCAGCGTCCTGACCCGCAGCCTCTCCACAGGTCCCCGGCATGAGTGACCCCAGTGGCCCACAGTGGTAACCTGCTATTAACGCAGACTTCGTGGCTTTCCTCCCCTTCCTGTCTTATGTCTCCCCCCTCTCACCGTGTGTTGCATTTCTGACTTTCCCCCTTGCTATTTCTTTTTCCTTGAGTAAATTCCTTACACCCTGTGCCTTGGGGACCCCATCTGTGACGGGGGATAGTCACAGAACCTGCTACGATGAGGACAACGTGAGCTATAAATGTGCTCCGAGCAGGGCCTGGTGCATTGCACGTGTTCGGAAATGTCAACCACAGCTCCGCCAGTGGAATGCACGTGGCCCGAGGGGGATAAAACACGCCTGGCTCCTGTCTTCTCACCTGGAATGTAGACTGAAATGTCTCTTGTGGGAGATGATGGTGAGGAGTAAACGGAATGACATGAGCCATGTGACCGCTACAGCACCGAGCCTGGCCCGAGGTGAGGACCAGTGCTGGGCACACCAGCTGTGCTCTCTTCATCAAGTGGCTGTGCCTCCGACAGAGAGTGACCTCCACCAATCAAGAGGGGTCTGTTCTGGGGCGCAGGCAAGACCATTGCAGAGTCCCTGGCCACTTTCGCCTCTGTCTCTGGAGAGCCGTGTGAGTGAGGCAGGTCACCTCCCTTAGGCCTTAGTTTCCACAACCCTGGAAGAAGTGGTTAAATTTAG
This sequence comes from Tonatia bakeri, assembly GCA_004024845.1. Classification (NCBI taxonomy): domain Eukaryota; kingdom Metazoa; phylum Chordata; class Mammalia; order Chiroptera; family Phyllostomidae; genus Tonatia; species Tonatia bakeri. The sequence continues at coordinate 138,720 of PVIA01001271.1, forward strand.
GAGATTTCTAAAAGCTCTACAGGCCCTGAAGACCCAGGGAGAGTGCCTGTCTGGGATGGGGAGCCGCGCACACAGTGCACGCACATATTCACACACTTGTGCGTGTGCACACACGATGCAGAGAGGGGGCATCTGGTGTCGCTGGGCCTGTGAGTCGCCTCCAGCAGCTCTATGCCACGGGCCCTGCTGGCCTTGCCAACCGCTGCAGAAGAACAATGTGTCTGGAAGATGTTCCCAAGCATTTTCTTGTGTGAAGCAGTTTTCTTCTCTGGCCCCGCCTCTTCTTTTGTCACTTCACAAATATCTGTGGCTGTCTTGCCAAGTGTTGGGATCAGCCACGTCTCCCTGTTGAGGCCTGGGCTGGGGGTAGGGAGAGCTTCAAAAGACCAGCTTGCCCTGTCTTTTGCTCACTGCCTTCTTCCCAGCTCCCACAAGAACCTAACCCACAGAAGGAAGGAAACGGCCCCATCATGTTTTACAGGGGTCAGAAGATGTGACTCCGCCCTCCAGAGGAAGCCAAAGCTGGGAGGTAACCGCAGAACAGATGGGCCTGGGGAGGCAGTGTTAAGTGCAGAGGCCCAAAGCGAGCGGGAGGAGGGGCAGAAAGGGCAGGCACAGCCCCTCCTCTGGCCTCCAGGCCTTGGACCCACTGGCTGGGTCTCCTCTCCGTGTCCTGACACATCAGGGGGAAAGAAATAGAACTGTGTATTTTCTGTATAACTGTGCTCGTTTCTGACTCTGAGTCCCTTTCCACCAGGCTGCTGGGGAAAAACATAACTCCTTCCAGGAGTCCTGCCACAGTTCTGAGGCCTTAATGCAATGCTCCACGGTAGGAGGATGGTGTTTTGGTCTTTGGGAAATGATCCCCAAGTCACGGCTGAAGCAGTCCATGCCCAGTCTGCCGGGCCCCTTCGGGCGGGTGTTTCCCTGCAAGGTCCTCGTGGTCACAGTCCTGCCTTAGAAGCAACCCTAAACCATTTTGCCCCAGGCTCCACTGCCTCCCTGAGAGCTGCTCTGGGGACCCTCTGTCATTCGTCTTCAGGCCAGGGACCCTCCCCTGGTTGGGGTTCTCCTGTCCCCGCTGCTTCTGGTCGAGGTGTGTGGAACACTTACATGAATTCTCTTCCTTCCTTTTATCGCCTCTAGAAACCAACTCTGCTCTCCTCAGGGCTTAGACTCTTAAATTTTTTTTTAGGTTCCTTCTGCTTATCTTTCTCTTCCTTTTCACTATGCCACAAACCTCAGAACTGCTCGAAGGCGGGGAAGGAAATGGAAAAACACAGGGAGGAGAGTGAGCATGACGAGGGTCTCAAGACCTTGTCACACCCCGCACGCTCTTCCATCCAGTCGCACCACAGTCCTCTGAAGCTCCCTCCTCTCAGCGAGGAAATGAGTGCCCAGCGAGGTCACATAACCAGTAAGTGCTCTGCCCGCACACGGGCCCAAAATCACTTTGTAAGGTGGAGGTGCACTAGGTCAGCGAACTGGATCCCAAGGGTTTTGTTGTTTCAGAGATGGACTCTAGTCACAGAGAGCCTTCCCTGGAAAGCCTGACAGAGTGTTCCTGCTCCAGTGGAAGGTGGCTGGGCCGGGGGTCCGCAGTGTAGCCCCCTCACCCCTTGGTATGCACCAGGCCACTTCTGTGAGGCCCTCGGCCCCAGGGGCCCATTTGGAGACCCCTGGGCTCTATGGACTCCAGGCCCGCTCTACAGCCAGCTCCCCAGACCCCGATTATGACACATCTCGGTCACGGGCCCTGTGGGTTTCCTTGGAAGACACTGGCTTCACGGCACACATAAGCAGAACTTCCTGCCTGGGTCTCCTCTTGAGGCTGCTGGGCGCCGTGTCAGGGCTGTAGCCCTGGCTTCTAAGAGGGTTTGGAGGCCGGCCCACCCCCTGCTGTCCACTCTCTCCCATGCGTCCAGCACAATCAGCCACGGCTGCAAGGGGCCAATTGCTTTAAATAAATCTTAATTCTACTCAGACCTAGATTGACGGGGCCTTTGGGAAGGTCCAGAAAAAAGAGGGCTATGATCTGTCCCCTGAGACAGTTTTTTTTTCTTTTTGGCAAATCTCTCCATTGAGAATGCTGCTCTCTCATCCCTTTTTATTCATAAATTTATCGTTTCAGGAGGCACGGATAGGCCCTGCATTTCCATGGCTGGCAGTTGCATCCATGCACCCACCGGACAAACATTAGGTGAGCACCACGTACTGTGCTGAGCACCGGAGTGCAGAGACATGATGGTGCCTCTCCTTCACAGCCCACAGTCCACAGCCCGCAGTTCACGCCACTGTGCTTTCCCAGCCCTGGGAAAGTGTAGTGGACATTTGCTGGCTCTTGGCCACTCAGCATTCATTTCCCCTAATAATAGCTCTCTGGTTTCCTCTCCCATGACCTGCCCCCCACGGCACAGCCTTGGTGAGGTAATGACTCAGGGAATCTTGTAGATGCTAAAAGGGGGCCTGGAGGTTTTGTCAGCCTCAGTTCCTCCTCTTTCTGCGCCACGGAGACCAAAGCCTGGACAGGCAACCGAGTGCTTCCACTCGGACCCCTTCCCAGCACTTGGAAACAAGGTCGGGAGAGTCTATCGGCTTCTTCACCCCCACAGGATAACCTGACTGCCAAGGAAGGTCTTTTCTGCTTCCTGTGCTTCTTCCAAGCCTTGTTCTCCAGCCTTCCTGGGGATTCTGGGCATCTGCTAAGTTTTCTTTAAGAGCCAGAATCGGTTTCAGTTGCTTGCACTCAAAGAACACTGACTGGTGTATCAGGCTCCAGCTGGTATTTCAGTTGCTTCCAACATGCCTTGAAACATACGTTGTGAGCACCTGTTCTGGGCCAGGTGTTGTGGATACATGGCCTAGAGGAAGATAGACAAGTGAAGTGCATTTAAGTGTGAGAAATGAAGCAGAAACGCAGGGCAAGGGGAGGGTGGGAGGAGAAAGGGATCAGCTCTGCCTGAGAGCGGGGTGGGGGGTGGGGAAGCTTCACAGAGCAGGTTAAACAAACTGAATCCCTGGCCCTAGTCATTGCCCCCCATCTGCTCCCCCTCAGCGTTCTCAGCCCAGTAGCTGGAAAGATGTGTTACAAATCAGATCAAGTCACTGCTGGGTTCAAAATCCTCCAATGGCTCCCTGTCTCACTCAGGGCGAAAGTCGAGGTCCTATGATGGTCTACAGGCCCTGTATGACCTGGTTCCCCAGCAAAGGATTCTGTCTCGGAGCCCCTGAACAGTTGGGTAGAGTCACAGGGCTAACCTCTCTCCAATCAGATGACACTGCAGGTGGTGGGTGCCTATTCCCACCTCACTTGCCTAAAAGGAAATGCTGGACTTGAATTTCTTCTTGTCCCTGAACAGAAGGGCCACGGTCAGAGCAGCCTGGACCCCACAAGGTGAAGGTGGCTCCTGAGTGACCACATGGAGCAGAGCCGCCTTCTGTTTATAAAATGCAGAGCTGCGCCTCCAAGGTTCTGGAAGTGGGTGGCCCCATTCTGCCGCACTCGCACATTCCTCCGTCAGACTTAGTCATCAGCATGCTTTCCGCTCTGCAATTCCTCTTCCGAGTTGAAGCTTTTATTTTGCTGTAGGCTGGGAAACCAGATAACCAAGTTTCTTAGAATAGTGACTAGAGCGAAAGTGTGTTCTGAGGGAGGCCCGAGGAGCTCTCCCGGGACAGGAGTGCGTGACATTCAGAGCGTCAGCTCTCGGCACCTATCGTGTCTCAGAGACCGCTGTCACCTTTCCTTATTTTTCTCTTTTCTGCACAGCAGAAGGCTGCTGTGAAAAAACCTCTTGCTTTTGAAAATCAGTGTATTCTGCTCTCTCCTTACTAACTGGGAAGTTGGGGCCCATGGACAATGCTTATCAAAATTCAACTATATATTTTTTAATGGAAATGAGCACATTTCCCTTTAATTTATGTACAAAAGTGAGGGACTAAAGGACCAAGAATGGTCAAAACACTGCTGAAGAAGAACAAGGAGGGAGGGAGGTTGTCCTGCCATGTGTGAAGGTTTATTATTAGCAAAGATCCGCAGAGAGTCATGGAAACGCAGAGAGGATGCGGAGACGGACCACACTGACGGGCACTAGGGTGGCAGCAGAGGTGGCGTGTCTGCGGATCGGTGGGGAAAGATGAGACCAACCGACCACAATAACAGAACAGCTGGCTAACCTGCGAAATATAAAGTTACATCCCATCCTCACACCGTATTCAAAGGATGGAGTCCAGATATAGTTTTTAAACTAAATATAAAAAAACAATTTAAAACTTAAAAAAATCTACCAGAGAATATGTTTATAAAGTTGAAGAGTTTCTTAAATAACACACAAAGAGCCCACGTCATAAATAAGGATGTTTTTTCTTTTCCTTTTTTAATTTTATTTTTCAATTACAGTTTACCTCCAATATAATTTTGTATTAGTTTCAATAAATAAGATTATTGATAAATGTGACTGTCTTACACTTTTAGACTTCTTTATAACTAAAGGTAGCATAAAAATGAAAAGGCAGGATATTTGCAATTCATTGCAACTTATTTGCATCCAAAATATATAAAGCATTCCTATAAATCAGTAAAGAAGAACAATTTAAGAGAAATGCAAAACTCACAGAAGAGGAAACTCAACCATAAACAAATGAAAAGTGCTGAACCTCATTATAATCATGGGAACTCAAATAAAATAATGAAACCCCATTTCATGCCCATCAGATTGGCCAAAATTAAAAAGCCTGATAGGACCACACTGGTGAAGCTACAGGGAAATGAGCACTCATAAATCTCTGAAGGGAATATAAATTGGTACATGCCTACAATCACTTCTCTGCAATGCCCAAATCCAAAAACACCCTGAAAACCGAGAGTTTTTTCCTGCCATCTACATTTGGTCTAAAGTCACCTCTTGACGATACCTGATCTGTATTTGAAAGCAGGGTCTGAAACAGGTGTTTACATACCGTATTCATAGCAGCATCACTCACCATAGCTAAAATGTGGAAGCAACCCCGGCACCCATGGACAAATAAATGGATAAACAAAATGTGGTATCTACCTAATGGGGAAAATTATTCTACATAAAGGAGAAAATCTACATAAAGGGGAAAATTATTCAGCCTTTGAAAAGAAGGAAATTCTGCAGTGTGCTAAGGCATGGATGAACCTGGAGGACATGATGCTAAGTGAAAAAGCTTGTCACAAAAAGACCAATACTGTGTGATTCCACTCACGTCAGGTACTGGGAGTAGTCAAAATCATAGAGACAAAAACTGGAGCAGTGTTTGCCCGGGGCTGGGAGGAGGGCAGAATGGGGAGTCACTGTTTACCAGGTACAGGGTTTCAGTTTTGCAGGAGGAAAGGGTTTTCTGCGTGGTGGTGGCTGCACAGCAACCTGAATGTGCTTAATCCCATGGAACCGTACACTTAATGGGGAAGGTGGTGCATTTTATATTACGTGTAATTTACCGCAAGAAAAAAAGAAAAGCCTGATCTGAACTTATTCGAGGTTACTTACAGTCTTAATTGATCCCATTTAATGTGATTGTTCATGTGTTTTGCTGAAGAAATACTACTTTTTGATTATGGGGTGCCACCCTAACCCCCACCAGAGGTTTTAGATAATAAGTGGTATATCTGCTGTAATACATTTAAGCATTTTTATTTTTTTAATTGTTATGCAGTAAAATTGGTTCTTCTTGTTCTGCACTAGGAGCAAGAAGAATCAATTTTGGCCTACTTCTAAGAATTTTAACACATACATATCTGTGCAACTACCACCACGATCAAGAGAGAGAACCCCAAACATTCCCTTCTTGTCTCCCTGTATAACCACACTGCCCCTGCCCCGCCCATCACCCCCGCCCCAGCAACCGCTGGTCTGTCCTCTATCTGCTTACTACAGTTTAGTCTTTTCAAGGAGAAGTGCAATCATTCCCACTGCATTTTTAAGAACCATTTTCAGAACCATTCTGAAATGTGAAATAATATAGCCCCAAGTGTTTCAGAGAAACTGGAGAGGAATTTGGTAGCATCTAGTAAACACCAAGCTATGCATACACTAAGATCCCACGACTGAAGGACTAGAAAGCCTCCCCCGCCACGTTCACACAGGGGACACGGAGAAGAGTCTTCACTGCAGAGCTGTGCATAATAACAAAAATGGAAACAACAGTCCATTGGTAAGAAAGTGGGTAAATAAACTGAGGTTTATTCATACAGTGGAAAACTATATATGTAGCACTTCAAAAGAATGACTCCGATCTACATGTACAACATGGGTAAATCTCAAAAACATAATGATAAGTGAAAAAGCAAGTTTCAAAGGGATTTACATAGGACAATACTACTTTTGAATACATATTGTTAATATATGTATTATTTATCTGTATGTTACATATGTGTAGTATTCATTCAATGTACATATTAACACAAGTTGTATATATTGATACACGGTTATGTAGTAAAAAATATGTAGATAAACAAGAAGGGTATATATTACTTGAGAATAGTTGTTATCTATACAGGGGAGAAATAGAAGGGCTGTAGAGATTTTTCTTTTTAAAGAAAATGTGAAACATATATGGCAAAATGTTAACATTTGTTAAATCTTGTGGGCAAGTATATGGGTGTCTGTCATGGTGTATTTTTGTACTTTTTATTGAATATATTTTAAAATTAACTTGAAAAAATACTAAGATTCAGAGCCAGGCAAAAACCTGAGCACCTTGCCCTTCCCCACTCTATAAACGGGGAAATGGGCCCAGGGAGATCAAGCCACTCACCTGAAGTCACAGAGTAACTGCAGAGCTGGGCTAGGAATGCAGGTCTCTGGACTCATTCAGTTTCATTATGACATTTGCCAGAGGGTATGTGAGGTATCCTGGCCTAGGACTCACACTGAAAACTTGTGTCCAGACCTGGAAAACTGCGCTGAACTGTTCACCTATTGCACCAGGTCAGTGGGCACAGCATCTTGGGACAGTTCCCACCTCATTGCAAGAAGGCGGGTTACTGTGGGGGCCTTTTACACTCTGGGGACATCCCTCCCCAGACCATTCATTCACTCACACATCTGTCATTCACCCATCTACCCAATGCTTCCACCCACCTACACAGCCACTCATCCTTTTTTGATCCTCACCCTCTATCCATTTGTGGGCCAAACCTTTGGAGCACTCAACCCACTTGTTTCGTGCCTGAAGGAGCCCACTGTCGACTAGCAAAATAAATATGTGAATTGAAACAAATGCCAAAACCTCTGCAGGGTGGCATGTGTTTTCCTGGAGTCATTAGGTGCATCAGGAGCAAAGAAGGAGGCGTGATCTGTTCTAGAGGGAGAGGGGAAGAGGGCAATCAGAGGCTGCCAGGGATATTTTTAAAAAGTTTTTAATTGTGGTAAAATGCACATAACCTGAAATTTACCACCTTAACCTTTTAAAGTGTGCAGTTCAGTGGCATTAAGTGCATTCCATTGTTGTGCAACCACCACCCCTGTCCATCCACAGAACTCTTTATTATCTTGCAAAACTGAGACTCTACACCCATAACATAAGAGCTCCCCATTTCCCCTTTTTCCACGCCAACCCTGGCAGCCCCAGTTCTTCTCTCTCTATGAATGACTACTCTGGGTACCTCATACAGGTGGAATCATACAGTGGTTGTCCTTTTGTGTTTGGCTTATTTCACTTAGCATAGTGTCCTCAAGGTTCATCCATGTTGTAATATGTAACAGATTTCCTCTCTTTTTAGGGCTGAGTAATATCCCATTGTATGTGAATAGTAGTTTCCCCTTATCACGGTTTCATTTACCCACGATTGACTGTGGTCTGAAAATACTAAATGTTAAATTCCAGACATAAACAATTCATGCATGGAAGGATTAAGAAGTGGGGAGAAGTGAGGCTGGAAGAATCAGGAACGATAAGCCAGCTAAGGAGCTGGCTTCATTGTAAGGTGGTGCTACTTAAAAGTGTCCTCCCAGGACCCCTGCCTCAGCATCACCTACTAGCAGTTTGTTAAAAATGCACAATTATATGGCTGCAACGCTGACCTACCTCTGGGGTGGGGTGGGGTATCTGGGTTTTAACAAGCCCAGGGGGTGATTCTGACGTTCAGTCCAGTTTGCACATTGTGCAGAAGTGCAATGGGGGGCCACTGTGGGGTCCGGCTAGGCTGGAAAGATGCCCTGGTCTATCCTTCAGCGTGGGGCACCCAGGGTTTGGCCCCACCACCTTCCTCCTCCAGCCACCCAATGCCCGCCCCACCCAATGCCCGCCCCACCCCCTGCCCCTGCCTGACACCCCCTTGCCCGCCTAGTCAGCGACCAGCCGCCTTGCCTCTGTAGGGTCCCAGATCAGGGGCCACGGAGGGCAGTGCGGCTGCAGCCCGGCCCACATTCCTCTCACTTCCCGCCATTGTCCCGAGTTCCTGTGGCCGTGTCTCCGCACTCGCCCCGGGTCATCCCACAGCCCTAGGGAGGTGACTCATTTCCTTTCTTCCCGGTGACATAATCTTGCGCCCAGGAGGGTGAGGCCCGGCAGCGGCCCGCTTCGGCTGCGGGCGCTGCGCGGCGCTTCCCCGCCAGCAGGGGGCGCCGGAGCCCGCAGTGCCTCCCAGGAGCCAAGGAGCAGGATTCCCTCTGCCTCCCGGATCCACGTTCGCAGGGCGGGGGCCGGCCGGTAAACAGGGAGGCCGAGGACGGCGTGTGACTCTGTGCTATCCTACGCTCTACCTGCCTCTCCTAGAGTCAGACCCCTGACGCTCACGGATGGGGAAACTGGAAACTTGCGGGGGAGGGGGGCGGGAGCGGGGAGTTATGCTTTGACCAGGGCAGCACAGCCCACCCTGGGAAGTGAGGGGCAGGAATCCAGCATTCTGGCCCCCACGCCCAAGCCGGTGGTTTTCCCACAGATCCACAGGAGTTGACTTTATCCTCCTCGCCGCCCCTACCCCCAACTGAGTGCTTCCAGTCCAAAGTCAGCAGACAAGATGCCCCAGATTTTGATCATCTGTGGGCCCTGAACGTGGTCACCTCTGGAATCAGCAGGAGCTGCGGGCGGCTCTGGCTCCACCTGGGAAGCAAGTGGAGTGCACAGTGCGTGGGAGGCGCTCCCATTCCCAGTGCTGCCCCCCCCCCCCGCCCCTTCCCCAGCCCAGAGCTGACTGGCTTTGTCAGAGGTGCCCATCACCTGGACCTGCATTCCCTGGCTCGTCCGCCTACAGTGCTGGCCTCTCTGGCCCGGGCCCTCTCCCCTCGGCTTCCCTCTGGGCTCCAAGGAGGCAGGAAAGCTCACTCCAGTCCAGGCGTTTCAGATGTTCCCAAAACCCAGAGCCATGTAAGGGAGCGTTCCTTTAGGACACAGGGAGAACTGGGGCTCAGACCACACCTGCCTTGCCTCAGACCCCTTCCCTGCATCCTAGCTGCCCCGATAACAAGGCAAAATGCCTGCCCAGCATCTGACATAGGGAAAGGACTCAATACATGGTGATTAGTATTATTCCTCAGCAAGTTACCTAACCTCTCACTGCCTCCATTTCCTCATTTGTAGACTGAGTATGGTAATAGCACGCCTCAGAGAGTTGTTGGGAGGCTTCAATGAGTGCATACTAGGAAGGTGTGATAAGCAACCCAATAGCCTTCGCAGTAGGCTCTGTCAAGGCAGGGGTTCTGCTGGCTTGCTTTCTTTGTGCACTGCTGTGTGTCTAGCACTTAGAACACTGTCTGGTACAGGCAGGAACCCAATAGATACTTGTTGAATGAATAAACGTTAGCCATTATTGTTGCCTAGGCTGACTTTGCTGTAGGATTTAGGCCTACAGCAAGGGATTTTTCGTAAGGAAAGAGTTAAAGAACCTAAGAGAGCTTCGAGGACAGGGCAAGGAGCTGAGGGCAGTTCCAGGCAGAGTGTCCTCTGTGCTCACCCCAAGTCCCAGGACGCTGCATAAAGGAGTGGACGATTTTATGCGTGCGGCAAGAAGGAGCATCACAGGGGTGGTCGATTGTGGCTTCACAGCAACCCAGTGGCTTCACTCTGTTACAGACACTGAGGATTTAGTAGGGGGTTTGGTCAGCACTTTTAATGGAAGTGGTTGAACCCCTGGAAGCACACCTCCAAAGGCAGAGCACCTGTGAGACTCCTGCCGGGAAGCTGGTTGCTGTGTGTGTGGCCCTGTTTGCATCAGTGGATTGGAGTGGGCTTGGAGGGCTCAGGTAACGCAGCGTGGAAGGAAGGCCCTGTTGGGGCCACCCTAGTGGGGAGTGGGCTTGCTGCCCCTGGAAGTATTCCAACAGGGGCTGGACTACCAATCTGGGGAAATGCCACAACTGGGGTTCACCAGAGGACGGTTTAGCTGGGTCTCAAGGTTGCTGCTCTGAAGCTGAAATAACAAGACACAGGACATCTCTGAGACCACCCATTCCCGACCCTACCTCCATAATGCCCTGGGAGCAGAGGCTCATGGGAAGTGGAGCTTGCCCCTGAGCATTCTGGAGGCTTGTTCCTGACTTCTCTGCACTTCCTTTTGAGGGGCAGGATAGCTTTGATCTAACCCTGCCCTCTCACCTGGGGCCTAGCTACCCCTTGATGAGACACTGTAATGGAAGGATCCTTGCAGGTACTAGAGTCAAGCAGATCTGGGTTCAAATGCCAACCCCACCACTTCCTCACTTAGCAAATCCTCTTATTTCTCTGAACCTCAATTTCTTTTTTTATAATATTCCTTCTAGCAGAGCTTTTTTCTTTAAAGATTTTATTTATTTATTTTTAGAGGGAAGGGAAGGGAGGGAGAAAGAGAGGGAGAGAAATGTTAATGTGCAGTTGCCTCTCATGTGGCTCCCACTGGGGACCTGGCCTGCAACCCAGGCATGTACCCTGACTGGGAATCGAACCAGTGACCCTTTGGTTCGAGGCCCGCATTCAATCCACTGAGCTATGCCAGCCAGACGAACCTCAATTTCTTTAGTTATAAAATGAGAATGAAAATATTTACTTTCAGCTGGGGGGAGAGAGCATAGGGGGACTAAATGGTAATGGAAAAATATAATAAAGATTATATATTTAAAAAAAGAAAATACTTACTTTTCAGAGTTGTTGCAAGAGGATGTGTATACTATGCCCGATGCAGAACAGGAGCTTAAAAAACATCCCTTCTCTCTGACGTGCTTTGGCCTGGGGGCTGCCTGAGGGGAGATAAGTGCATTCCTGGAGAGGATGTTGAATATCAAAATGTCCAGGTGGCATCTTGGGCAACCACCCTACCTTCTCCAGTCCCAGCTAATTCACCTTTAACATAAAGACACTGGGAAAGGGATTCTCAAACACCTGTCTGCAGGTCCTCTAAACTTTCCCAGATGTGGAAGAACTCTGTAAACCGTGAGTGCCGTAGGTCACGTCTTCGAGTTAGCTCTCCAAACTAATTGAGCCTTTCCACCCCTTGCAGCTTAGTCCTGCCTGGATTTCTAGCAAGCCAGCAGTGGTGGGAGTATGTGGGTTATGGCATCTTGCGAAACTCAGAATCCCAGCTCCCTCATGCTTGCTTTGTGACATGGGGCAAGTCTCTGAGTCAGTTTGCTAGCCTCCGAATGAGGACAATTACAGCTGCTCTGCAGGGCCACTCAGAGAGTTGACCGGGAACTCACGTGCAAGGTGTTTGCACTACATAGTAGGTGCTTCATGAATGATGATTAATATTTTTAAAGTGCTTAGAATGATGTCTGGCACATAGGAAATGCTAAATAAATGTTTACTAAATAACTATAAATGTAGAACAATTAAAACAGACACATGTAAATAGATGCAAAAATAGATATAGAGCAAGCAGCTAAACTGGGAGCTACCTCTCCCAGTCATCTTCTGAAAACTCCTCTGCCAGCCTCTGCCCCTCTCAGTTCTGGCCCCACCTTCCTCTGGCTGCGACAGTGAAGTCAAGGTTTGGGCACTGTAAAGGGTGGTTTTTATGCACAAGGAAGTTGAAGATATTGAGAGATGAGTTCTATGATTTGTTCTAACTCAAACCAGCCATCCAACTGTTGTCCCTGGAGATACCTCCTTTGTGGTAGCGTCTTTTAAGAGATTCGCTCCCATAAACTCATTTGTATTCTACCAAGAGCCCCAGAAGGGGTTGTCAGGATGACAATCAGTCACTTGATTTCACAAAGGGAACTGGAAGGACATGGAAAGTGCTGGGGTTTCCCGGTCTGAGCCCTACTCAGCTGGTCTTGCGCCATGAGGTCACTTCATAGGAACCGCCACTGTTTACTGATGGCCCCTGTGTGCCCGGGGCTCATGCATCTTATCAGTGTCTGGGATTAGTCAGCACCGAATTCTCATTTGACAGCTGAGAAGACTGAGGTCAATGACTGGAGGTGAAGTGACTCAAGGCCATGTGGCTGTAAAGGCCAAGTGGGGATTCCAGACACAGGTCTGAGGACTCCAAAGCCACTGAGTGCCTGCCCTGCCCTTCTGAGCACTGATAACTTTTTTTGAATGGGTTATGTATTGCTGGGTAACGAATTACCCCCAAACCTAGTAGGTTTTGATTTTTAGCTCACGTAGTTTCTGTGGGTCAGGAATCTGCTAGCGCCTAGCTGGGCGGTCGTGGCTCACCGTCTCTCGTGAGGTTGCAGTCAAGCTGTCCGCCAGGCCTGCGGTCAGTGGAGGGCCGGACAGCCTGGAGGACCTGGTTCTAGGATGGGCCGCCACTCACAGGGTTGTGGCAAAAGGGCCTCAGTTCCTCACCACATGGAACCTCTCGCTGGGCTGCTTGAGCATCCGCATGACATGTCAGCTGATGTGTCCCAGCGCAAGTGATTCGAAAGAAAGCAAGGAAGAGGCCGTGGTTTGATCATCACAATTCATCATTTCTGCTCTTTTTTGTTACAGAGTTTCTCCCTATGTGCATACCCGGAAGTGTGGGTTGTTGCTGCCTACCACGAGGTCATCAGGGGGCCGCTGGGGTCAAGAGGCTCCAGGGAGCTTTGTCAGGGTGCCCTGCCTTCCCAACTAGCCGCAGAGCTCTTCAAATTCATGGACAGATTCTCTCGTCCTGACTTCTTCCCACAGTCCCCAGCACCATGTGACTCAGTGTCTGCACGGAAATCCAGGCGGTAGCCCACACTAACACGCTCAGCACTGCGCTTCTGAATTTCCCCAAAACCTTCTCCTCGCAAACATTTTCCCACCTCAGAAGTGGCAACTCCATCCTTCCCGTTACTCAGTCCGAACCTTGGATATCATCATTGCTCTTCTCTTTGTCTCATTTGCTATGTCAGATCCATCAGCAAATGCTGGTAGCTCTACTTTCAAAACGAATCTGGGACGAACCTGCTCCTCACCACCTCTGCTGCTGCACCGAGGTCTGTGCCCCGTTCTCTCTGCCTGGGTCCCAGTGTCTGCCTCCTGCCGGTGTCCGGTCCTGCTCCTGCCCCCGAGAGTCTGTCTCCACCCAGCAGCCTGAGAGATCCTGCTAAAATCAGGTAACGTCTGTACCGAAACCCCTGCGATGGCTCCCTCTGACTCTGAGGAAAAGCTGCTCTTCACGGTGACCTGCAAGGCCCAGAGCCACCTGGCCCCCAGATCCCACCCCCCTGCCCCTCCCGTGCCCTCACTGACCTAATTCTCTCCCCCAGCTCCTCACCCACTGCTGTGGCCACACTGGCCTCCTCCACACTCCAGGTTCACTCCACCTGTCGCTCCCTCTGTCCCCTCCCTCTGGAACCTCTTCTCTCAGGAACATCCAGGGCTCACCCCCTCGCATGTCTAGGCTTTATCTGCAACATCACCTTCTCACCCTTTGTTTAACTCAGCACCCCTCGCACCTCCTGCACTCCTGGATTTACTCTCTTCCGCTGCATTCCACATTTTCCATCGAGTACGTAGTTCCTAGTTCATTTGTTTGCTGTTCCCCCTCTGGAACATAAGCTGAGTGAGGGCCGGGAGTGTTGTCTGTGTTGTTGACTCTCGTGTCCCCAGAGCCTCGAGTGGTGGCTGGCAGTGCTCAGGAAGTCTCGTGAGATGACTAGCAGATCCTCAGAAACAGTTTTCGAAAGAATAAATGAAGGGTGATGATGGATAATGTACTGCTTACCAGCTGGGTGACGTTAAATGAGTCACCTCCCCGCTCCAAGCCTAGGTTCTACGTGACCAGACATCCTCAGGGATGTAGCGGCTACTCCAGGCTCGGGCTGTTTGCAGTCCTAGCTCAGTGGCTCTGCCACTCACCATGTGAGACCTTGCACAGGCCACCGGTCTTCCCAGAGAGGAAAGTACCTTGTCCCGATGCTCTAAGTGTTCCTGTCCTGGTCAAGGGACAGCTGCGCATCCTGAGCCCTTCGCTTCTGGGATTTTCCAGGACCTGGATCAAGATCTGTTGTGTCTGCCAGTACTTTTCCACTCTGAAAAACCAGTCCCTCCGAGTACTGCCCCTGAGGGTCTGGGGAAGCTGCCAAAAGGCTCACAGGGGTGACTCTGTCAAGAGCGGCAGGAACTCGGAGGACCCTTCACCTAGTGTGTCCGCAAGCCCGTCACCCACACAGCAAATTACAGGAATCACTCTTTCTGTCCAGGGATGCCTTGGAGATAAGCTGGTCCAGAGGCTGCAAACCGGCAGCCAAGCACTGGGTGGGGCTCGGGGACCGGAAGGTTCTGTTTAGCCCGCAGCATGTTCTGGAGGCAGGTTCAGCGTGCCTGTGAGCAGTTCGGGGAAGTGCAGTCCGCCGAGCCCACTGCTCCCCACTGCCCTGCTCCCGCTGGATTCAAATATCCGCTTTGTTTGCATGGACCCCTGCGTGGGCCATCTGTGCACTTCATGGGTGAGACTCTGGGAGAAGCTGGCTCCCTGGGCAATCATCTCAGCCTGCAGCTACCGGGGTCGTCTGGGACCCCGTCCCACCAGCAGTCAGGAACACAGCCTGTGTCATCTAGAAACATGGTGTCGTCCTCAGGCCCCTTCTCTTCCGTTCTTGATCTGTCCCCTTATTTTTTTATAAGTTAAAATTTTTTTATTTATTAATTTGAGAGAGAGAGGAAGGGAGAAATTAAAAGGAGAGCAAGAAAGAGAAAGAGAGATTGATTTGTTGTTCCACTTATTTATGCATTCATTGGCTGATTCTTGTATGTGCCCTGATGGGGACTGAATGGCCTATCAGGACAATGCTCTAACCAACTGAGCTCCCCGGCCAGGGCTGCCCCCTTATTTTTTTATACTCACCCCCTAATCATGCCCATTTAGCTATAAGGTAGGGGGAACCAGCTTGGCTGTTCCCTCTGCCAAGAACATTCTGTCTCCACAGCCTGCCTCATCAGCACCTGGTCCTGCATCCCCTCCTTTGAGAAGCCTTCCCTGACTGTCTGCCTGCCCCACCCCGGTCCCCGGCCAGCCTGATCTGGCCGTGCTGCTGCCTGGAGTGATGCCTCTCAGGGCCACTTTCCTGCTAGATCATACCGCCTTCCTTCCTGACCTGCTTCCTGCCCTGGGCTGGGAGCTCCTGGAGGGCAGGGACTGTACATCCCTTGGCTTTGTGTGCTGAGGGCTCAGCGGATGTGGGCACTCAGTCATTGGGTCTTGAAGGTGTAATGAGAGAATAAATGAAGGAAAGAAGGAGGGAGGGAAAGAAGGAAGAGATCCCTTCATTAATTTGCTCTTTGTCTTCTACACATTTGCCTGCCAGGGTCCCGCCGTTGTAAGTGCCTGCCCCCGTCTGCTGGGAGCGTGTCACCCCTCACAGAGAGGAATGTCGGGCCTGGGCTGGCTGTATTTGACACTCATCACACCCCGCCCCTGACCACAGCATCGTACCAGTTCCTGCTCATTCTGTTTTGTTGCTATTGTTCTTGTTTTTGTTATAAATTTTGTGATATAACATACATGCCAAAAATGCAGATAATCAGTGCATAGTTGGGTGGATTTTCAAAGTGAACACACCCATGTAAGCACCACCCAGACCCAGAAAGAGAATGTAAACAGGTCCCCTTGTGCCCTCTTCCAGTCACTGCTGCCCCCTAGAGTGACCATTGTTCTGGCTCCTACTTTGTATAAATACAACAATATAGACTCTTACGAGTCTGGCTTCTTTTACTGAATGCCATGCCTATTCATCCGCATTGCTGTGCAACATTTCATGATATAAATATGCCACCATGTATTTATTCCTTCTGCGACTGACGGACATTCGGGCTGTGTCCGGCTGGGGGCTGATCGGGCTGGCGCTCTCACGAGCATCCTTGTACACGTCTCAGGGAGCTCACGCGCACCTTCACGCTGGCACCGCCTGGGTGTGCAACAGCTGGGCCGTGGGCAAGGTATATGCTCTGTTGTAGTAAAGACTTGCCTTTTCCCATAGTGGTTGTGACAATTTTCACTCCCACCAGCAAGCAGGCTGTGAGAGTTTCATTTTTTCCACATTCTCGCCGATGCTTGACGTCAGCTCTTTTCATCCAGATATTTTGGTGGGTGGACCATTTCGTTTTGACCACATGTTCCACGTCACTGGCGGTCTGGTCGAGCTCCCTCCTTGTGGGTGGATTCTGGACAACCAGCTTCTCTGGTCCTGGACTCTCGCCCGGTAGTTTGGTCTACGGCTCAGGTCCACCCCTGAAGGTCTCTAATAGGTCCCTTAGTTGTGGTCAAGGACTCCCTCCCATGAGGGGTGCTCCACCATCACATGACAGCACCCCACAGAGTGTGAACCATCACGGGTGAGGATGGGAAGGGGGAGGAAAGGCCTATGGAAGCTTTTTCCCCCAAAGATTTCATTTATTTATTTCTAGAGGTTGGGAAAGGGAGGGAGAAAGAGAGGGAGAGAAACATCAATCGGTTTCTTCCTGCATGCACCCCAGTCTGGGACTGAACCCACCACCCAGGCATGCGCCCTGACCAGGAATCAAACCCGCAAACTTTTGCTTTGCAGGACAATGCCCAACCAACTAAGCCACGTCGGTCGGGGCTGGAAGCTTTTCTTCAAAGGCTGCACGAGCTTGTCCCCTGACCTCAGCTTAGTTGGTCGGCCACCTGTGGACGCTTTCCAAGTGTTATCATACTCAAAACATTGTGTAAACATAGCAATTAATTAAATACAAGAATTAAAGCTATAAAAATCTTAGGAGAAAATATGGGATGAATCTTCATGACTTCAGATTTGGCAATGATTAGACATGACACCAAAAACACAATCAAAGGAAAAAGCAGATAAACTAGATTTCATCAAAATTAAAAACTTCTGTGCTTCAAAGGATACTGTCAAGGGAGTGGAAAGGCAACTCATAAAATGGGAGAAAATATTTGCAAATCATTTACTTGATAAGAGCCTTGTATCTAGAATATAGTTTAAAAAACTCTTAGAACTCAATAATAAAAAGACGAGTAACCCAATTAAAAGACAGGAAATAGCCCTGGCTGGTGTGGTTCAGTGGATCGAACACTGGCCTGTGAACCAAAGGGCCAGGTTCAATTCCCAGTCAGGACACATGCCTGGGTTGCAGGCCAGGTCCCCAGCTGGGGACACGCGAGAGGCAACCACACATCGATGTTTCTCTCCCTCTCTTTCTCCCTCCCCCCTCTCTAAAAATAAATAAATAAAATCTAAAAAAAAAAAAGAATAGATGATAGAATCAACTTTACTGGGATAATAGTAGCTAACACTTATTAGAAATCTTACAACTTTCAGGGGCATTTAAACACCGTGGTTCATTTCACAAACCTTTAAGCATTTGCTATGGGTCAGTTACTAAAAACACACTTGTGGATAAGACAGTGTTTATCCTCCAAAAGCTTATAATATAAAGACCACATTTTGTCAAGTCCTACAGTAACCTGCTGAAGTAAGTTTACTAATCTGGTTTGATCAGGACATTTTTGTTCCAAGTGACACAGGACTCAACTCAAACAGGCTTGAGCAAAAAAAGGGGCTGACAGGTCCGTGGGGTAGCTCTGGCTTCAGGCACGGCTGGGTTCTAGATTCAGCAATGTCTCCCAACCCAGACTGCCCTGCCTCTCGGTTCTTGCTCCTTGAGGCTGGCACTGTGTTGTCACCCCAGCAGCCCTGGGTCCTCTTCGCACAGTGTCCACATGGCTGCAGGTTCACGTCCTTACAGCTCTGAAGCCAGTGAAAGAGCAAAAGCCTGTTTTCCAGGAGCTCCTGCAGAAGCCCCACTCTCTGCCCTGACAACCATTGGTCGTCCCTGAGCCTCCTACTCCACCCGAGGAGAGCAATGTCCCGGTGGTTGAAGATCCCACCAAATGCTCCATGTCCCATCCAAATACACCACCTAAACGAGGTGTGGGGCCTTCCCAGACCTCATGGACTGAGAGTGGGGGAGGGGTGGGCCCTCTCGGTGACACTCAAGAGTGTCGTAAGAAGGGGGAGTGGATGGAAGCCAGTGAGGCAGACAACAGAGCAGACCAGTCTGTCTGCTTTAGAGGTAAGGACATAAGACACAGAGAAAGAGGTTAAGTGACACCCAAGGCCACACTGCTGGCAGCTGGCAGCACTAAGACTTGAATCCTAGTCTTCCTGACATCAAGGAGCTCTTTGCACACGGCCATCCTGCTCCCGGGAGAGCCTGAGACCCAGGAAGGAGCCCACAGTCCCCATTCAGAGGCCTTCTTCTAAATTGCAATGTGTTGGGCTGTCCTTGCTGCAAACTCGGTTTAGGTCGGCGGCTCCAGAAAAAGAAAGTGCTGCATTCTTTGCCCTGGGAGTCTTCCTCTATCTTTTTTTTTTTTTTTTTTTGAGAAAAACTTGTCTCTCTGCCAGTCATGCCAGCCCTTGCCAAGGATCCTTCAGCTCCCAACTGAGCTGCTGCTTTATAGACAAGGCCAATAGGGAGGCAGCTGGGGTCCGGAGTGCCTTGCAGAGCAATGCCGTGACCCACCCCGGCTTCATGACAAATGCTCAAGAAGGGGCCCCAAAGCTGCCGACCTCTCCTCCCAGGCTCCTTTCTCTGCCTGCACCGCCGTCCCTCCTGCCAGCTGGAGGGCAGATGACGCAGCTAGGAAAGCACAGACCAGGCTCCTGTCTGGGGCTCTGCCCTTGTGCCTGTGGCAGCCGAGCCTTCTCCAAGAGGCCCTGCTCAGGTCCCCACTGTACCCAGAGCAAGAACAGTCCATTACCGATGTATGGTTTCTATTGAGTTCCCTCCCGCTGAATTAATTCTACCAGTTTCGATGCTGGGGGAGGAGTCATTACATTGTGTCCCCCAAAGAGATATGTCCAAATCCTAACCCCTGGTTCTGTGGATGTGAGTTTATTTGAAAATAAGGGATTTCCTAATATAATCAAGTTAAGATGAGGTTATGCAGATTAGGCTGGATCTTACATCCAGTGACTGATGTTCTTGAGAGAAGAGGGAAACTTAGATGCCGAGACACAGACACAAAAGGAGAAGCCCAAGAGAGGAAGGAGGCAGAGGTCGGAGTGAGGCATCCACAGGACAAGGAATGCCAAGGATTACCAGCAACCACTGGAATCGAGGCCAGGAGGGGTCGCCCCTCAGGGCTTTCAGAGAGAGCGGAGCCCTGCCGACTCCCTGATTTGGACTTCCAGCCTCTGGGACTGTAAGAGAATACATTTCTGTTATTTTAAGCCACTCAGTTTATAGTAATTTGTTATGTAACCCTAAGATATAACTGGGGTGAGGGACAGGGGAGACAGACAGACAGAGAAACAGAGAGACAGAGAGGGAGTTAACAAAGGAGTCTGGGAACTTGGAAACTCAGAAAGACCTTGGCAATCTCAGGCTCAGATATGTGGTTGTTCACTTAGCTGTGTGAACTTGGGTCGGTCACTAAACCTCGCTGCACCTCGATTTCTATATGATGGTTGTCTGTAAATCGGAGGAGGTGGGCAGGTCCTTGGCTGGGAGAAGAGAAGACCGGGGCTGGGGGTTAGGGCCAGGGAGGGTGAATGTCATCTTTAAACACGTGAAGGCTGTCATGAGGACAAGACGCTCCATCTATTCTGTGCGACAAGAACCTCAGGCAAGAACTGAAACAGGAAGAACAGGCCCGAATCAGGAAAGAGCTTTCTATCAGGAGGCCCGCCCAGCAGCGGCGGGGGTTGCTGGCGGGGGTGGCTCCCCATGACTAGAGGAGGCAGTGAAGACGCTGAAGGACTGACAGGGAGAAAGTCACCCCTCACCCAGGGTAACCGTTTCCTTCTCTCTTTGCATTTTTTATTCATTATTTTTTAATGGCATCTATTGGGGTGATGTTGGTTAATAAAATTATGTAGGTTTGGGGGTACAATTCTATAACACATCATCTGTATATTGTGCTGTGTGTTCACCACCCCAAGTCAAGTCTCCCTCCATCACCATTTGTCCCCCCTTTACCTTCTCCTACCTCCCCCGCCCCTCTTTCCCTTTGGCCATCACCGCACTGTTGTCTGTGCGTGCGTGTCTGTGTTTGCTGGTTTTGCTGAAACCTTCACCTTTTTCACTCAGCCCTTTTCCCCCTCCCCTCGGGCAGCTGTCAGTCTGTCCTCTGTGCCTATGAGTCTGTTTCTGTTTTGTTTGTTGGTTTATCTTGTTCATTAGATTCCATATGGAGAGTAACCCTTTTCTATGACAGGCAGGATTTAACCTGAGCTGCCAACTTCAAAGCCCGTTCTCTTAACTATGAGCCTCAGCTTTCCTAGCTGTTAGATGGGTGGAGACAGAGTGAAAATGCAATGTTTGGGGCGCTATCTAGCTCTGCAGTTTTTTTTCCCCCGTGAAACTCTTCAGGGTTTAGCATCCTCTAGTCTTTTTCCACAGGTCATGGGAAAGTTGGTTATTTGGGATCCGGAAAAAAGTTCCCTAAAGAAACAAATCCGTATTGGGTTTCTCGGGCCTCCTGTGGAAATTCATAGCCCATCAGAGGCCTCAGTCAAAACTCCACCTGCCCCAGCTCTAAACGCCTGGGGACTCCCTGGGTGGCAGCCATCAGAGGGGCTGACCCACCGTCATGCCCCACCTGCTTCCCTTCCTCTGTCCTTTGTCACTGGGTTACCAACTGTGTCAGTGCGCTAGGGACTGAGGGGTTTACTGGGCTAAAACCAGGAGAATCCTGAGCACACAGAGACAAGCTGGTCACCCTGCCTGGTGGTGAGCCTGCGGCAGGGTCCCCAGCTGGGTCTCAGGCAGATTTGGACATACTGAAGTCAGTCTGCAGGCAGAAGCCGAAAGAACCGCTTTCCCCACTGACTCTCTGAGACACAGGGGCCCACGTAGCCTTGCTTTAGGGCCTGGGGAGTGAGGAGAAGATCTCGGGGACTCTCCAGCTCAGTGCCCTCCTCTCTTACCACTGCTGTTCTTGTCCCTGGGAACCTGAGCCTGGCCAGCTAAAGTGGGGCTGTGCCTAGCGCTGATGGATGAGAGGTAGGCTGGTTCCACCTGCCAGACGACAAGTGTGGAAGGAGACCAAGGACCTGCTGGTGTTGTGTCAAAACAAGCCCCACATAAAGAGCCTGCCCTTTCTGGGAGGCTGATTAGGTTAAGAGGAGGGGGAGGCTGGAAAAGAGGAAAGACAGAAAGATCCAAAAGTGAGAACGGACCTTCAACACTGTAGGGGGAGCTAGCCTGCGTCCCAGAGGTCAATTGAATGGAGAGTGTCCTCTGTTCTGACTGGCCAACAGCAGCCCTCCTGGGCTGAGCTCAAAACTGTCCCTCCTCCTCCTCTTCCCCTCCCTCCACAGCCTCCTTCAGGGGCCTGGCAGCCACTGCAGTGTCCCTTCATCTCACGGTGGCTCTGTGGGGCATGCGTGTCATACTCACTTACAAATGAGGAAGCCTCCTTCCCTGCCTTCTTGGGATTTATTCAAGTATTTCTTAGAATCCCACTTCTGCTGCATATTTTAGTGGTTTCTTTAGAGATTACAATGTGTGTCTACTGTGGACTGAATGTTTGTGTCCCCGCCACACCCCTGCAATTTAAATGTTGAAACCCTAACCCCCAAAGGTGAAGGTATTAGGAAGTGGGATCCTCAGGAGGTGATCAGGTCATGAAAAGCTTAGAGCCCTTATAAAGAGGCTCCGGGGAGATCCTGGTCCTTCCCCCGACATGGGGTTGCTTGCAGAAGGCACCATCTATGAAGCAGGAAGCAGGCCCTCACCAGACACTCATCCTGCCAACACCTTGATCTTGGACTTCCCAGCCTCCAGAACTGTGAGAAATCCATTTATGTTGTTTATAAGGCACCCAGTCTCTGGTATTTTGTTATAAAACCCAGTCTCTGGTATTTTGTTATAAAACCCACAAAGCCAACATCCTTACTTTTCCACAGTCCTCTCAGAGTTAACAGCGCACCGTTCCACACTGGCAGCCAGTCACCATCCTCTGCTGCCCTCCATCCTTCACTCAGTGATTGTCGTGCACGTGAATCCCATCTGCATCCTTTACACACTCCGCGAGGTGAGGCCACAATCTTTCTTTAAAGAGCCACGTCTGCTTGACGAAATAAAGAGGAAAAGTGATCTTATGCAGCGTCCCAGGTATCCAGTGTTGGTGACATTCTCTGTGCCTCCCCGAAGATTCAGATCGCGCCCTCCCTGCGGTTCCCTGCAGCCTGGAGAACTCCCGGCGGGTATTTTCACCGGATACAGAATCCTGCGTAGAATTTCTTCACCACTTTACAGATGGGCTTCCACTGTCTTCTGACCTCCCAGTTTTCCATCAGCAGGCAGGTGCTGTGTGTGTGCTGGGCTTTCATTACGTTCTTCAACTGCCCTTTTATGGTCCATGGGGGCAGCGTTGATGACTCTTTCATTTCTGATACTTGTGCTCTCGCCTCTGCTCTTTTTCCTTCGCCAGCCGGGCTAGAGCTTCACCATTTTTGTCGATGTTTCCCAAGAGCAAGCTTTGGGTTCCATTTATTTTTTCCACTTATTTCCTGTTTTCAGTTCATTGTTTTCTGTTCTAATTTTTATTATTTCTTTTCTTTTCTAGGCTTGTATTGCCCTTCTTTCTCTAGTTCCTAAGGTGGAAACTTAGATCATTGATTTTAGATCTTTCTTTTTTTAATAATATATTCATTCAATGCTTATAACTTTCCCTCCAAGCATTGCTACTGCTGCTGCCAACAACTTTTGAATTTGTATTTTCATATCATTCAAAATATTTTAAAATTTCTCCTGGGACTTCTTTGACCTATATGCTATTTAAAAGTATGTTGCTTGACCTCTCAGTGCTTTGGAATTTTTCATCTCTGTCTTGATTTCTAATTTAATGTCATTGTGGTCTGAGGAGGCACAGGATTATGCCCTGACATTGCACATTTTATGCTGTGAGGGCTCTGGATCTGTTATATTCTCAAAGTGTGTTCACTTTTTGTTTTGTTAGGCAATTATCTTCAAACTCTGCCTTGGGACGGCAGCCCAAATCCCAGTTCTGTGTTTTCGGTTGTTGTTGTTTGTTTTATGTCTTTTTAGTTGAAGTCATTCCCATGCACGAGAGTTCAGGGATCAGCCAGAGATTAGGGAGGAGTCTCCGTACTGGATCTGGGGCTCTCCCTCGCTGGGCCTCTCCCTCTGGCCCCCATCCCGCCCTCTCCAGCTGATGTGGTTGATGTGAATTTCGTCCTCTGCTCCTTCAGGCCAGAAAGACGGCAGCTTCCTCTCTGGCTGTGCTGACTGTGGCCTGCTCTCAAGATCAAAGCCATCAAAAGTGGGTGACTCCGCCCACGCTGTTCCCTTTTTCCTAGTGCTGACCCTTACCCAGCATCCCCTTGCTTTTATTCACTCTCCATCGCCCTGAGGTCGTGTGTGTTTGTGTGGGTGCGTGTTAACCGAGGGTCGGTTCAGTAGACTCTTACTTGGTGATACTGGTGGAGAACCCCACCTCAAAACAAGGCGTGAGAGGTAACATGCCCAGCCCATGGCCACCCCGCTAGCAAGCTGAAGGCCTGGCATTTGCCCCGGGCCTAAGCAGCTCCAGCCCTTGCGTGTGCTTCCCATTGCATTGACCTGCCTGCTGCCCCCGTTTGGACAGGCCCGGGACTTCTGATTGTTTAGGCGGCAGTGGTGGGGTCTTCCAGAGTCTCTGACTCTCCCTTTGCATGAAATCTGTCCAAATTAAAAAAGGGATTTTATTTATTGCCTTTCCCCCTGTCTGTTCAATTTTTCTTGTGCTGAGAAAGGACGGCATCAAAGTGCCTCAGCTTTGAAGTTGGAGGTATCTGTGACCTGATCCTGCCTCTGACGGGTTACAGCCCTGACGAGTCATTTCAGTTTCCTCACCCACAACAGGTGGGGAGACAATGGTATTGACCTCAAAAGGTTGCGGTGAGGATTAAATGACATACTTCATGCAAAGGTCAGAGAACAGAGCCTGAAGTACGGGAAGCTTTCATATATGAGACCTGCTGGGTTTTACCTACCCCGAGGGAAGGGTGGCCACGTGGGATGCTGCGAGAGGTATTTCCTCTAGAGAGATGGCACGCAGGGGCCCGAGCCCGGGACACTGCTGAGAGGACACTGCTGACATCCCTTGTTGGGAGGGCTTCTGTCACCTCAGCCCAGGGTGAGGTGAGTGGGTCCACGTTTGTGGGAAAAGACAGAAAGTCCAGAAAGGTTCAGGTCCCACCTGAGATCCATAGTGGGGCAGGGAGGTCAGGCCAGCTCCCCTGCTCTGCTTCCTAAATCAGTGGCATTGTCACACTTCTTCCTCCCTTCCCCTCCCCCCTCACAGGCTGAGCCTCGTGAGCAGGGGGTGGGCAGTATGGCTCTCAGCCGGCCACACGGTGGGAATGCTTCTTGGAGTCCAGGGGGCCCACGAGGGGGGCCGTGAGCACGGCTGCAATAAAAAGGGAGGAGGAGGAGTCTTCCGTTTTATTCTTCTCCAGCGGGCTGGAACGGTATTTAGAAGAAACACAAAGAGAGGCGGGGAAGCCACTGAAGAAAGAAGGAGAGGAATGGAGGGTGGGAGTGGGGCTGGTGAGTCGGAAGGGGGAGATGGGAGGGAGAAATGAGCGGCTGCTGCCGGGACGGGGGCGGACAGGTCTGGCTTGGGCCTGGACGCAGGCCAGCAGGCAGCCGCCAGCCAGCGCAGCAGCTGCCAGCCCCTCCTGGGGAGCTGGCACCGCATTCCTGCAGTGCGGCAGGAAGAAAAAGCAGTGTGCCGGGCTGGGAGGGTGAGCCTCTGCCCACCCATCCTTACCTTTCTTTGGACACACCTGCGCATAGAGCGCTGCCCGCATCATGTCTTTTACCCATTTTACTTATTTAACTTTCAAGAGACTCTGCCTAGACTGCCTTAGGGTCTCTTTTTTAATAAATGGGGATCAAGAGGCTTAAAGAGGTTAAATGAGAAGCCTGCGGCCACCCAGCTTGTAAATAGCAGAGCTAGGCTGCTCCGTGCCCCACACCGACCAGCTGCCTGTCATACCCCAAGCTGTGGCGTGGCCAGGTGTGGAAACGGATGGGGATGGCAGGTCAAGGCCTTCTCAGTGGCGTTCCCCCACCCACACCTGGCCGACTCTCCCGAAAGGCCATCCTCTCTCAACATTTATTCATCTATCCGTTCATTCCTGATCATTCTAAGCTGTGTGTTGGACCCTAGGGAGACTACACTGAACAAGCTAGACAGAGCTCTTCCCTCCCAGAGCTCACAGGCTAGTGGGGTCCCCAGGAAGAGGCAGAATGATTTGGAGTAAACTTTAAATCCAGTCCCCTCACCCTCAAGTCACACACACACACACACACACAGTCCACCTGTTCTTCAGGTGTAATGAATAATATAACCTACTTTGTTTAGCCCTTAGCCTGCGCCAAGCATCTTTCCCAGGCCACCCAGCCACAAGGGGGCGCTGTAAGGGTGAAAAGCAGGAGTCCTCAGGCTGTCTCTCCAGACCCACTAGTAACCGCAAGCATCCAGCTCGGTTCAGCTTGCCCTTCAGTAATTTCGGGGTCCCCAACTGAGATACATGTTGGCCTCTCGTGTCACCATTTTTCTCCCCTCCTACTCCAGCCCTGTGGGGAACACCTATCTGCCTCACAATGCCATGTCTGGATGTTGCCACAAAGTCACTTGGAGCCTATATGTCGCCACAGCTGGCCCTCAGCTCTCGGCTTTCTCCTTGGAGACTGCAGAGCTCCTCATGCAGACACACTCTCCCCGTCCGGCTGTGCTCCTCACAGGCGGAGTTTCTGTGGTCACTCAGGCCCGGGCTGCGGCTGCTGCTGCCCTTGATTAGCAGACCAGCTCCAAACCAGGCACTTTGGGTCGGGAGTCTCCAGCATGGCTCTCTTCCTCAAGTCGATCCCCTTTTTAAATAGCAAACCCTGGGAAAAGCACAAGGAGCCAGGGATTCAGGTCTCCAGCTTTCCGTGGTCCAGGAATCGGTGCCCAGGGGCAGGTGAAAGGAACACAGACACAGCACTTGCGTGCCAGGCACTGTGCTGCGGGAGCTCCTCAAATATTTCCTCTGCTCTGCAGTGGGATTATCTTCCATATGTTACAGGGTAGAAAACAGAGACTCAGAGAGGTTAAGCAGCTTGTCCAAGGGCACACAGCCAGGAAGGAGCAGATCTGGGATTCCAGCGCCTGTTCTCCTGCCTCTTCACCACGTGGCTCTGGTCGTCCAGCTCCCCTCTCTGGCACTGCGGACAGCACAGTGCCCTTGTGCCCTCCCTTGCCCTTCCTTCACTATACCCCCAAGCTATTGGACATTGCTCCTCCA
Organism: Tonatia bakeri; assembly: GCA_004024845.1. Lineage (NCBI taxonomy): Eukaryota > Metazoa > Chordata > Mammalia > Chiroptera > Phyllostomidae > Tonatia > Tonatia bakeri. The sequence continues at coordinate 165,368 of PVIA01001271.1, forward strand.
CTTCCCCACAGGCATTCGGGGCCACCCCCCCCCCAATGAAAGAGAAGCATAGCGCCTCAGGGCCACAAGCGGGCCAGGACCCCACAGTCCACCTGACTCCAAAACAGAGTTATTGGGACAAATGAAATGATCTCTTATTGAGCCTTGTTATGGAGATGCTGGATGGTGACCAGAGAGAGCCAGGGGAGGAGAAAGAAAGCCAAAGAGATAGTTTGGAAAAGAAAATGCTCTGATGGGCGCCAGGGGCCCCTGGGGCTGCTCACGTGACAGGAGGCCAGATTTCTCACCGCCCATTCAGCCCAGCCCTGGCGACTCTAAGCCTGGGTTATAAATAGCTGGGAATATAAATGTTGGGCAGAAAAAACAGAGTCCAGCTCGCTCTTGGGCCAAGAAACATGGAGTGGGGTGGGGGGTGGGGGGCGCTGGTCGGGGCACAGTAGCTGGTCTGGAGCAAGACTTGTGGTTTGAAAGAAAGATCTGTTGCTCCCAGCAGCAGCCATGGGACAGATCTGGGTCCTGAGCCACCCTGGTGTGGAGGTCTCCACAGGATGCTGGGATTTATAGGCACCCTGCCCTGGGACCCAGAGGTGCCTCACTCTATCCAAGATGACCACGGACACCTTGCTAGGGTCAGGGTGCTCTGAGGGCTGTGTGGATGGGGAGAAAGCTCACTATCACTGAGAACCACACATCATGATGGCGTCGCTGAAATAAATGCACTAACAGCAAGTGCTTCCTGAGTAGCCGCAACATCAGGGAGCATGTTAAGCATTTTACATATTGTTGTGTTATAATTGATGCCAACAGCAACACAATGACAGTAACTGCAACTTCTTGGGCCCCTTTTAGGACACAGCACCGACTGGGGCCTCACAGGCCATTGTCAGTGCCACCAGGCGGCTGCTCTTGTCTCCTTACAGCTGCTGTGTGCAGCGTTTGTCTGGGCGAACTGGATACTGACAACTACCTTGGGAGGCAGATATTCTTACCCACATTTTGCAGATGAGGAAACTAAGGCACACAGAGATGAAATGACTTGCCCAAAGTCACCTAGCTCATAATTGGCAGATGGAGACTTGAATTCGGGTCTCTGATTTCAAAGCCTTAGCCCTTTCCACCATATATTCCTTTCCAGGGGAGCAGATGCTGAGAAATGCTTCTTGGATGAATGAATGAATGAATGAATGAATGAATGAATGAGCGAGCCAAGGAACGTGTGCTTGTAGAAGGTGGTGTGTAGGATTTCCAAGCTCTGAGAGGTTAAGTAGGTTGTGCAAGGTCACAGAGCCAGAAAGCAGCAAAGTAGGTAAGGAGAGCTGGCTCTGGTCTCAGTGCCAGCTTCCCTCACAAGCCTTCTTGCTACTTGGAGCAGAAGCAGCCTCTTTTTGGCCACCGTTCTGCCCTTACTCACGCCTAGGGTAACAGTGGATTCCGATTTCCAGGCCGCCTCATTTCCTACCCTTCAGGGAGCCTGGCGAGAGGCCCAGGGCTGAGCCCTGCCTCCCCGCCCACCCCCACCACCGCCCCAGGACAGCAACCAGGGCAACTGGCCAGCCAGTCACGGGAGAGTCACGCTATTATCTCTCCCTTTTCTTGAGGTCCTTCCAGCTGGAGTTCCTGCTGGGTGGGCTGGTGTCCCCTGGATTCTGAAGGCTGGCCGGGCATCGCCTCCCCACCTGAGCCTTCTGGGAAGTCTGCCACTGATAGTCTACACTGTGGTGTGGGGATAGCCAGCTCTGTGGCCTTGGGCAAACCAAAGGCCCTTCTCTGGGTCTCAGTTTTAACTCATCCCCAAAAGGGGGGACTTGGCAGGGAGGCCTTCTGGGTCTCGCTTCACTTCCTGGACTCATCCCTCATGATCCTACTGGGAACCATCTGCAGCTGCCCCCACCTCACTCTTGCTTGGAAGGGGAGGGCTCAGTGAAGGCATCAGGGCCTCCTTCCAAGCTCCCTGAAGGGTGGGAAATGAGTCGGCAAGGAAATGAGGATTTGCTGTTAATCCAAGCATGAGTAAGGGCAAAACAGTTGCCAAAAAAGAGGCTGCGTCTGCTCCAAGTGAAGGAAGCCGGCACTGAGGCCAGAGACAAGACCCCTGACCCCTCAGCTGCCGCTCCCGCTCCTGTCTCCCCCCCCCCCCCCCCCCCCCCCCCCCGCCCACGCTGGTCTTCATCCCGCGACGCTGCTTCCCTCCAGGAACAAACCCCTCTTTCTCTTTCCTTTAGCTTTTCCAAAGAGCGTCTGCATGCCCTGCCTCCTCTTCCTCAGCATGTACCCTTTCGTGTCCTGCATCGGAGTGTCTGCCCTGCTCTCCTGCCCCTTTCTCAGGCTTCCTCCCCCTGCCAGCTCTGTGACACGTCACCTTTCTGACCAGTCCGCGTGGTAATAGCCACCGCTCTTGTCTTCCTCTGATCTTGCTGGCCACATTCTCTCCATTCCTTCCCACCAGCTCACTCTTAAATACGAGCGTTCGCCAAGGTTGTGGGTAACTCTCCTTCCCTGCACACCCCCACACTCCCCAAGGCTCTCGTTCTCGGCCAAGTCCTCACCAGACCCCCGAGGCTCCACAGTCAGCCCAGATCTCTCTTCTGAGCCCTGGGCCAGTGAGGGCTCCTGCTCCCCACATATTTTCAGGATGACCCACAGCCCCTCAGACTCGGAACGTCCCAGCCTGAATTCATCCTCTTCCCCACCAAACCTGATTGCTTTCTGAAGATGCTGTCATGCACCTGGTTGCTCAGACAGAATTGTGAGATGCATCAGGTCCTTTATCTGCCCCCCATCACTTCCCAGCCCCCTCATCCACTCCATCCTAGTCTGTCTTCAGAGCCTCTTCTGCTGCTGGTGTCACCCTCTGCCCTGGCTCCGCTTTTCCTCCTCAGGTCAGGCCCCTGTGTCCTCTCGCCAGACCCTTTCTCTGCACAGTGGCCGGAGTGACTGCTCTAAACACAAATGGACCGAGACACCCCACTGCTGCAGACCCCCAAGGCTCTCCACGGCTCTCAGGCACAGGCGTGGCACTGTGCAAACTCCTCAGCCTGGCTTACTCTCTCCCTAGCTAGTCTGTCTTCAAAGTTTTAACTAATAGTTTTATGGAAGTATAATTTGTATATAATAAAATTCACTCATTTTAGGTGAGAGTTTGGTGAGTTTGGGTAATTGTATACAGATAGAGTCCCGTTGTCATCACCCTAAACGTCCCCTGCACTTCCTTTGCAGTTACGCTCCCAGCCCCCGGCCAGCACTGATTCGCATTGCACCACTACTGCCTTGTTTGTTCCAGAATCGCCCCTGGACAGGATTGTACGGTGTGTAGTCTTTTGTGTCTGACTTATTTCACTGAGCGTGATGAAATTCGTACATAGTGCTGTATGTGTTAATATTTCACTCTTTTCATTGCTGAGTAGTATTCCTTTGTATGAACGTACTACAGTCTGTTCATTCACTTACTGATGGGCATTTGAGTTGTTTACAGCTTCTGGCTAATGTGGGTAATGATGCTGTGGACATTACTCTATTAGTCTTTGTATGGACATATGTTTGAATTTCTCTTGGGTCCCTACCTAGGAGTGTGATTGCTGGATCATATGGTTAGTGTGCGTTTAATTTTATAAAGCACTGTTGTTATACTGGCTTCCAAAGTGGCAACGGTGTTCTGCATTCCCATCAGCAGCACAGGAATGCCCCAGTGCTCCGCATGCTCCCCAGAGGGTGATGCTGCCGGCTGCTTACCCTCAGCCGTCCTGACGGGTCGCAGCGGTGTGTCACTCGCTGACGGCTGGCGATGTTAGCAAGCGCCCTTTCCTGTGCTTGCTGGCCGCTACCGTGTCTTCTCTCATGAGTGCCTGTTGACAGCTTTTGCCCATTTCTTGGAATTCTTGTTCTTCTTCCTCTCTTTCTTTCCATTTAAAAATTCTACGTTTTTAAAATGTGGTGAATACAGCTCTTGGTCAGATATGTTTTGTGAATATTTTCCCCAGTCTGTAAGCTTTGTGGTTTGTAAACCTCAGATCGTGACTCATTAATGAGTTATGAAATCAGTTTAATGGGTCAGTACCAATACAGAGATTTTGAGCAACGGATACCAGAAGAATCACTTACAGGAGACATTGCACACCGTGAAGCAAAGTATCGCTTCCCACGCTTTCAGCTGTGTGTGTGTGACCCTGAGTCATGAATGAAGATGTATTACTTCCCGTGGTCGTAAGGGTGGAAAGCCTCTGCTCCAGCCTCGTAGCTGCTCAAACTGTGTATGTTTAATGACCGAAGGAGCGAATGAATGGACTGGCCGAGGCTGGGCGAGTGCCCCCAATCTGCTGGGTTTCTCAGGACTCCCGTGATTTCCAGCTCATCTGGTGGTCCCTGCAGTGGCGGTGGCAGCGGCAGGGCTGGAACCCCTTTTACAGACTGGTGCCTTTCGGTTGAGATCCCACGTTGGCAGCGTTTCTTCAGCCGCATCCCTGCTTTCCTGCGTGTGCCCCTTGACACGCAGAGTCTTGGGATTCTCTGTGTGTGGGATTGGGAGGGAAGTCTAGATGGAGAAAAATAAACACTTGACTTTATTGTAGAACCCCTCAGGGCCTTGCTGTGCTCAGGGACAGTATGGATCTCCAAGAGGGAGATAGAGCTGGCATCGCTTCCTAAATTTGTTTGAACACAAAACCTTTCGTCAATCGTAATAGTCAAAAGGTGCAAATAACTCCATCGTCCATCGACTGAGAAATACACAATCAAAATGTGATATACCAGATCCTGGCTGGTGTAGCTCAGTGGACTGAGCGCGGGCTACGAACCAGGCATCCCAGGTTCGATTCCCAGTCAGGGCACATGCTTAGGTTGCAGGCCGTGGCCCCCAGCAACCGCACATTGATGTTTCTCTCTCTCTCTCTCCATCCCTCCCTTCCCTCTCTAAAAATAAATAAATAAAATCGTTAAAAAAAATGTGATATACCAAATGATGGACTATCTTTGGGCCCTAAAGAAGGAATGAAGTACTGGCACACGGTGCCAGAAAACACGGTTTGGAAGTGGAGGCTACGTGAAGGGAGCCGGGCAGGAAGTCCCGCATGTTGTATGACTCCTTTTATTCCGTACACGACCCGCCCAGAACACGCAAATCTGTAGGGACAGAGAGTGGCGTAGTTGTTGCCTAGGGCTGGGGAGACGGGGAATTGGAGGGTGACAGCTGAAGGGAAGAGAGGTTCTTTTAGAAATGATAAAAACTGAATTTTACACTTTATTTACTTATTTATTTTTGAAGATTTTATTTATTTTATTTTTTAGAGAGGGGAAGGGAGGGAGCAAGAGAGGGAGAGAAACATCAAAGTGTGTCTGCCTCTCATGCACTCCCCACTGGGGACCCGGCCCGCAACCCAGGCATGTGCCCAGACTAGGCATCGAACCGGCGACCCTTTGGTTCGCAGGTCAGCACTCAATCCACTGAGCTGCACCAGGCAGGGTGAATTGTACACTTTAAATGTGTGGATTGTATGGTATGTGAATTCTATCTCAATAAAGCTGTTACCCCCCACACACACACACACACACCTTTCCTCATGGAGCTTTTTGAAAGACTGGTGTTCTAAGGAGCTTCGTAAGCAGAGATCTAAGCCAGGCCAACTGGGTCTCCCTGGAGGACCAGGCTCACCTGTAGATCTTGAACTTTCCCCAAGCAAAGCCAGTGCGGTTTTCTTTGCTAAGAGAGCCAGAGACACAGCCAGTAAATGGCCTGCACACGTACATTTCCTCCTGAGGGTGCAGAGAGAGAGCCAGGGCTGGGTAAGCATGTAGCAGTTGTTTTCTCCCCCTTTATGACCTGGGCAGAGGACAGGCCCTTTGGTGCCCACTACCAGCTTCACCTGGGAGCCAGCAGGCAGTGCCCTGCCTGTCCCGCAGACACCCTCTGTACTGGTGAGGGAGCCAGCCCAAAATAGCGCAGGTCGGGACACCAGTTGGGAAAGCAGATGGGAAAGTCTGGGGCTTGGGAAGGAGCAGATGTGGGTTTTGTTCCCAGTTCTGCTGCCTTTCTCTGTAACCTTGGGTGCAGCATTCACTTTAGGTCTCAGCCTTCCTACTTTGGAAAAGAAGAAATGAATTTCTGCTCTGCTGTCTCAATAAGGCTTCTAAAGGAATCCAGGACAGAGACAGTTAAGGTTAGAAGGGACGTTGGTGCTTGAATCTGCCCCCTACTCTCCCCACCAAGCATCACTGCTTAAAGCCTTCCAGTGCCGGGGAGCTCACAGTCTTCCATTTCACTGCTCAGCCGCTATGGGTGTGGCTGTGAGAAGCCCTTGCTCACATTGAATTGACTCCTGCAAGCTTTCTTCATTAGTCTTAGTTCTCTCCTGAGGGCATCCTGGAACGTGACTAATGTCTCTGCTATGACTCCCAGCAGAGCCCACCTCATTGGACCCTTGCTAGGTGCCAGGAGGCTACACCCCACTCAGAGTGAGCTTGCTCATTCCTGCCTTGTTCAGGGTCCATGGTCTGCATCATTCCTGCACCTTACCCTCCTGGCCTGGGCCATCTGTCCCAGACTCCCTTCACTTCTCAGACCTGTTGCTATATGGGGCCTGCGCTGCTCCCCTTCCCAGCTGCAACTTCCACTTGCTGTTCAGATGAATACTCTTCATGACCTTTGCAAGGAACCCTCCACACCCACCTGGTCCCAGAAGACCCTGCCCCACCCTACTGAGCCTGTGGCTGGCAGTCCTGCGGGGTCCTTCCAGCCTCAGAGGAGGGACTCAGACAAACTGGAGAGCCCACTGACTCTTTGGAGATAGTAACCTTGCCCATCCGTCTCTGTGTTCCCTTTCAATGGTAAATCCCACCCCCTTCGAATGGCCCACCTCTGCAGGAGTGTGGTGGCCTGAACCAACCGCAGGTTTCAGCACAGCCTGACCAGGGCCAGGTACGCAGAGGAGCATGATCTTTCTCTCCTTCTAGAAGCCACCTTGTATGAATGCCTGAATGTGTAAAGTCACAGAGAGGGAAAACCCTTGGCGTCTAGGTGCGCCACCCTCCTCAGGTAGGTTGGTGTACCCACTGTCTCCCTGGTTGCACGCCCTGACCGTTGGGACCTCACAGGTCCTCCCCCGTGCTTTGCAGCACCCTCCTTCCCCAGCCCCGTTTTTTCCTTCTCTGTGTGAAGACAAGTGAAGTTTTGCCACTAACGAGCTTCTTTGGCTCTTCAGGGCAGCCCGATGCCCAGGCCATCCTCACCGTGGTATTGGACGTCTGCTGGGTTGGGAGTCAGTCCGTCACAGTCCCTTGTCTGGCTGGCTATGGGAGCCACATCCTGCATATGGCCGCTGTCTCAGTGAGTCACGGCGCCACGGTGTGTTTATTAGGATGGCACGGAGCTCTTTTTGCCAACTTTGGAACCATGGGAGCTGGCTAAGTTTAGAACAAGCCTTGAGCACGAGGACGCTATGTTCCTTCTCTTTCTGGCAAAACACGGGACTTGAGCTATTCTTTTCATCTTCATTCTCCCAGACAAGTCCTAAGCTTCATTTACCACCAGATCTGTCTTCTTCCAACACAAACTTGTCTGTAATTAAGGGGGAGACACCCCCGATCATCTAAAGGTTGGAAAACTTCAGAGAATGGGAACATTTTAGGGACCGTAACAGAGGCTCTGAAAAACAGAGTGCTCATGTCCTTACAGCGGATGTCCTCCACGCAGTTCCTGTGGATGGGCTTCAGGGAAGGCGGGACCCCCAAATTCTTGTGTGAATGTGCTTCTCCACGGGAAAGAGATCCACAGCCTTTCTCAGGTTGCCAAAGGGGTGTGTGACCCACACTACAAGTGACAAATCTCAGATTTAGGAAGACATGACCACCTGGCCCCTGCGCTGCAGAGTCCCCCCAGCTTTGGGGTTTCCACGATTAGATATTGAATGACCTCTCAGGATCTGAGCCGGGAACGAAACCCCCAGAACCTGGGTCAGGTCGGGCCCAGGACGGTGCTTATAAAAATGCACTGCAAATAGTCGAGAACTATGCACAATAGATGCGTCTCTCCCTTTGTCTGTCTTTCAGAACTTCAGAGCCCAAAATATTTTTTAAATTATGTTCTTTTTTGCATAGAGGTATACTTCCCATACAACACAACACTACAGATTTTTGAAGGAACCAAAGGAACCACCCAATGGAACCACCGTGTAAATCAAGATTCGGAGCCCGCCCATCGCCCAGAAAGTTCCCAGAAGCAGCCGTCGTTCCGACGTCTGTCGCGAGTGACAGCCTTTCTCTGTGCTCGGACACCAGGTCCATGAGGCGGAGTCACATGGTGTGTGCCCCTGTGCAAGGCTTCCTGGCCTCAGCAGGGCAGGTTTGGGAGAGTCACCCGCGTCGTTACATACATCTGTAATGTATTGCCACTCGTTACTTTTCATTGTTCAGTCGTATTCCCTCTACCCAACACTTGGAATGATTAGTCTTTTTACTTTGAGTCATTCTCAAGGATATAAAGTCGTAACTTATTGTGAAGCTTGGACAAGCTGGGTGACTGAGAGGCTCTCGCCCACAGGAGGAAATGTGCAGGCCTGCGATCAGGACACCCAGAGGGCCACCAACTGTGCCAATGGCCTCAGGGCTGGTCAGCCACCCGGCCAAGGCCAGCCTTCCTCCACCTCTCTCTGACACTTGGGTCGAGGAGGCTCCTAGTATTTCAGTACCCTGCATAACACTGGAGCCAGCCTCTCTGAATATAAAGCTTCCATCACTCCTTATTGAGATTATATTCTTCAGATAGATTACAAAGAAGTGGAATTACTGAGTCAAAGGTTATATGCTTTCAAAGATTGAATTATTTTCCAAAAGTTAGTAATAGAGTATAACGTAAGTGCAGTAGGCAACTGTTACCTTTTTTGGTCTGTCATGAGTCCTCTCCTTAAGGAACCTGCTGTTTTTCAGTCCCCCTGATCCTGGCGGGCTGTCACTCCAGCTGCCCATGCAGACACCCCTTGTCAGGAGTGGGCACACCACCCAAACTGGCCGATCAGAGAACCCCAAGCCTTTGGACGCAGCCATTGGTCAACAGTAGATATGCGACATACGCCGGGCCTGTCACAATCCTTTTTGGGGTATATAAAACACTCAGGGTGGAAATGACTTTAGACTTATAGAAAAGCTGCAATACAAAGAAAAGCACACAATACAAAGAACTTTTTGTCCCTGAACTATTTGAGAATAAGTTGATGACATGATGCTCTGTCCCCATGTATTTCCTACAAATAAGGACTCTCTACCACATCAACTATCAGGATCAGGACATGGATGCTGGTCCACTACCACCATCACATCCTCAGAGCCCATTCAGGTTTCACCAGTTGTCCCAGTGATGTCCTTCACAGCAGAAGAATCAGTTCAGAATCTCACTTGGCATTTACTTGTCGTGACCCTTTAGTCTCCTTCCATCTGAAACAGTTCCTTGATCTTTCCTAACTCTCATGACCTTGACCTCTATGAAGATTACCAGCCAGCTGTTTTGCAGAATGTCCCTCCACTTGGGTTTGTCTGATGTTTCCTTCTGATTAGATTCAGATTATGAGCCTTTGGCAGGAAAGATTACAGAAGTGCAGCTGTGTTCTTTTCAAGACATCCTATCAGGTGATGCAATTTTGAATTGTCCCGCTACTGGTGATATTCACCTTGTCCCTGGATTATGATAGTGTTGGCCAAGCTTCTCCACTGTGGAGGTACTCTCTTCTGCTTTGTAATCCATAAGTGCTTTGAGGGGATTTACTTTGAGACAATGTGAATGTCTCATTTCTCATCGAGCGATCAGTTCATTTGTTTGTTTATTTATTTATCTCACTGTGAGCTCATGGCTCCCTGCTTTATGCAGGGGGTTATTACCTTTACTTTCATCCTTTATTTGGATGTCCAAATTGTCCCGTGTTTGACTTGTGGGAGCTCCTCCAGTCAGCTCTGTGTCCTTTGGATGTGTCCCTATTAGCCTTTAAGTGCTTCCTTCCTTCTTTTCCTTTTTTTTTAAAATCACCATTTATCTCCCTTATCTTCCTTGCTTTCTGATTTAATAAGATGTTTTAGGTTCACCTTGTACTTTTCCCGAATCAGCCCTGGAGTCTGTCATCGTCCCTGTGGAGTTTACTTCCATTCGGTGCAGAGCGCATCTAAGCCCAAGGGCTATGCCCCAGGTGTGCTCGTTGGGGTTGGGGGGCTCAGGTGTGCTCATTGGGGTTGGGGGGCTCTCTCTCTGTTTCTCCACATTCCACATCACCAGTTGCCATCTTGTTGGAAGTTTTATCATACTCTAGAATGGAGAGTCTCTCTCTTGAATTACAACTTCTAAGTCCACGTAAACGTGGAGCTCCTGGGAGCCCGAGTAAGACCCCGTCGGGCAGTGAGGTCAGGCGGAGGTGCATGGATTTGAGAGGCAGAGGGACATAGGGGTCCTGTGACACTGTCAGCTCTACCCCTCCTGAGTGCCTTGAATTTCTTGGCTATATGAGCCTCTATGTTTCTTTTTTGTCTAAAGCTAATATGAATCAGGTCCCTTGCAAGTGATCAATATACTAACTTATGGGTGGCTAGTCTGTGTCTTTCTGTTATGGGATCTAGGCTGCAGCTCCTGAGTTCTATTCCCCTCCATTATTGCGGAGAGAGAGGCGTCATCTATTATCAGTTCTTGCCACCGTGACCACACAGTTATCTGGCTCCCCCATAGTCTCTCCTGCTCCACACGACCTCTCTCACTTCGCTGCTTGTCTCCCCTGAGAGGAGGCTGCACTGGCCTCGAGAAGGAGGCGGTGTGGGGCGGCGGGAGAGAACTGCGATGTCGGAGAAGCAAACTCCAACCTGGCAGCTAACATAGCTGCTCCTGGGGAACCCGGCCCAGGGCCCGGCTCAGCCCCGCTGTGAGCCTCTCTCACTCTGTCGCGTCTCTGTCCTCTTCCCCGGAGGGAGGTACCACCTTGGATCTTTACTGTCTGCCGGCAGACTGGCATTTTTCTAAGATGACTGATTGAAGGACTGGCTGGTTGCTAATGAGGCAGGATAATAAGAAGCTAGGAAAATTCCTTGGTGAGTGGAATGGGGAAACTGAGACAGGATCATTAAAGAAGGCCAAAGAGTCTGACCGATTTACAGCCAGCTAGTGAATCTCAAACCCTTATCTTCCCTGACCAAGGACCCTTGAGAGCAAATGGTTCACACCTCTCCTCCCTGACCAGTGAACACACAGCTTAAACCACCCCGTCAGAGAGATAGGCAACACTGACCTCATTAGGGCCATTGGTGCCAGCCAAACCCAAGGACGAATAACGTCAGGGGAACAAGTAACGAAAGACCTCAAGATAAAAAGTACAGCAGTGAAGCTGAGCAGAGAATGACCCCTAACCTCGCTACATGCTCATTCATTTTAAGGCATCAGCATATTAAAAAGCACACCTGGAAAGCTGATGAATATTCTATTGAAACCCTCCCCTAAAACCTCCCCGAAGATTCCCGCCCCCTGCAGAAGAGAGATAATGACCCTCAAGATAAAGGGTGCCAGTGTGGGCATGCCCACGCCTTTTCTGGGCCATGGACTTTTCACTTTCTTTCTCCTAAACTCTAAGGGTCCCCGTGAGACTTGCAACCAGGGCAGGCTAACCCCTGACCTGTCTCCAGGGCCCCTTCCCGATGAGCCGACAGCAGCCCCACCTGGGCTCACTCCTGTCCTGTTGCGTGTCCAGGGAGCCAAAGCAGAGCCCCACCTGGGCTCTGTCCTGCTGCTTCCTCCACCCTAAGCCCTTCCTTTTTTTCACTGGCCCCAGCTTTAATAAAGGTCCTCTCGAAATCACCCGGACTCGCGTGGTGAGCTCTTTTCTACACGAAGTCAAGAACCCACACGCTACAGGCTTGAGGCAAACCGGGCTTTGAGCCTGGTCCCTTTCCAGTGACACTTCAAGAAATAAAACTCTCCTCCCAAAGACAAGCTAGGAGAATTCAGGTGTCTGCAGCCATACATGACCAAAGCCTGTGGATTTCCCTCCCCTTCTAGAATGACCCCAGGGCGCTCAGCCCTCCCTACCCAGTCCAGCCGGCTTCCATCACCAGCAGGAAGTGAAGATGGGCCTCTGTGTCTTGCCTGGGACTACAGGCCCGATCCCCTGGGGAATCTCCTGGGCAAAAAACACTCCCTTGAACACACAGACACACACTCTCACACTTATGCACATGTGCACAGTTTTCTCCCAGGGACAGGTAATTTTCTAAGCAGCGCAGTCCATGCCTATATGCCAAGCAGGGCGGGGGCTGGGATCTTGTTCCTAAAGATAACACCACTGAGCACAGTTCCCGTCTGCTCACATTCAAGGCTGCCTCGGGCGACTCCAGAATAAGATCCGGTCTAACCCCTGGTCAGCCAAGGCCCATAAAAGAAGGGCTTGTGCCCCAAAGGCTAATTTAAGACTTTCCCTCTCTCTACACAGAGGAAAAGGAAGCTTTGAGGTTAGTATTTATTTTTTCCCCCGAAAAAAGTTTCAAAAGTCTCAAATAACTGTTTTAAATGCTGCTCAAGGGTAAAGTTACTGGGCTTCAGGCCTCCTTCCCCTCTTTCCCTTCCAGGGACCTCTGCAAGCAGAAGGTTGTCCCCAAGCCCAGCCCCACGTGGGGGGTAGGCAGGGGAGTAGGAGGACATGTTCCCCTCCAGGGCAAACCCCAGGGTGCGAGGCTTCAGCTCCTCTGCTCACTGTTTCCCTGTTACACCCACTTCTGTGCCAGGCTTGGTGAAGGACGGTGCTGATTCTCAGATGCCGTGGACGCTCAGAACGAAGTAACCTAGGGTCACACAGGGACAGGCTGAGCTGGGATCCAGCCCATGGCTGGCTTATCCCAGAGCCTGGAGCTCGCGTGTGGAACCAGCAGCCTTTTTCACATAACTGCTCTGCACACAGAGCCTGCATGTCTGCTCACCCGCCCAGACCACAGCTTCCTCACTCTCGCCCAGAAGAAAGCTTCCCTTTGTCTACCCTCAGTCTCTCTTGCTGTCCTTCTTGCTTTGTTTCCCTTGCCCCAAGCAGACACACACCCTCCTCTGGCAGTCTCAGGCACTCCTCCTGACCACAGCATCTCTGGGCTTCATTCTCCTTACCCAAGAAGAACTCTATCCTCAAAGGCGAGAGTTTCACACAGAGCCTCTATTCCCAGCTTCCCCTTGCTATCACTTCCTGTTTCAACACCTGCCTCTCTGCCTCCGTCCACACCCCCAACCCCCACCCCCAGTCCTTGTTGGCCCTGATCCGGCTGCTGCTGTGCCCCTACCCTCCGTGTGGCTTTCTCCTCCGTGTTAACAATTGCACATCTTTCATCATCTCATGTTTTCAATCTTATTTACATACATCATATAATTCAATCCGTTCTTTCTATTTTATCTGTGCTGGGTTCTCAGAGGCCCCCACTGTGAGCGTGTCCTACAGAGGTAATGGTTCCTGGTGGTCGAGGACAATGGCAAGAATGCAAGTTCTCAGGCTGGAAAAATGTGCCTTGAGTTCTGCCTTGGCCTCTTACCAACTCTGTGGCTTTGAGGGACTTTCTGACCCTCGTTGATGATCAGTTTCCTCGTCTCTCACTCTCTCCTCGTCGGACTTCTGTGATGATTCACTGAGATAGACGTTTCATTCGTCCCAAAACATGTCTTTACGGAGTGAGTGATGCGCACCGAGTGTCAGGTGTAGCATCTCTCCCTTCTGTTTAGTGACCCACAACGCGACAGGTAAGGCACCCAGTGTGACACCCACTGGGTGAGTGCGGGTGCCCCTTCCTCTCCGGAATGGGAAAGATCTCTTTATATTTATTTCACTGGAAAGTTTCCCATTTCTCTGCAGTTTCCCAGGAACAAGCAGTCTCTGGTGTAGTTTTGCAAATTAGTACATTGCTCTGCAGATGGCAGGCTAATCGGAGAGGTACACCACGGGTACAAAGTCACGTGGCACGGTGGTGGGTGGGTGACAAAGATGGTGCCACACGGAGTTGAAATACTGCTTCCCCTCCCTGTCCCCTTTTGCTGGATAGTTCCAGGCCTTGCTCAGCTCCCAGGGAATCTCTCACCCTGGGAGGTGTGCCTACGTTTCTCCAGCTTACACCTGCTCAAGTGGAAAGGAGAACTGATCACCTTTTGTGTCCAGGACGTCCAGGGCAATTCCGGCAGGGCTGGATCCAAAGCTCAGTCAAGGTCCTCCGGGCACTCTTCATCTCGTCACTCCTTCCCGTTCCTCTCCCTGTTGGTCAGAGTCCACAGCTGACCTTCTCCACGTGGCAAGAAAGTTGTCCTGGGGCAGTTTCAATTCCATTTCCTATATATACACTTAGTACCATCATAGGGACGACTGTCTTTCCCAGTAGATTTAGCCCAAAACTCCAGGGAAGGCCTCTGATTGGCCCCGCCTGATCACATGTCTGTTCCAGAACTAGTAGCTGTGGAGGTAGGAGTGAGTGTACTCACAGGATGTGTGTCCACTTGAGCAGGGTCAGCTCACCAGAACCTCACAGATGAATTTCCTGCTGGAGAGAGTGCTGTGTTGCCACAAAGGGGCAGGGCTGCGAGACAAAACAACGATAGCGGGTATTGCCCGTCAAAGCCTGGACTTCCAAAGCCAGCACGGTCCTCACAGCTTCTGACAACAGCGCCTGTGCCTCTCATTCAGAGAAGCTACAGGGAGAAAAGTGCATGGCTGTTGGGGTCAAGAAGGTCTGGGTACGAATTGAAGTTCTGTGCCAGAAGCGAGTATACAGAACTGTGTGACACTAATCAGATTTCCTAACCCATCGGAAACTCAGTTTCCTCACCTGTAAAATGGGGATAACGGTTCCTACCTCACAGACTTCCCAATTAAACAAGCCAACCAGCAAGCTCAGTGCTTGGCATGGAGGAGATAATTAACCTACCTCTGATCTCCTTGCCTTTGGTTCCTGACCTCCAGCTTGGCTTCTGGGTCCCAACTCCTGGACCCAGACCAGGTCTGTCTGTACTTGGGGCCCACCTGCTCCTCTGTCCTGGACAGAACTCACAGAGGGGCTCACTCCAATGAGGCGGCAGCAGGTCTCTTCAGGAGATGCTGCATGTGGTTTTGTGTGTGTTTGTTGTTTCCGTCCCGATAATAAACACGCAGGTTTTACACTGTCACAGAACGGACAGAACCTTGACATATGGGCCTCTGTTTATTTGCTTGATTTAACGGTGTTTCCTGGTCCATAATCTTTCTATTGCTAAGAATGCTGAGTTTCTCAGGGATCTTCTTTCCAGCCTGCCTGCCCTCCATTTCCTCCCCCCCACCCTCCCTCCCTCCCTTCCTCCTTTCCTTCCTTCACAAATATTCCCTTAGCTCACTCTGCCGGGCTCTGGGCTAGATGCTGGGGCCCTGTGTGAAAAGAGGGACAGAGTCCTACCTCCACAGAGCTTACAGCCTAGCAGGGGTTTCAAATGTTAAATAACAGTCATTTAAACACAACTATAGCAGATGTTGGAGCAAAGGAACATGGAGGGCCATAAGAAAGGAGTTTGACCTTGTCTGGGGTATTCAGAAGGGCTTTCTGAAGGAGGTGACATTTGCCTCAGCCTCTTAGAATAAGTGAGATCACCTAGTGAAGGGACTTGTGGAGTTGAGTGAGGGGAGAGTCCCCGCAGCACAGACAATGTAATGGAGGAAGCAGAAGGGAGGGGAGTTCTGCTTTCTAGAACAAGACAAGAGGGCCAGGGTGTCCGGAGAAAACAGGGCACTGGGGATGGCAGCTCAACGGCAGGCAGCAGACAGGGGCTAGGTCACATGGGGCCTGAAGGTCACACGAAGGCTTGTGATCTGAATTCCAGAGCAGTCGGGCCACAGTCATTCGAGGGCTGCTCTCTGCTGTGAAACTGAGAGCTCTTGCCAGAAGGTGGCACTTCAAGGTTTTGCTTGTCATTTTCAGCTTGATGATGAATTGTTTGTTGCTTATAATCACAGAGCAGAAAGTCGTGGTGTGGTGAGCTCCTGGCATGGTGCCGGAGTGCCCTCTGCCCTTCCCCATTGTCCCTGGACTGAGAGTCCCTGTGACTCCCCCTCCAACCCAGTCAAACTCCATGGGCGACGACCCCTGCCCAGCTCCAGCTTGCTGATGTCTGTGCCCACCCCACCCCACCCCACCCCACCACTGCATGGCTTTACTGGGGTATGACTCGGTGCCCTCTGACATCTGCTCTGTGTCCCCTGCCATTATGCCTTGGAGGTAAGGGATTGGTGTTCTCTAAGCCTCCTTTATTGTTCTCAACTCCCCTCTTACCAGAATCATCAGGTCTCTGAGTTAGAGGCTTCTCAGAGAATACCTAGTCTAGCTCAGGGGGTACTAGTCTAGTACAGCAGGGGGAAAGGCAGCTGCTTAGCTTCCTGGAGTCAAATCCACCTTCCTCACCCTCTGAAAGAAACTGTATCCTCCACTGTGCCGATACAGGCCACTCCTCCGCCAAGCCCTCTGGCCTCCAGAAGCCTGATCCCTTCTTGGCTTCCAAGAAGCGCTGCAGCCAGGAAACAGGAAACAGGGTCAGGCATGACCCAGAGGTTCCTGGGGTGCTGTACCAAGGCTTGCAGCTGCGCACCCAGAGGTCTGGGGTCCTGGCTCCTCTCCCACCTGCTTGTGGTGAGTTAAAGAAATACCCCTCATCTGCCGTGGAGTCAGCCTTCTGGACCTCTCGCTTGTGCCTTTTTTCTTCCCCCTCTGTATCCACAGCATCTTCCAGGGGTGGTTGCTCTGCCAATGAGAAACCATCTGGGGAACACCCAGAGAACGTTGGCTCTCTCAGAGGCCTTGTGATTTTTTTGAAGGCGGTCACTGCTGAGGAAAACAGCCTGTGTGGAAGGTTTGTTCCTTTCAGTGACTGTTTGCTGGCAGAGAGTTCACTGCCTGTGCCCGGCGCCTGGGATACCAGATAAGCGAGGCTGGGTCCCTGCCCTCAAGGTGGGAGACGACCAAACAGATGCCGACAGTGTCCTGTGATAAGTGCTCTGAGGTGTATAAGGGTCTGAGAGGCCAGAGGAGGAGCCTGACTCTGCGTGGGGAAGCAGGGAAGGCTCCCAGGAAGAGGTGTCCCTGGGGCTGAGGTTCAAAGGATCAGCAGGAGTTAACCAGGCTGAGTCAGGAGGAGAAAAGAGACACAGGCAGAGAACCAGGCTGAGCCAGAGAGAGCCTGGTACAATTGGGGAACTGCAAGGAGTTATGGGAAACTCTGGGGGACAAAAGCAGCCCTGGGGCCTTGCTCTTTGCTCAGCAGTCCAGGGACAGCACAGCCTTCCTGTGGAGGCACCAGGCTTCTTCTCTGAGCCTTCCCCCTCCAGTGCTGGGGCCTGCTGCTCTCCCACCCTTCCTGAGTCTAGGCTGGAAGGGCTTAGCCATTCTGCACAATTCAGCACTTGGGTGGAGTGGGGAAGGGGGAGGGAGAGACTTACCACTGCTAATGTCTGACTTGGGTCTGGAGCTCAGGGCTCCTGGCTCACAGCCCCTCCATCTCGAAGAAAATGATGAATGATTTTTGAAGGCTCATTCTTCAAGAAGCATGCTACAGATATGCACAGCAAAAAATCTAGACAATGTCAATAATGGACAAAGCTGGGGAGGGGGAATTGTGAGTATTCTTCCTTTCCTTATTAAATTCGTAATTGATGAGTTCTGTGTAATTGGTAGTTACCGTTTTATGATTAGAAACAGTAAAGACATAGGAAAAACTTTGCAGTAAGAAGTATAAAATCAAACCACATCTATGGTGGAATCCTAGCTTTTTAATAAAACTGGAGAGAGAAGACGGAGAAGGAGTAGACTACATTACAACATCGAAAGTAGTGGTCTCTGAGGGCTGGGGTTATTAGGAGACTTGCCTTTTCCGCCTTTCTAATTTAGGTATGTTCGTGTGCAGATGTTAATGTGTTACGTGAACCTGTTCCTCGAACAGTCTCCGAATGGGTCTCCTCGCTTCCTTCCCTGCGCCGCACAGTGGCTTCCTGCGGCACCGTGCTACAGATGGCACATGGCCCCTGGACAAAGCCCCCATTCCCTTGCCTAGTTGACTCTTGCTCACCCATCAGCACTCAAAGCCCACCCCCCGCTGCTTTAGAAAAGACTTCTGGAGTGGATGCTGCAGGAAATCTCGAAGTCCCATTCAGGAGCTGTGGGGAGGGCTGGCAGCTGACACTCACAGAGGAGTCTGTCTCTGGGAAACGCCCTGGCACAAAGGAAGGGCCTGAGGGCAGCCCACATCCATTGCCTAATGCTTTGGAGGAGAAGAGGCCTGGGTAATGGGAGCCCAGACCCCTGGCCTTAATTTAGAGCAACTCTGGAGGGTCATCTCCACCCCAGAGCCCCCTGTGGGCTCCGGCTGAGACCCGTGCTGCTAGTGCTGTGCAGGGTCTCTCTCCCCGGGCCTGCCGCCTTCACGCCCCCCAGGTGCTGATCCTGGGAGCACGTCCCAGGAAACGTCTCTAACCAGTAATGCTGTCCTTGACTTCCCAGGCTGGGGTCGGTGCCTTGATTATGTGCTTTCCCTGAGCTCAAGTCTTCTGCATAAATTTTACGTCCATTGGTGGCTGAGATCTGTCTCCTCCAATGAGTTACAACCATTCCATCACACAGGCACATAGTTTAGAAATATTTGTAGAGTGAACAAGTTTATTAATCATCTGATCTAAACGCTCAGGAGGCCATCAACCTCACTGAGGACTGCAGAGCGCCTCATTCATTTATTCATTCATTCAATAAATATTTATGAAGAGAAACTGGATCCCTATCTCTCAGCCCCTGAAGAATTCCAGATGGTCCAAAGATGTTTACATGTGAGGAAATAAAACCAATAGTGTTCTAGAAAAAAGACGAGTGAGTTTTAGAAAATAATTTTGGAATATTGAGGGCCTTTATAAGCATGATACACAAAATTTGAAGAAAAAAAAGGTTACTACACATGATCGTATAAAATTCTAAACCTTTTTAAGACAAAAATAAAGATAAAAACAAATCAATAAAGAATATTTGTAACACCTAGATAAGACAGGAGGCTGATTCTTCTAATATACCAAGAGCATTGACAAGTCAAAAGGAAAAAAACACACAGAAAAATGGGCAATGCATACAAAGAATGATAAGAAACCTTATTTATATTCTAAGAAATGCAAATTAAAACAATAATGCAATATAATCTTTCTATCAGTAGTGGCCAAGTTAGATAGACTGACATTATCCAGTCTTGGCAAGAGTGTGGGCAAATACCCCTGGCTGGCTAGCTTAGTTGGTTAGGGCATCATCCTGATACGCCAAGGTTGCGGGTTTGATCCCCGGTCAGGGCACACACAACAATCAACCAATGAGTGCACAAATAAGTGGAACAACAAATCAATGTTTCTCTCTCAATCTCTTTTCCCCTTTCCCTTCTTCTCTTGATCTCTAAAATCAATAAATAAAAACTTTAAAAAGGAGTGTGAGTAAACAGGAATTTCTTTCTCGCTTATTGGCAAAAATTGTCATGAGCTCTTTGGAGAGCAATTTGAAAATATCTACTTAATGAAAAGCATTCTCCTTTTCCGACCTCACAATCCTACTGTAGGAACATACTCAGTGACCAGGGCCAGGACACTGGTGCTCTATGTGGTTGGTTAGGGGACATATTTGGCTTTCACTACTTGGCCCTAAATTCGAAGAAGGAGCAAAAATTAGGGAAGCCGTCACTGATCAAGTCCTGGCCATTTGGGGCCAATTGCTGCAGGGCTTGTGGTTTGGCTGCCTGGGCTGGTCGCTGCAGGTGGTGGGTCAGAGTTCTGCTTTTAGATGTGGCCTGGCCATTGTCTGCAGTATATTCCGCCCCTGAGAGTGACCGTCTCCTCTCTCACAGCACACTTCCATAGCCTCCCCGCTGCTTTCCCTGCTGCTGTCCTGGCTCTTGGGCTCCACTCCACCCTTGAAACCACGCTGGCCTCTGAGGGTCACGCCGAGAGAGCTCCTCTAGCCCAACCACAGCCCTCCTCCCATGGCTGCCATGGCAGTCAGACTGAAAATCTCCTACGTGTCCTGTCCGCTGGCCTCCTGAGAAGTCCCCATTTGCCCGGTCTGCTCCTGTCTCAGGGCCCGAGTGTGCTGCTCCCCCGCCTGCTCGCTCCCAGACCCTGCATCTGCACGTGGCGGCCCTTCATCGTCCACGGCTCAGATCAAACGCCACTGAATCTACCAAATCATTGTGCAGTCTTTTCTCCAAAGCACTTTTCGCTCTTTGAGGGTGTCCCGGCGCTTTACTGTTTCCTTGTTTGTTGCCTGTCTTCCCCCTCTGGAATGTCATCTCCGTGCGGGCAGGGACCATGTCTGTTCCTTTTCACAGAGGCCCCAGCCCTTGTGCTGAGATTGGAAACTGCTAATCTTGTGTGTGCGCGCACACGTGTGTGTTTAAGTCTAGCTAACAGGATCTGCTAATGCCTTGAATGTGGGGGAAGGACAGAGAAGAATCCAGGATGACTTGCATGTTTTTGTCTGAGCAAGCAGCAAGATGATATTGCCGTGGTGTGAGATAGGGGACAACTGTGGGAGCAGCAGGCTGAGTGTGGGGGGATCAGGAGCTCTGTTCTGGACGTGCCGAGGTTGAGTTTGGCTGTTAGAACTCTGCACAGAGATGTAGAGAGGCAGGAGGGTCCTGGAGCTCAGGGGCAAGGTCAGCTTGCAGATGAGAAGGCTGGGTGAGCCCGAGGAGAAGGTGGGACGAAGGCTTGCCCCAGGCCTCTGCAGTTAGAGGCTGGACAGTGAGGGGGGCCCAGCAAGGAAACTGAGGAGTAGCCAGTGAGATGCAGTTCATCTTCCTAAACTTCCGTTTCCTTTTGGTTACCAGGGATTAGGGGTTAACAGTACTTCTCTCATAGGGTGAGTGTGAGGATCCTGGGCTATGCATTAAAAATGTGCAGAACAGTGCCTTGCATGTAGCAAGGGCTGAGTGTGTTAGCTGAAGATAAGCACTTTATCTCTGACCTTTCTGATGAATTGCTAAACCCTGCCTGCTGGTCTAAGCCGGGAGGTGAGAGCTTGTAGGGGAGGGTGGGAACCCATCTGGGCCGGGCTGTCCAGGCGCCGGGCACCTAGGGCTGGCCGAGGCACATCGCCCCAAAGGGGAGGCCTAGACACCCTCAGGGACGGGGCCTGGCTGAAGGCAGTGGTTAAACAGGGTGAGCGTATCAAGTTCTAGCAATTGTGCTATTAAACAGAAACGTGACGTCATTTTATACTCCCGAGCCTTAAAGCTCTGTTAGGTGCTCAGGGCACAGGGAACGGGTGCGGGGTTGCTGCATTTCAGCCTCCGTGAATAACAGTGTGGCTAATAGTTGCAGGTATGTAAATACTTGTAATAACTAATATCTTCAGTAGCCCCCTCCCTGCCTAAGCCCTTAACCACCCACCTGCTGCACTCTAGTCCCACCCAAGGGAAAAAGAATGTCAGTAGAAGATGACAATGAACCATTCTCAAACCGGGTGTTTCAGGGACCACAGTTATCAGGGTGGGTGCTGTCTACGGGTAGGTGGAGGTGGCCAAAGGGAAGCTTTCCAAGTTATGTCTTCTGCCTGGGACAAGGTTAGTGCTGTCTCTATTTTCTGTAAAACGAGTCCTCCCAGGATATTAAATCCAGCTTGAGAAAGATCTTCATATTAATGAAATTGGCTCATTTAATTCTGCAATGAAGCACAGGCCTTTTGGAGCGCTGTGCTGCGAGCAGAGGCCCCTGGGATTGCTCACAGTCCAGCGCAGGAGGCAGAAGAGGAAACAAAGTGTTTCAAGACAGGGATGTCCTAAGATGCAGGGGACAAGTACTGAGGACGATGGCAGCTTGGAAGAAGTGAGCTGGGCCAGGCTGGAGGTGAGGGAGGGCTTCCAGGAAGAGGTGGCATCTGAATTCTAGGTAGTGAGTTGGATGTTGTGAGTAAAAGTGAGTGGGTGGTCTCCAAGCAAAGGGTCATTTGAAGGTCATTTGGCTTGTGATTTGATAGGTCTGGGGACTCAGGCTACATTTCTGGTTATTCCGTAAATGTGAAAGAGACCCTCAACATCATTTAATTTCTCTGGCTTTAAACCCCAGAGCTACCAACCACATGCAGAAGATGGGGAGTTCAAGCAAGTTAATATCGGTAAAAGGGCTTTGAAGAGTTTATAGACACAATGGGACAACAAAATGCAATGAGTTCACGGGTACAGGAAGTATCCCTGGGCACTCAGGTCCTGTGAATTTTTGAACCCGGGATCGGATGTGTTGTGTGGTGGATCACCTGAGGCAGGCGGCACAGCCAGGGCGCTGGGAAGTGAGGAATTCGGCTTCAATGAATTAACCTAGAATTATACAATCAGAAAATCCAGAAAGAAGCTGTCTTCATTTTAGCATGCATGCAGATTTTGTGTTTTGTTACTCTTTTTATTTTGGCTCATATTTGTGGGAGTGGGCACCATAAGTTTTTCAATACTTTGACCTTGGAAAGGTTATTTACATTATCTTTCATTTCTAGTCACTTTCATCCCGTTCCAAACAACTTGCCAGAAACTGCTTCCAGCCCTCAACTCAACTCCCCAGTCCGTGCTCATCTTTCCCTTTTACAGGCTGTAATCGCTGGGAAGCTTCTGGCCTCAGAAAATCATGTCATAGCCATGGACACAATGGGTATTGGTACAGCCTGCTTACATGTGCCAGGCTCAGGGGCTGAGGGCTTTATATGCATTGTTCACTTAATCCCTAGGACAGCAATTATACAGGAGAACCTCGAAGCAGAGAAAGATAAAGTGACTTGGTTGAGATCACGCTGTGAATAAGGGCGAGAGACGAGCTGAAACCCAGGTCTGCCTCCGTCCACAGTGCTGGCCTTGACCTTTCATTCCTCAGGCTGCCTCGTGGCTAGAACTGGAGAGGGCAAAAACATGATCCCATTCTGAATTCTCACTTTACAAACTTGTATGATGATAATATGGGACCTCATCTACTTTCAAATCCACATTGCCAGATTCTCTGCTTAGATTACTTTTCCATATATGTGTAATATGAGTATATATTTACTAGGAAAGGATGTTTCTTTCAAAAGACACAGTAGAATAGTTAAGTGCCTTTCAGGAAATTCCGTCTTGCAAAAGCTAAACAGTATTCGTAAATTATATGCTTTATCTTGCTATATGATAGTTGCAAATTTCCTGACCATTCATTCAACTATTTACTTAACACCTACTATGTACCATGCACTCTTCTAAGTACTAGAGATACAGGAATGGGCAAGACTGCTGGCGAACAAGCCACTGGATAAACAAACAAACAAACAAAAAAGGAAACAAATCCATAAACCAATCAGGTTGACAAACCTGATAAGGCAAGTAAAGGGAGCAAACAGGGCAGTGTGACACAATGACAAGGGACAGGGAGGGGCTGCTCTGGAGAGTTTGGCTAGGGAAAGCCCTTTCTGGGGAGGTGGCATCTGAGCTAGGAGCAGACAGATGAGAAGGCACTGTGCATCTGGTCAAACAGAGAGCAGCACAAAGCTGACAGCCCCATAGGGAAGAGGCAGAGGCTGTGAACCAGCTCTGCAGCAAGCTGCTTAGGGGATGAGGGGCCAGTGAGAAAGACCAAGAAACAGCAGCCAGGGGGGAGGAGGAAAAGCAAAGTATTAAGGGCAAGGAAGCTGAGGAAGCTGTTTCAAGGAGGATAGTGTGGCAACTGTGCTTGAACTTGAAGAATTTCAGTGGCAAGGCTGTCAAGCTGTATGATGAAGACAAAAGCTAGACTAGCACGTTGGAGAAAGCATGTGAAGACATTTTGCTGTGAAGGTTAGCAGAGAAACAGGCTAGAAGCTGAAAGGGCATCTGGGCTCAAGGGAAGGCATGCTGACCATTCTCCCCTCCGAGATGTGTTCGTGTTCTGCTCTGGGCTCTGAGAGGGCAAGCCTTTTGTCCTGCATCACCTAGACTCTCCTGCTAGAATGCTCCCAGATAGGTTCAGCCAAGGGGAAGCAAAGGCAGGAGAGCCCCGGGCTGGAAGGAAGAGGTCAGGTGTTCCCCCTCTCCCTCCCGCTCGCTGCCGCTTCCATGCCTTTAGCAGGAGCTGTGTCCCCTGCGCCTGCAAGACTTCCTCCACGGCTCTCAGAACGGTTTCTTCCTCTGACCCTTTCAGCCCTAGGAGTTACCACCCCCACCCTGCACAGCTTGTCTCTGGGTGCTCAACATCCTTGTTTGTTTCCTTAACATGTAAGTAGCCCCTTCTTTGAGGTCAGTTGAATCATCTGAGTGAGCTGTTTCCTGCCAGAGTCCTAACTGATACAGAAATGTGCTTTTCCTCTCTCCTCCTTTCCCTTCTTCCTTCCTTCTCTTCTTCCTCCCCACACCTTCTTTGTTTCATGGAGGCACTAGAAGGTTTGTGCACAAATGAGAGTGACGGGGGGCAGAAAGGGGGAAATGACGATGCAGAGAAGAGCAGACACTTGCTGAGTGGAAGCCTCAAGGTTGCTGGAGGGGGTGAGTCCAACTAGAAGGGGTCGGCCTCAGGTTGGGCCAGAATGCCTCTTCTTTGGTTATAGGATGAGAGGCTGGAAGCATGGATGCCCAGCAGGAAGGCCGGTAGATTTGGGCTAATGACTTCTAGTTTCTCAATAAAGGGTGAGGAGTACAGGGTAGTTTGTAGAGATGGAAGAGAGTATAAAATAGCCATCTCTGAGAACAGGAAAATGAACTTTCTAGGAAAGGGTGGTAGGCCTGCCAGGCAGGAGGAGTGCCAATTTGAGGTTTGTGGTCACGAATTTAAAGAACAACCCACCAGCAGGGCTGCATGCTCTCCTCCAGCATTGTCCAGCTGCTCTGGTGCAGGCCTGGAGAAGCCGAGGGGTTGAGTTTTGTGGAGGCTGGGCCTCGGCCTGGTTCATAAGATGGGAAAAGGCACATTTATTGGAGGGGGCAGCTATGCAGTGAGAGTCCTGATGCAGCATGGCATCCACATGAGGTAAGCAGGAAAGGAAGGCCCTGAGCTCATGAGAGCAGGTGACAATGACGACGGATGGGAGGTTTTGATGATGATGATTATACTCCTTTTTACAGACAAGGAAATATAAGATCAGAGAGGTGCAAACCTTTCCCAGATCACACAGAATCTATGTGAGCCCAAGAAGCATAGGGATGGACAGGAAGCTGGAGCCCACAGCAAACAACTTGAAGTGACCTGGGAGACTGGTACAAGGAATCACAAATAGGAGAGCACGGGGTGCACCCTTGCGGCTTCCGAAGGGCAAGGACTTGAACGTGGAGGAGCGTGAATCGATGGAAGGGGTGACTGAGAGCAGAGAGAGTACCCACGTCGCCTCCTGGCCTCCCTGGGGCTGATTTCTCCCCGCATCTCCCACAGAAGTCTTCTCCGGCCAGGTGCCTGAAGAAAGTCTGTGACAACACAGTTGTCTTCAGTTTTAGGGTCAAGAAGGCTGTTTTTTTAATTTGGCTCCTTCCTGTGACCTGACACAGAACTAGGGCTGGCCACACCACACAGGTGGTGGTAATGTGTCTTCCAGAACAAACAGCTAAGCCACACAGGGTCAGTATCCGTCGAGAGAGGCCCTGGTTTCTTCACCTGTAAAATGCAATCCATTATTTGATTATTGAAACGTGTGTTAAACCCTGCTGTGTCCTAGGCTGCATGTACTTCCCTTATCCCACCCAGCCACCCCTGGAGGGAGAGATTATTATACCCCTTTATTCCCATGAGGAAATAGAAGCTCAGAGGTGGAAACTTTCCCTAGATCTTATGAAGTCTACGTGAGTCGAGTTAGGGAAACAGGCAGGGAGAAAACCAAAAGTATGTGAGGTGTGAAAGGTGCTCTGGGACTGTAGACGTTAGAAAGACTGCCTCTGTTGTGGCTAGGGTGTGGGGGGCACGTAACCAGATCTACGAGACCAGTAGAAGTATGTGTGGGGAGAGGGAGAGGAGGCAGGGCAGGAGGAAGTGACAGCCTGAGCCAAGGCACAGTGATGAGATATCCATGGCGCCAGCCAAGGCAGTTGAGTAAAGGCAGTGGGATCAACAGTGAGGCGGGCTTCCTAACTCTGTCTACAGTCTCGGGGTTCAGGGATATCTGTAAGGGGGCCCACCAACCCCCTGAAGTTGTATCCCAATCATGAGAGTGTGTTTATTCTTCTTTTCTGGAGTGACACCTTTGGTTTTCATCAGATTTTTAAACTGGGACATGGACTCAAAAAAGCCTTGAGTAGCCCTGGCTGGTGCGGCTCAGTGGGCTGAGTGCCGGACTGTGAAGCAAATGGTCGCCGGTTCGATTCCCAGTCAGGGCATGTGCCTGGGTTTCGGGCTGGGTCCCCAGCAGGGGGAGTGAGAGAGGCAACCACACATTGATGTTTCTCCCTTTCTTTCTCCTTCCCTTCCCGCTCCCTAAAAAAAAAAAAAAAAAAAAAAAAAGCCTTGAGTAGCAAAAGTGCTTGGAAGTGCTAGCAGGGCCCAGGAATGAAGGACCTCATTGGGGAACTCATATTCTGAGGTCAAAGGGGAGCCCAAGGCATTTTCTATCTGGTGAGCAACATGAGAAGGGTCTTAGGAAGACGACACAGGTTACTGTGAGCTCGAATCAAAGTCTTCTGTAAGCTATCAAGTCTGTACCATTTACTGCTCTATTCTTAGTCTAGCACAGTGCATCTCTCCAGGGCGACTCCACACCTTTCCTGGACAATTTAATTGCAGGTGAAACCCGGGAACCAAAGCTTCCCTGCACTGTCTTGGGTTGTGAGAGAAACCTGCTGATACTGAGGTGATGCTGGGGGGTGGAGGTGGGAATTCAGGGGAGCGAGTGCAGCACGTGAGTGTGTGACCACACCTGACTGTGGGGTAGGGCTCCTCCCACAGCGTCCTGCTTTATCTTTGGAGGAGTGGAGGCAACAAGGCCAGGACAGCTAAAATCATTTCTTTCCCCCTTCCACTTTCAACCCATTGGCTTGTCCTGTTGGCCGTCTCCACACTCGCCCTCCACCTCCTTTCTCTCACCATCACCTCCTCTCCCACCCTCCTCCTGCTCCTGCTCCTAGCCTTGGCCACAGCAGCAGTCTTAGAACCTGGGCCCCTGTCTCTGCCCCACCTCTCTCTACCATCCACTCTCCACATGGTGGCCGGACGGATCTTTTAAAAACACTTCTCTGGCAAGGAGTGTCGCTTTCTTTCCATGTACTTTGAGAGCTCCATTTCTAAAACTTTAACATACAGTCAAGTCATTAGGTGATCTTGCTAGAATCCAAGATTCAGTTGATCTGGGATGAGGTGCGAGACGCTGCATTTCTAACAAGCTCCCAGGCAATGCCGCAATCTCAGATTCAGAAAAAAAACTTCAAACTTCCTGCCCATGCCCCACTTTTTCTGGCCCTTGCCCAGCAATCCTGTGTCAACTCCAGTCCCTGTTCTCTCTCGTCACACTGTGGCCACTCTGGCTTTCATTCGGTCCCTGGAACGTGCAATCGAGTCGTGCCTGCCTCAGGGCCCTTGCACGTGCTGTCCCCATTGCCTCAGATGCCCCTTTCTGGAGCTCCCCACGGCCCGCTCCTTTTCATTATTTAGATCTTAGTTCTATGATCAGTCAGAGAGAACCTCTCGGACCGCTTCCTCTCACAAAGCACCTTACCTCCTGGGAATTTGCGATTACTATTTGCTTCCCCCCCTTCACAGCTCTTATCATTCTCTGAATTCATTTTGGTGCTGTATTTGTTGACTTCTTACCTTTCTGTCTCCACTCACACTTGTTCCGTGTGAATACGGACTTGGTTTCCTTCCCTTTGGGCCTGCCCCGGAGCCTGGCCCACGGCAGGTGCCCTTTCCATGTTTGCGAGGCAGGAGACACCAACACAGACAAGCCCGCATCGCTACTGTGGTGCTGAGATCCACGCAGGGGGGTGCACACCAGGGAGACTTGGAGTGACGATACTGCAGGTGTCTGAGGCCGGGGGGAGGGAGGGGAGAAGGAGCAAACTTTCTGTACTGAGGGGCCACAGGAAGCCTCAAGAGCCTGGAGCTGAAGCTGGACCAAAGAATCAGCACAGAGCAGATGAATTCGTCTATTCCAGAACAGACATACTCCGGAAGGGGTGGGAGGAGGAAAGTAAAGAATATTAGTTAAGTGAGTTATGGAAGTACCTGGCACGTGGTAGGTATTTACCAAATAAATAAAAAGAAATACGTCGAACTCTTACTTTGCAACCACCACTTTGCATTATCACCTGCGTTCACCCTCAAACATATAATTGCCATCTTGTAGACAAGGAGAGGGACTACGAGACGAGAAGACTGGCCCAAGGTCAGACAGCAACTCAGGAACAGAGCCTCGAACCCCACTCCCCAGTACAGCTCTACTGAGGGTTGCAAACACTGCACTTCCAGTCCCCCTTCCCCACGTTTGCTCTGCTTGTTATCACCCAGTATCCCGTGCATTCCACTTACGTCTGACTTCTCTTACCCGAATATAAATTCACTACTGTTTTCTCAAGAGTCCAGAACACAGAGGTCTGCTGCATAACTAGATACAACAAATCCTTATTCATTAATGTCCATGAATGTTAAAAGGATGCATGAAGGGGTTATTTAAACATCTTTGCTTTCTGCATCTCTAAGAGGCAGTTCTGTAAACATGCGGCTGACGGGGCACCCAAACCCAGCTGGCAGGGCTGGAGCGCGTCTGAGATGGAGCGGGAAGGAGAGCTGTGGCTTACTGAATGCTTCCAACAATCCAGAAGTAAGACTGTGTCCACAGAAGAGGCACTGGCTGCATGGAGCCTGGCAGGAGGGCAGCCAGGGAGCCGAGGCTTGTCCGGTCTCCAGCCCCGATACCATCGCCATGGTGGCACGTGAGGTATGGATGCCACAGGCTGGCAGTTGTCCTCTCAGGATATGGCTCCCCACATCAAGCAGCCCCGGGGGAAAATGTGTTGACCAGGCCCCTATGGCAATCACAAGCTTGATGGAAATGCATAAATAGGCACTTAAGCAGGAAATCTCTTGTGAATTGAGTTAGAGTGAGTCAGTCGCTCAAGCCTGGCAGCTCTGGCTACTGCACAACTGCAGGCTCTACACCAGCCGGGCTACACTGTGGATCTGTGTACCTGACCTTCCCCCGTGCCAAGGCATCTTAAAGTTCGGCCCTTAGATCTGCAGCATCAGCATCACTTGGGAGCCTGTAGGAACACGAATTCTCCAGCCTTGTCCTCAACTTACAGAACGGGAAACCCAGGGGGCGGGGTCCGAAGTGTGCAGTACAGAGCCCTGCAGGAGATGCTGACCGACCGTCAGGGCTGAGAACCGCCATGGAGCAGTTCCTCTCTCAGGGCTGTGATCGCTCTGCCGCATGGGGGTGGGGTGGGGGTTAAGGGAACAGTCAGGGTGGGTGGGCTTAATAGATACAGAACAGAGGGTCCTGTGACAAATTAAGTGATGATTGGATCAGTGATTCTTAGTGGGGAGGGTCAGGCACTGGGGAGGAAGATGCCCGTGTTTCAGAAAATCTCCAGAGGGAGGGTTAGTTTGCAAAACCACATTTTACAGTTATGATGCTTTTGTCTTTCAGACCTAATATGTAATTTATTTTAACATTTCAAATGACATTAAAGGAAGGTGTGATATAAACTGCCAGCCACCACTGACTATGTGTAATTTAGGAGGAAATATAATGCTGGGACCCTACCTCCTGTCCAATCCACATTCTTTAAAAAAAAAAGGATGAAGAGAGAGGGAAACTATTAAGCTGGCCCAAGAACAGAAATGTGGCACACCTGAAGAACTTGTGAAATGGGTTGTACTACTTTATGGAGCTCCTACTGTGTGCCAGGCACTGCGTTTGGCTCTCTGAAGAGGCTACAAAGATAATTTAGCCAGCCATTTAGGCAGCCAAGGAACCTACAAGAGAAAATAATCCTGAGGATGGATATTTCTTCTTCTAAGTCTGGATGTGTGGGAGCTTAGATTTGTGGCTTGGCTTTTCAGTTTAGCCAGAGAAACAGAGCAGTGTGAACTGGTAGGAGGTGGGAGGGGTGGGGTGGGGATGGGATGGGGTCTGAATGCTGAGTTAGGAAAAGCTGCTAGTCCGGGGGCAGCACTGCCCCCACGCCCACTGCTCCGGTCTCCAGCCATGTTTGGAGATCTAAGATTGGATAGTAACAATTGCTAACATTTATTCAGTGACTACATGTGACAGTAATCAATCTAGGTTTTGTATACACATGAACTCATTAAAAATATTTTTAAATAATACTTACAAAATTATTTTTAGAGAGAGGGGAAGGTAGAGAGAGAAACATCCATAGGTTGCCTCTCGCAGGTGCCCCAACTGGGACCAGGCATGAAACCCAGGCATGTGCCCTGACTGGGAATCCAACCCGCGACCCTTCGCTTTGCGGGGCAATTCTCAACCAACGGAACCACACCGGCCAGGGCTAAACTAGTTCTTTATATGGTCCCTATGAGATAGGTACTGTTATCGCCCCAGTTTTACTGATGGGAAACTCAGACGTTCGAAGACAGCTAACTTTGCCCATAGTCACACAGCTAGGCTGCCCTAGAGACTGAATTTAAAACCAGGCGTTGGTTGGCTCTAGAGCGCTCCTAAATGCAGGACAAATCAGTGTGCCGCCCCAAGAATTCGGGCTGTCCGGCTGGTTTGGGGTGGCAGAGGGATGGGACACTTATTTTGGTGGGTGAAAAGGGTCCAGAAGAAAGCCCTTCCGTCTTTCTCCACGCCTGAGAAATTATTTCCTTGGGCATGAACAATCGGGAGTCCAGTGCTTTGAGAACCTACTACAGCACAAGCACTTAAGGCCCCTTCCCACTAGATGGCGGCCCCTAAAACTCACATAGAAATTCTGGAACCTCCACTGTCCCCATCTTCCAGGGTTTGGCTGCGGCTGAGAAATGGCGGGATGCAAACCCTCCTCCGTTCCAAAGGGGACCCGACCCCTGTCCCGCCCCATCCGGGGGTCGCGGGAAGCCCCTAGGCTGGAGGCGGGCGTGGGGCACAGGGATGGGCGGGGAGACAAGGCTCCCTGGCTCTGGGCTCCCGTGGGTGGAGTCTGCGCGGAGCAGCCACTCCCGGGACACAGAGGCGGTCGTTCCCGCACCGCCTGCGTCCACCGCAGAGGGGAAGGCAGGGACCGCCGGGCGCTAGGCGTAGGGCTCCGGCCAGGGTTCGGAAGGCGCGGGGCGGGAGGCAGGTGCACAGCTCGGACTACAAATCCCAGCATGCCCAGCTGCCCTGACCCGGCCCCTGCTGCCACCTAAAGGCTCCGGGAGCCGCAGCCGTCGGGTCGCCGCGGCTTTCGCTTTGCTGCGGCGGCTGGGCGGGCGGGAGCAGCGGGCTTGGTTGCCGGCTCCACTCGCGTCCCATCTCCAGCAGCACCGAGGGGCGCTCCTCGTGCGGCCCTCCCGGCTCCGAAATTCCCTTCCGAGCCCGCGTCCCCGGGCTCCCAGCCTCGGCTACCCTGCGGCACCGATGCCGAGGCATGGATAGAGCAGCACGGCGTGCGGCAGCGATGGGAGAGAAGGAAGGCAGCGGCGGGGGGGTCGCGGCGGCCGCGGAGAGGGGCGCCGGAGCCGCGGCAAGCAGGGCACTGCAGCAGTGCGGGCAGCTCCAGAAGCTCATCGATATCTCCATCGGCAGCCTGCGGGGGCTGCGCACGAAGTGCGCGGTGTCCAACGACCTCACCCAGCAGGAGATCCGGACCCTGGAGGTAAAGCGGCCGCGGCTCGGAGGGTCAGGGACCCTGGCTGGGCCCGAGGATGCAGGGGTGGGCGGCCCGGGTAGCGGTCCCTGATACCTCGCTTCATGCTCCTGTCCACACCTTTACTTGCATCCTTAAGCCTGGGTCGCCCTGTTTGAAGCCTGGTCGACCGCCTCCTTCCTGGGTTCAGTGATGCGGCAGGTTGAGGACCCAGGACCAGCCCCTCACCTTGGGCGGGCTTTGCAGGGAGGGGCGGGGTGGGAACTGGGAGGTGGGCTTCGTGAGTGGTGGGCGGGGTGGGCTGCGTGTGGTCAGCCCTTGCCTCTTCACCTCCGCCCCCAACCCCATTTCCAGCTGGCCTGGCCGCAGCACTCATCCTCCCACTGAGTCACACGCTGGACTTTTCCCTGTGTGACTGAGAGGAGCAGCCGTGGGCAGGGGTGACGGGGCAGGGGGAGGTCCCCTGAAGTGTGAACAGAGGCCCGTCGTTCTCTGCTTTCGCCTCACACCCCAGACACTGTCTTGTCCCTTGCTTTTCTTTCCTCCAGGTTCTTGTGTGCCGCTTTTCAAAAAGTGTTTGCTGAAACAGCATTTTTCTCTTCAGGCATTTGGTGCTTTCCTTTCGCTCTGCCACAGCGTTTCACTCTCCAAATGTAACTACCCACGGACTCCCCTCAAACATTGGATTTTGCTTTAGGAAGGATTTTGCTGGGGAACTAGCCTTTGGTGTGAAGATGACACTATTTAAGGGCTTCTGGTGGAGACAGCCTCCAGTGTAAAGAAGAAATAAGATATGCTTGCCCTCCTCTCTCAAATTATAGCTGGGAAGTGCATTATTAACACAATTTGGAAGAAGCAGCTAAAAGTGTTGGGTTCTCTGAAGCGCGGGGAGATCCCCCTCCCCCCTACACAATAGAGGGAAACTAGTGTATTCCCAACTTGCTTTTTTGTCCAGAAGCTGGGAAGGCTGTGGAATCCACAGACCAGTTAGCAATCGCTAACTCCGACTTGAAGAAGGGGCTCCACCTTGCCTTGCTGGATCTGGCCTTCTGCAGATCTGGAGATGTTTTGTTTTTGTCAGAATCTTAATTTCTCATCCAGGCCCCCTCCTTCCCTTTATTGCTCATTGCCTCTGCCAACTGCCATAGGGCCAGCGGTGATTTGTTGTAATTATTACAAGACCCAATCCTCTGCATGCTGTAAACCTGAATCCCTGTTTGATCCAAAATGCTTGGGGGTGACTTCTCTCCTTCAGTTTTATTTTCTTCAAAGCTATAAAACCAAGAACATTGGAAGCTTCCAATCGGTGCTGGCTATTATTATTTTCGTTACAGTTGCTATAGCAGTGCTGACCAGGGCTTTGCTTAAAAAACAAACTGACCAACAATACCCCACACAACTGCTCCTTCTGCAGACATGCTGCTGTTTTCCAAGTGGCCAGAGACACTGCTTTCTTGAACACAGACAGCCAAGTGTGTTTTGCCCAGTGAAGTTTGGTTTTTGAAGCGACACAATAGGGGGCCTATGTGGCTTAGTTCTGGGAGGGGAGGGTCCTTGTTCAACCGCCTGTGTCTGGTTGAAATGTGGGGCTCTTGGGATGGGAGAATGCTCTCCGTGCTGGCCTCTCTCGGATCGCCCCCATGCCGCTCCGAAGTGCCCCCGGTTCACAGCGTGGATACGGGAGCACCATTTGCTGTTCGTTCTCTGGAACTGGCGCTTCGCCCTCTTGGTGCCCTGACTTCCAGAGTCACTCCTGGTAACCCAGGTGTGCCGTGATGACACCACAAAGCATCCAGTTCTTTGCTTCTCTGAGCTGGTCTCTGAGCTGGTTGATTGGCTGATCCAACTGAGCAGCTGGAAACCCATCCCGAAGCCTGAAAGGGCTTTGCAGGGTAACCTGGAAACCAGGACCCAGCTCCCTGTCCTCTCCAATGTCTTGTGGATTCAGGTCCGCCCTGCTTTATGAAAAGGTGGACTTCATTTGTTGGGGAGGATGGGAATTTAGAGCCCAGCAGTTGATTTGCTTGAATCACTTCACCGCAGAGGCCTCAGCCTCCTCACCCAAAGAGGGAGGCAGGAGTGGATCTCTGTGGACTTCTGCAGTCGGGTGGAAGGGCCCCAGATGGGCTGAATCAGTGTTTGTTATACATACCCGTGTTCGAGAATATCCCTGTTTGGTAAACAAAAGACCAAACTCATAGATACAAGGGAATGGCGGTTACCAGAGAGGAGGGGTGGACTGAGAGGGGAAAGTGGGTCAAATACAAGGTGACACTTGGGTGGCAAGCACATCATAGAGGATATAGATGTTGTATTGTAAAGTCATACCCCTGAAATTTATGTTATTAACCAATAAATGTTACCCCAATAAGTTCAATTTTTAAAAAAGACTAATAAGAAAAATTAAAAAAAATTATTTCCTATTTAAGAATGGTTCCAAAGTCCAGATTTACTAAAGTTATAAAATAGATGGGGAGTTTATTATGCTAAGAACCCTGATGATGGGGGGCAGTGTCGCAAATGGGAAAACCCGTGGCTTCGATTTCGGGTCCAGGTTCTGCCGAGTGACCTTGGGCAAGTCCCACGATGTCTGAATCTCAGGCGTCCCCATCTGTAGAATGGGGATGAGACTGCTTAAGCCTGTAGCGTTGTTGTGAGTCTGTAAGTTCATATTCTTCCTACTAAGAGATTCTCTTTACAAACTTTTCCTCGTGAGGGTCCAGTGGCATTCATACCACAGGCCACCTTTAGGCGAAGCTTCTTCTGTAGCTGGCTCTAACTTCCCAGAGGTGGGTGACACAGGCCAGGAAACCATCCCAGCAGTGTGTGGTGAGGTCACGTGGGACCGTCGTGTTATCCAGTCTGGTTTTCTTTCCTGTTCTGCAGTCTCCTCTCACATTCCAGGGCAGGGCCTCCAGAGGCAGTGCTTGCAACATTGGATTCCTGGCTTTTGAAGAAGGGATTGACCAGAGGGCTTGGCATATGCAACCACGCCAGACTTCTCCCAGAGTCTTTAGGAACCCCAGCCCACTCTGACCCTTACTGAGCAAGCGCCCAGTGGGAGAAACAGCACGTGAGATGCCCCTGGAAGTCCCTGATGCCCGGCCCAGCGGCTGGGGCCGAGATTGCAGGTTGTGATGGTGTGTGGGGTCAGCGTGTCTAGCCGCTTGTGATGACTTTCTCCACGTCGCGGTCCAGTTTGGATCCAAAAGAGTAGCAGGAGCCAAGGTTTAATTTTTGCCTCCTACCTGCCCGCCCGTGTGCTTGGCCCTCCTGAGCCTGATGAGAGTTCCTGGAAATCCACCAGTGTTTGTCACACACTCGGTGTTCTCCGCGTGGGACGGGGAGGAGATGAAATCCGCACCCAGAGTCTGGATCTGCGGACGAAGTTGTGAGGCTGCTTCATCCCGGCAGAGCCCAGTGCCCCATCCCCATCGGAGCCTCCAAGGGGGTCTGAGAAACCCACTGAGGCAGGATGGAACATTCCCGTTCCCCGGATGTGTGCACATGGGAACACCTCGCTGGCCCTGCTGCCCTGCCTGGAGCCCCACACCAGTTCACTCCCTCATGCAGTCACCCTCTTCGGGCCGAGTCTGCGCTGGGCCCTGGAGACAAAGAGAGCGGCACCTCACGAAGATTTGTTTTGTGGACACTGCAACTGGGCCCTTTTCTGCCTTCTAGTACTTTTCAGAGACAGGCCTTGCACATTGAGTCTCCCCACCTTGTGCTCTCCTGGAGTCTCTCCTAAAAAGGGTGACCTGGAGAAAGGGTCCCCAAAGGACCTTTCCCATTGGCTTTGCTGGGAGGGGGACACTGGGGAGCTGGCCACTTCCTGGAGGAATTGCCAGGAGGTACCTGGGGGACCCAGTCACTGTTGGGAAGGTCAGGGAGGCTTGACCTTCACTCAGCCCCACTGTGGCTGAGGTCCGAACCCTGCTGTGTGGGGGACCCGAGCTCTTCCTGTGGCCCCCTCGTCCTGCTGCCCAGATCCTCTGGGTAGTGGAACTGCTGGGGAGGGAAAGGGGTGCCATCATTCCTCACAGAGCAGGTCATTGGGGTGGTTGTGGAGATGCAGTCACTCGACACACCTTCTGTCGTTACTGGTTTGCCTGCTGAGCTCCTAGCGACAGCCACCCTGGCAAGGATTCCGAAGTAGGGAGGATGCTCTCTACACTTTTAATCTAATGGGGCAGCCAGGTGGGCAAACAGTAGCAACTCCAGTACCCTGGCTGGCTAAGAGTGCTTAGGAATCGGGAATGTGCTGGGAGGGTTGGCCAGTCTGGCCTCCTGGTTTTATGAGAAATACTCCCAATCTTGGTGAGTTGTCCCAAGTCACAGGTCCCTGGCAGAACTGAGAGTGAAACCTGGTTTTCCTTTCCCCACCCAGCTGCTGCCTTTCTCTGCTTCCGCTCCATCACCCTAGTTTCAACTACTACTGGAGGTTTTAACTCCTGCCATCCCTGAAGGGGTGCAGAGCTGGGGTATGGTCTCCTTGGTGTCAGCTTTGGCCTTGAGAACGTTTTCCTTGATGAAACTTGCCATCAGCGTACCTCGGAGGTGTGGGAGCGGGATGGGCGGTTTCCCTGAGACTGGGGAGGGCTGGGCGGTGCTGGAGGGAGGTGTTATGAGATCTGCAGCCCAGGCTGGTGTGAGTGCCAGGAGCCCAGGGATGGTGATGTGAAAGCTCCTTCTCCTCTGGGTTGGCTCACAATCGAGGAACGCTGTACCTGCCCCCGCCTCGCCCCCCCCCCCCAAACAAGCATGCTGGCGCTGCCTGCTGGCTGTGGTGTGGAGGACTGCAGAGGCCCTGGCCCTTGGGGGCAGTGTCTGCCATGGTAGGTGGAGGTTAACAAAGTCTGGTCAAGTCTACTTACGCATTGCTTTTTAACGAGGATGACATCCTTTCAGAATAGGCTGGTTAGAATCTTTTCCTACGCTCAGCTCAGAGGGAAAGCTTCACAGGTGCCTTTGGGGTTATGGGGATGACTCTTGCACATAGTAAAGGCAGATGAGGGACAAGAGACATTCTCCTCGGTCACCTCTTCCATGCTGAGCACTCCACTAGGCTCTTGGCGTATGTCGCCCCATTTAACGCTCACAAGGAGCCTATGAGGTTTTATCCCCATTTTGCAGATAGGGACATGGTGGTTCAGAGGGATTCAGAGACTGAGTTGGCAGGTGGTGGAAGCTGGGCTGTTGACTGGCCTTCAGACCTGGCGCTCTGACCCTCCTAAGTACCTCTAGACACCATGGTGGGGATTTGGGTCAGGGTCATAGCTGCTGAGCCCCAAGTGTTGCCCAAGGAAGTGGCTAAGAACAAAAAGAGCCTGCCCAGGGGCGTTTGGCTCCATGCCAGGTGACTAGGCCTGCTGGCGGCCACCCGGGCTGTGTGGCCTGCGAGCTCAGGCTCGGGGCTGCTTCCCGGAGGGGCAGCCCCGCACACTCACAGACGGGGCTCTGTCGGCGGGGTGACCCAGCCGCCTCGGTGCCGGTCTCGTTCTGAGACACGAGAAGCTGCCCCGAGATCAAGTTACTCGTAATTTTTTTAATGGATGCCAGCCTTATTCTTTTCGAATAACTCCTCTGGTTAGCTGTGTATTCTTCAACTTTCTGCTTTTATTAAAATACTATAAAGTACACGTAATGATACATGCTCACTGTAAAAAAGAAAATACAGAGGAATAAATGAAACTAAAATCACCCATAATGCTGCCTCTCTTGAGTTAACCTTTTTTTCCATGATAGCTAATATTTAATATGCTCCTGAGAAGTATCTATATAACATTAAACTGGGTTTGCAAAATATGTAGATCACTGGCACATTTTACTCAGTTTTTTTTTTTTAATGGCAAGACATTTGTTGACTGATTGATATAATGCAACGGCATGAAGTTCTCCAGTCACTGTAGGTCTGGGAATTTAATCCAGGTGTTCCCGTTCTCAATCCATTGTTTAAAAAGCCAAAGTAAAAGCTTGTTTCTCTGCCATGTCACAGCCCGGTTTGGGTCAGGCAGCTGTCCTAGTAGCTGTCCCCCAAACAGAGACTCAGTGATGGGGACTCCTGTGCGTGGCTCTGCCATCTGGGGTCCTTCCTTTCCAACTGGCATAACCCTCATGTAGTGAAGATTTTAAACTTGCTCCACAAAAGGTCTGACCTTTGTCTTCAGGTTCTGGGAGGTAATCTCTACACCTTTGGAATGTCAGGCCTCACAGGAATGTCTTCGTTTTTCAGAGTTAATTCTTACGAACATTTTGTATGTATTCTCCCAGTGTTTTTACCCTCTGCATTTGCGTACAAATGTATGTGCTTACCTTGTGCCTTGCCTTCTACCTGTCTTCTGTCTACAGCAGCGCCGCCGACATGCGGCATCGCTCAGCGGCTGCCTCATGTGGTCAGACCGCACACGCGCGGAACCAGCTACTGTCCGTTGTCTGCCGTTCAGGCGGTGGCCAAGTGTATGGGTGCATCCCTAGAAGTGGAATTTGCTGGGTCAAAGTGTGTGAATGCATTTAACGTTGGTCCTGTTCTTTAGAATCTTTAGGGCTTACTGTGTTCCCATCTCCCCATCAGGAACGCCAGAATTTATAAAGACAGCCTCTATGCATTTTTCCCTTTGCCACTGCATCTGTGTCCACCCTGTGTAAACAGGAGACAGGACACAGCCTTTGTGGCCAAGGGTCTGGGTTATGTGTCAAGGATTGTGGGTTCTAGTTTTGTGGTTGCCTGTAGCACAGGGGGGCCCATGGGTTGACCAATTAAGAGAGGGTCTTTTCCTTGCTCTAAGATAGTAGGGTAATGGCAGGTAGATGCCAGGCTGTCTGTGTCCAGGGACTGGTCCCCTCTGGGCAATGCACAGCTAAATGTTGAGGTCTTCATCACTTCAGGTTCAAGAACGACACCTCATTGAAAAGTCTGGGTTTCATCACCAACCATAAATACTGATCAGAGAGCGATTTGGGGTGCCTTGATTTAGTAGAGTCCTAGATTCCCAAGAGGGCTGCAGAGGATCTTGGGACTTCCATCTGGTCCAGTCCTCTCTGCAGGGGAGGGAACTAAAGGCCCAAAGGGGAAGCGACTTACCAGGAATACGTATTAGGGGATGACCTTAACAAAGAGTGGGGAAGAGACAGGTGGTTCAGGAATGACACTTAGCGGGAGTCAGACCTGAGAGCAAGTGGCAGCCTGCTTTTCTGCCCTCCTGTGTGAGGGGTCGGACCTTGGCCTCAAGGAGTTTCCTGCAAGAGGAAGCAAAGGGGTTCCCTTTCCCGGCCGCATATCAATGCCTTAGGGATCCTGTGGACTGGAGAGCAATGTGGGGTGTCTTGTGGGTGGGGGCTGTTTTGAAAGCCAGTCCACCCAGTGGGCCAGATCAGCCTGAATGGACTCTGAGTGCTTGAACCAAACCTAGCTATCCAGGGCTTCTCATCCCAGGGACTTGGGTGGGTGAACCTTTATTCCTTTAGGGCCCAGTGTTTGCCTTAAATTTGTCCGGGTGTTGCATCCTCTGCCGTGACGCACTGCTGTTGGTTTTAATGTCAAGATAATGTTATAAATAGCTTACTGTTGCTTCTAGAAGATACAGCCTAGATCTAGTGTCTTTGTGTTCTTCTTGGCTTGCTCCTCTACCCCAGGCCCCAGGTGGAGGTGCGGGGCATGCTCCGGGATTCAGAATACTTTGTCATTTACTTCTGGGCATGACTGTTTCTCATCCGCATTGAAAAAGCCTTCATTCAGGCTGCCGTCACTTGGAATTAAAACCTGTGTGTTCGTACAAGTCTATTTGTTGTCCTGGTCTTGGTGGACGGCAGCGTGTTTTAACTGGTGGGTGGCCCTTCAGTGTCGTGGAGCTGAAGTCATCCTGTCGGCTTGCGGTTTTTCTCCCCTCTTTCATTTTCCCATCTTCAGAACAATGGCAAGAATGAAATAAGACTTGTGTTTAAAATTAAAAAAAAAAAAAAGGAGGGAGTGGGGAAGAAAGCATAATGCAGTGTGAGGGATAGCCCAGGCATGACTAGGAGAAATAGCTTCTCAGGCAGCACATATTGTAGGCTTGAGTCTGCAACACTGATCAGGGGAGTTTTGCTGTATGCAAAGCTGAGGACAGAAGCTGCTTATAGAGTTGTGGGACTTTCTTCGGCAAGGCGCCGGTGGTTTTGAGTCCCAATTTAGCCAGTTAAGTAGCGTTTGGGTTTGACATGGACTAGCAGGACCAGCCTCACTCATGGTGCGCACAGTCCTGCTGGCCTGAAAAAAAATGTTACAGGTCCTATTTTAAAAAGTGACCTGAGTGTTCTCATGCAGTAGTCACTATCTTGAGGATCCTCTGCCCCCCAGAGTGGAACCCTTGAAAGGGCTTCGTGCAGCCTTTCCCATACTGTCCTCAGCTAGATGCTACCGTGAAAGAAGGCTTCAAGCAGTTGAGACCGTGCCGCACCGGCCACCGCCCTCCTGGAGATTCCGGAGGATGAAAATCTGTGTTTCGAAGGCTCTGGGAAGCTGTGCAGCAAGCGTTCCCAGAAGTGTGTCCAAGGGATCTTTTTTCCACCTGAAAACAGCGGGGAAAACATTGCCTTAAGCCCCAAAGAGGGAAAGAGACAAGCCATTGTCGGCTTAGTTTCAGCTACTGTTGTTTTTGTGATACTGAGGTCCCATTTGAGGGTCCAGTGTAAACTGGGTGCCTTGCAAAGAGGCTGCTGCCCCAAACACTTACCAGCCCTTCAGGGGTGCCTCTCCGTGAGGGAGGTTCTTCACAAAGGGAGGCCCAGTGTGCTCTGGGCCCTAGGTGAGCTCTTAACACACATTTCACGTAATCCTGGAGTCCTTGAGCCCTGCCCCTTCCTGGTCCTGTGTGCCTGTTAGCCTGGTGCCAAGGGCATGCTCACTCGGGGTCGGAAAGGAGCCTCGTGAACCTGGTGGTGGGCAGAAAACCATCCAAGAGCAATGCACATGTCTGTGGGTGTGTTTGAGCCTGGGGCTGCCTGGGGCAGGGGAAGGGCTGGGCTGCAGACAAGGAATGCTTTTTAAAACAAAAAAGGAAATGCTGGCTCAGAATGGAAAGGAAAGGAAGCAGCTTCCTGTTGCTGGTGCTGGCTTTTTGAAAGGAGGAGCTCTCTTGGCCCCTGGGCCAGCGGAGGCCTGGGCTGGCCGGGGCACTCGAGGTGCCCTGGAAGTGTGCTCCCGGCCACTGCCTGAGGTCTCGGAAACACAATGCTGGTTCCACGCCTTTTCATTTTCTCCAGATAACTGGTCAGATGGACCTGTGGTTTCCGAAATGAATATTTATGCCTGTTACAACATGCATGTGTCACAATAGGTCACTTTTGCTTTTACTGCCAGCTTACTCCGTGCCTGGCCCCCTTATTAGGAGTTCATGTGGTATTTACTCCTGGTAACGACCCTGGGAGTAAGGTTCTGTCGTTATCCCCACTTTACAGTTGGAGGGACGGAGGTGCAGAGAGGTCAAGTTGCTCGCCAGAGTCACACAGCGTAGGAGAGACTGGTTTGTGACCTGAACCCAGACAGGCCTGCTAGACTTGCATCTACAACTGCTTCTCCCTGCTGGAGAATCGATTAGCAGAGAATAATTTTTGTAAGGTTGGTGACCTTTGTCTGGCTGCAGAGGGCCAGGCCCTGGTGATTCTTAGGTGAAATGCCTGAGTCTGCGTTTACATTAATTTTTTTTTTTAATTGTGGCAATGCCCTAGCATGTACAAAAGCAGAGGGAATGGTTCGATGGAGCCCTCTGTACTGATCCCCTTGCTTCTGGGGAGTCCTTGTCTGCAGCCCAGCCCTTCCCCTGCCCCAGGCAGCCCCAGGCAGCCCCAGGCTCAAACTCGCCTACAGACATCTGCGTTTCTTTTGGGTGGTTTTCTGCCCACCACCAGGGTCGTGAGGTTCATTTCTGACCCTGGTCATCTGCGGCATTTGTTCTCGCAGCAAGCCTGGTTTTGAGAAAGGTGGAGCAGGCGGTTGGTCGCAGGGAGGCAGAGTGACCTGGGAGGCCTTCTGGTCCAGCTGCCTGTCCCCAGGCAGAGCTGTGTCTACCCCGGCAGACTGGAAGGAATCTCTACACCTTTTCCCGTGGATGACTGCTTCAGTTTCCTCCTGAAGCTTACTTGGGCTCCTGACAGCAAGGCCGTCACATTCTGTAAGCTGAGTTTCCTGCTGCACCTGAAACTTCTCAGATGGCGGAGTCGAGGAGTGGTGCGTGACTTTCCTTATCCCACAGCTCTACCCGAGGCTGAGATGCTCTGTTTGAGGGAGGCTGGCCACCAGACCCCACAGGGCCATGCTCCGACAGTCCCAATTTCCAGCCCGCCCTCCCAGGCTCCACCATCTTCTCCTCTGCCTGTCTTCGCTGCTTTATCCACATGTCATGAATTGAGTGTATTTCAGCCAGCATTTATTGAGTGCCTTTGTATGTGTCCTGGGAAAAGAGTTGGTGAGTGTGGGCAGACCCTGTTCCCAGGAGCTCCCTGCAAGCCTCGTCCCGGCAGTTCCAGCCTTGACGTGGCACCCAGTGCCCGCTGAGGGGCTTCCTTGCCCTTCAGGGTTGTTCTCACGGCTCTGCTCTGTCCTTCCCGAAGCCTGTTCTGGCTCACCACTGTCTCATTTCTCTGTGGACTCTTGCCCCCAGCAAAGGTAGTTTTCTCTTTTGTTTTTGTTTGTTTGTTTTATTTTGCTTTCTACTGTGTTCTTACAAGTCAGCCTTGGTGCTGTGTCGTTTCTTGCTAGCTGCATCCAGTCTCTGAGTTTGGCTTCCCAAACACAGTTATGTCATTATGAGAGAGGACGCAGAGGGCCCCCGTGGGGATTTCAGGGTGTGCATGGGCTCCGTCCGGATGGAGAAAGTCACATTCACATCGTGACTGTATTCTTGCTGGCTCTGTGACCTTGGGCGAGGTTCTCAGCTTTCTGAGCCTCAGAAAGCTCAAGTTAAATGGGCATAAGAATGGTTCATTTTAGTCTCTCGTGAGGACTTGCTGTGGGATGGAGCGTGTGCTGGACAACTCCTGGTAATCCTGTACACTTCTAACCCCTCTCACTGAGCGTCACTCTAAAAGCGCTTGTTCCTGTCTGTCGTCTTCCGTTTGGCTGTCTGAACTGCTGCGCGGCGTCCTGTCCAGTGGGCACGCAGCGGTTTGCCAGAGCGTTTCCCCTGCTGTTGGACATTCCGGTTGTTTCCAGAGCTCTACTGTCGTAAACAATGAGACTGGAATCATCTTCACACAGGCACCTCTTTATTTCTGTTCCTGTTCTGAATTCATTTCCTTGGGACGGTTCCCCGGGATGGAGTCACTGGGGCAAAGAGCACGGGTGTGTTCTGTGGGGGCAGCGACTGGACGGCTCTCCGTCGTGCGCGTTTGGAAGGGCCTCTGCCTTAGACATGGGGCTCCTGGGCGAACGCCTCCCGCTTTCTCCGCAGTCCACTGGCCTCTCCGCCTTTCTCCCCTCGCCCCTCCTTTGGCCTCGTTCGGTCATTTCCCATCTTTTTTTTTTTTAACAGCTTTATTGAGATGTAATTGCCAACTAAAATGATATGATATTCAAAGCGTGGAAATCTTTCCCCATCTTGAATTTGCGGCTTATTCGTCTCGCCTGCCCCTTCCCTCTGTGACTAATTATTGAGTGTCTCCCCACCGTACTCCAGACACACTGCCCCTTCCTGGCCCTTGAACACGCCAGCTCCTTCTGCTTTGGGCACTGGAAGAAAAGACCAGTGGAGACAACAGAGCGGTTCCTTGAACGGAAAGAGAAGGATGAAAAACAAATGATAGACAGAGGAAAGTGGCCTGAGAAAACGAGGGCTGTAAGTGGGTTAGAGCAGGAGGTGGGAGGAGGTTGCTACTCTGGATGGGGTGGTTAGGAAAGTTCAAATACCACCTTCCTGAGGTGGCAAGGTGGCATTTGAACTGTCTTAAAGGATAAGAAGGCTGCTGCCTTGTGAAAACCTGGGCGAGGGGTTCTCCGGGCAGAGGGACAGCCTGTGTGGGAGCCCCGAGGCAGCAGGATGAGCCCGTGTGTTCGAGGACCAGGAAGGGGCCGGCGTGCCTGGAGCTCAGTGGGCGGCGGTGGTCCTCGAGGACTGTGGTTGCTATGCAGTCAGGGAGGTAGATGAGGGCTGGAGGCTGTTTCCCTAAAGTTGGGCCACGTTAAAGGATTAGTGCCCTAATTCAGCACACAGTTGTTGCCCCCCAGCTTGGTGCCAGGCGCTGTTCTGGGACGTAAGAGTGAATGAGAGCATCAGCTTAGCAGGGCAGTTTGTAGATGAGTAAGCCAATAGAAGGTGCTGGTGAGGTGTGAATGAGGGCCCTTCACAGCTGACTCATCTCTGCATCCTGAGCTGTGTAAGAACTCGGGAAATGCTTCTTGATTTGAACCAAGTTGTGCTCTATGCTGCCAGCTTTCACCGTGTTAACTGAAACTCAGTTCTCTCCTGTAAGGCCTGGCCGGCCTCCGTGCCGGGCGAGGGTCCCCTGGGCCTCTGCCAGGGGACTGAGGTTGCCAGCTCAGAAGTGGGGCTGCTGGTAGCAGGCATGAGTGTCTAGGCAGCGCTTATGGGAAACCAGAGTGAGAAATAGGTGTGGGAAACCCCCTTCTTGCCGAGCTGCTCTGCCCGGCCCTCATCTTTCCTAACTGGGGCTCTAACTTGTCACTCTTGTTGGGAATATAGACTTGGGGACATTGTGATTT
The DNA here is from genome assembly GCA_004024845.1 of Tonatia bakeri. Lineage (NCBI taxonomy): Eukaryota > Metazoa > Chordata > Mammalia > Chiroptera > Phyllostomidae > Tonatia > Tonatia bakeri. The sequence goes on from PVIA01001271.1 coordinate 209,758, forward strand.
TCATCATTTTCGTCTCTCAGGATGAGGCAAAGAAGGGGTGTGAGGACTGAGCAGATGCTTCAAGATACTCAACTTTGGGACCGCCTGGAATGTATCCATTCACCAGTGAACAGTGCAGGAACAGGGCCCTGAAGGCGCTGCCTGCCATTTTGCTTGGAGGCGGCCAGGCGATCCATAAGTCCCGGGGTGCCCTGATGCCACTGAGTTGGGGCAGCTTTGACCATGGTTAGCTCACTTCTTGGGCAGGGAAGGTCAGATTCTAGGAACGTAATCATTTGGGCCCCCTGTGCCCTCCTCCCTCAGCTCCGGCTGACCTGAGGTAGGTAGGCTTGCCCAGTTCTAATATGTCCAACTTCTTTTTTTTTTCTTTAAAAGATTTTATTCATTTATTTTCAGAGAGAGGGGAAGGGAGGGAGAAAGAGAGGGAAAGAAATATCAGTGTGTGAGAGAAACATCAATCTCACAAACCGCCAACTGGGGATCTGGCCTGCAACCAGGCATGTACCCTGACTGGGAATTGAACCAGTGACTTTTTGGTTCACAGGCCAGTGCTCAATCCGCTGAGCCACACCAGCCAGGGCAACATGGCCAACTTCTTACAGGAGATTTCTTCATTGGCCCCTCAGTACTGATAACCTCATTAGTCCATTTTGCAGATGAGGCAATAAGTCTCGAAGTCACAGTAAGTGGTGGGTCTGGTTTGCAAACCCAGAATTGTCTAAATTCACATTTGTGTTCATTTCATTGCCCTCCTCAGAAATCTGCTTGAACCTGGGTCTCTTCCGGGCAGAGGGAGGTCAGAAAAGGATTTGGCAATGCTTGGCATTTTGGCAGAAATAATACTGTGTGGAAAAGGGTCTGAAAAATGTCCCCTTTTCTACACCATTTGCACGGGGTTACCTCAGAGTTGTAAACAGGATGAGATGACCAGAGTGTAAAAGTCCATACTGGCAGGTGACTGTCCGCAGAAGAACGGAGGTGCGGCGGGTGGATGCCCCCCCACCCAAGGAGGACAGGAGAGAGGCATCCTTGGGTGGGGCTGGGGAGGGGATTGTCATTTCAGAGCAAAAGCTTCTATCTGATTCCGTCTCAAGTAACTTGGCTTCTGTTTTGAAGCCCTCTGGTTAGAAAGGAGACGGCTTGCAGGCCGGGTTGTGTTTTAAATATTGGTGGCAAATCTTAGGAGAAAGAAGGTGACAAGTCATTGGGGAGATTCCCCGTGGTGGCCCTGACTCACCCTGGCCTCGGGGACTGAACGGCAAGGAAGAATCAATCCATCAGCAAATGGAAACTGTCTTTTCAGGGGACAGGAAACTTTTTCTGTGTGGTTGGCCTGGTGGTTTATGAGGAGAGGGGAGCGTTTGAGACAAAGTACTGGGCCAGTCTTGCAACTGCATCTTTGACAATTGTGAGTTTTAGGAAGTAGTTTAAAAAAAAAGAACAAAAGGAACCAAAGTTAAAGACGTCGTTACTTGCAGTACCTGTGTGCAGACAGCCGTGCGGGCCGTGAGTTGCCGCGGGTCTAATGGAAACTGGCTCATTTGCACGAGTTTATTCTGCACCCTCCCCCCACCTTTGGCCCCGAAATCAGAGGGGCTTTTGACTATTCTTAGAAAAAGACTTAGGTGGCCTCAAATGACCAGACTTTGTCTCGGGCATCTAACAGCTTAAACTAAACTTCCTCTCTGGCCCTGTTTGGTTTGAGCAGTTTCCTGGTCTGGCAGGATTTGTTTTCTTAGCACCCAGCTTGTCAAAGCCCCAGTCCCACTTGTCACAGCAGACTGGCCCCTGTCACCCCGTGGCTGCCAAACTAGGCTGTGTTTGTGTTCTGAAAGTCAGACTAGCCGTTCCCCAGGGGAGGTGGAGCAGGGGTGGACTCCCAGGCTCAGTCCACTGCCTGGGCTCCCTGTTCCTGCCCTCTTTCCCCAATCTTGATCACAGCTTGGGTCCTGGGCCTTGCTTGGGAAAGCTTGGTGGGTTCACAGGCTGCTCCTGTGTTTTGATGAAAGGCCGAGAGGGTGAGCAGACCTAGCCCCGCAGCGGGTGAGAGTGCAGGTTCTGGTGCTGGTGGGGTGCTTACTCCCTCTCTTCCTGGCTAAGCTATGTGTCTTGGGGCAGATTGCTTCACCTGTCTGAGCAACAGTTTCCTCATTTGTGAAGTGGGGATTTTAATAGGATCGTTCACAGTACATGAGATGAGCCTTGTAAAGCACAATGCCTGGCACACGGTATGAATTGTTTTACATGTTATTACTTTTTCCAACAAGTATTTAATCAGCAGCCACGATGGGCTGGGCAATCTTCTGAACATCAGGGAAATAATAGTGCGCACAATGGGCAAAAACACCAGTTTTGTGGAACTCAAGTTTTGGTGTTAGGCGGGGACGTTCGGACAATGAGTAAGTGAAATATGTTGCATGCTGAATGCTGTGGAAACAATGAGAGCAGGGAGGAGTCCCGGGGCGAGGAGCGGTGTAATTCTAAATGAGGGGCAGGACGACTTTGTGGAGAAGGTAATGTTTGAGTCAAGACCTCAAACGGGTGGAGGAGAGCCTGGAAGCTGAGGACCAGCGAGCGCAGAGAGAGGCCTAAGGGAGTTAGCCTGGGCTGCTGGGAAGCCTCTGGGAGGCTGGAGTGCCTCTGGGGGCATCCAGGAGGTGCCCCGGTGAAGGGCTTCAGCAGACGCAGCCCTCAGGTGCCACCTGCACTCGCGGGACCCTAAGCCTGAGGAGCGCAGAAGGTTGCGAGAGGCCTGGGGCTCTGCATGGGCTCTGCGCAGTCCCTGCCTCCAGCCTGTGGAGCCCAAGAGGGATTTTGAAATTTAACCCTCATTTGTCATTGAAGCATGGAGTTTGGGGGTTGGTGCAGTCACTGACCTGCTACCAAAGCCTTGTTGCTGGTTTATTGAATGTGCACCTGGGAGTGAGCCATGTTTCTGACCTTGGGTGGGTGGGGGGTGGGGGCGGCAGGGTTGGCAGAGCCTGACTGGGGCATTTCACTAAGGCATCATGCGGGCGAGCTGCTTTAATTCATTCCAGGAGCATTTCCCCAGCACTTAGAGAGCGGCTCCCGCCTGGGCCCCACTAGCACTCCTCTCGTCGTCTCGTGGTCTCGAACACCAGGCAGTAGCTACTTTTCGGCTCCGTCTGGCTTTCCAGGGTGCTTATCCTAAGGCAGTCCTTCAGTAGAAAAGAAAAGCAACATCTTTGAGGATGTTTGCATTGTCTGCAACAGGGGAAGAAAATGGAAACAAGGTAGATGTCCGCCAATGAGGGGGTGGGTAGTGTCGTACCTGAGGGGTGGGCACGCACGCAGCTGGTCACATGCAGACCGGGTAAAACACGACCGTGTTTGTGATATTACGTTAAGTGAAAATAAAATGTGCGCACATTGCGTGGAAAAATGTAAAATATGCCTGCAGATGGGAAAAACTAGAAGAGGAGTTATGTGTGTAGGGAACTGTTTTTGGAAAAATCCCTTTATTATTTCCACTCATTCTTTTGTTAAAGGAACGAACACTCCAGTGCCTGCCACCCCGGAGGCCCTGAGCTGGTGCTCAGAGGTGGTGGTGGGCTGGCCAGAGACCTCCGACCCCCCAGGCCATGCCGATTGCTCAGCCCCCGCCCCTTCTCAGCGCTCAAGGATCCAAGGCTCACGTTGTGGTGTGCTGCAAAACTCAGTTCTTCTGGAATAAAAACGAGACCTGGGCCTGCAGCTTCACCCGGGGCGTTCGGGCCTTTGTGGAGCCAATGTTGGATCTGGCCGAGAAGCAGGAAAGTTCCAGAAGCTGCCGTCCCTCCCAAGGGTACTGCTGTTTCTAGCAAGCAGTCCGGTGGGAGCAGAGCCTGCCTGGCACCAGGAGGGCTCCCCAGGTCTTGGCTGCCCGACTTGAGCAGCCCTGGGGCTCCCAGTCAGCCAGTCAGGCTCCCAGGAGCCTTCTGAGGGAGCCCCTCTGTCCTTCTGGCCTCGAGGTCCTTTGCATGAGGGGCTGTCCCAGGAAGGAGAACCGCTACCCTGGGCCCCGTCTCCTAGGTGCCAAGCGCTCGCAGGGGTAAACACGGCTGTGATGCAGCCCCAGGAAGCTGGGGCCGGCCCAGAGAGACTCGTGTGGAAATGCTGGACAGCCGCCGGTGGTTCCACTTATGGCCCCGCTGCCCACACTCTGGGAGGAGTCCTGTGGGTGTTAGCAGTGGTGCTGAGGAGGACGTTCATGACGAGAGCAAACACTTCGTTTCAAAAAAACTTCTAAAGTTTTTATTGAGTTTATTGGGGTGACATTGGCTAATCAAATTATATAGTTTTCAGGGGCACAGTTTTGTAATACATCACCTGTATATAGTGTTGTGTGTTCACCACCCCAAGTCATGCCTCCTTCCATCACCATTTGTCCCCCTTTACCCTCTTCTACCTTCCCCACCCTCCCCTCTGGTAATCACCGTCCTGTGGTCTATGCCTCTGAGGTTTTTTCTTAATCCTTCACATTTTCCACCCAGCTCTCCAGCCCACCCCCGATGCAACAGCTGTCAGTCTTCTCTGTGTCTATGAGTGTGTCCTATTTGTTTGCTAGTTTATTTTGTTCACTAGATTCTTCATTAAAGTGAAGTCACGTGGTACCTGTCTTTCTCTGACTGGCTTATTTCACTTAGCCTAATGTGCTACAGGTCCATCCATGCTGCCACAAAAAAAAAAAAAAAAAGAGTTCCTTTTTTATGGCCAAGTAGTATTCCATTGTGTAAGTGTACCGCAGCTTTTTTTATCCATTCACCTACTGAATGGGCATTCGGTCTGCTTCCAGATCTTGGCGATTGTAAATAATGCTGCAAAGGACCTGAGTAGACACTTGTCCAAAGAGGACATACAGATGGCCCATAGACACATGAAGAGATGCCCAACCTCACTAATCATCAGAGAAATGCCAACTAAAGCCACAATGAAATGTCACTTCACACCTGTCAGAATGGCAATCATTAATAAATCAACAGATAACAACTGTTGGTGAGGATGTAGAGAAAAGGGAATCCTAGTGAACTGTTGGTGGGAATGCAGACCGGTGCAGCCACTATGGAAAGCAGTATGGGGATACCTCAGAAAGTTAAAACGGATCTGCCTTTTGACCCAGCCATCCCACTTCTGGGAATTACATTCAAAGAAACCTGAAACACTAATCTGAAAGAATATGTGCACCCCTAGAGCAAACATTTCTTGAATGCTCTCTGTCCGGGGCTCTGGGGTGGCTCTGAGAGCGCCGTGCCCCAGCGATGCTTCCAGCTGCCCTGGGGAGTCGGTGTAGTTCTCACCTCCGTTGTGCAGGAGGTAACTGAGACCCAGAGAGGTGGGTTAGCCTCCTGACATCACAGTGACGGTGAAGGAGCTGAGATTCAGCTTGGGGTCTGGCTGGTGACAGAGCCCACGCCTTAGCAGTTCCTGAGTCACAGCACGCTCTGCGTGGAGAGGTGCCAAATCGGGCTGCACAGAGTGAGCTGTACCAGTGGTCCCCTCCGTGCCCTCCCAGCGTGCCATCGCTGCTCCCCTTGGCAGCCCTTCTCCCTGCCACACCGAGTGCTCTGGGGCAGCCTCCTGTTCTCCAGAAAGGCCGACGCGAGCCTGTGAGCTCTGCAAGGAGGATTTCCTGTCCCTCGGAGGACGAAGACGATGCGTGACCTCTTTACCCAGAAGTTTCAGGGCCTAGTCCAGTGCTTGGCACGTGGTAGGTGCTGAGTAATTAATGAGGCTGTGTTGTAATCAGTGTTCAGTTAACCTCCTGGCATTTCTAGAGGAAGAATGTGAATTGATGGAAAAGGCCAGGAGTTGCGAGTGTGGTCTCAGGGACTGACAGCCTGGGTGTGCATCGGGCCTGTGCTGCTGGCTGTGTCTAACCTGGCAGGTTGTTTTCCTCTTCTGGCACGCGCCCTCCTCCTCTCTCAGGTGGGGATAATCATGGTACCTCCCGGTCAGGGCTGCTGGGAGGGTTAAGTGAGTGAACGTGCAGAGCTGGTGGAAGAGGACTGTGGACTTGACAAATGTGAGTTGTCGTCGTTTCTGCTGTTGTCGTTGTCACACACAGGGTGAAGCAGAGCTTGGCTCCTAGGGAGACCACGCAGCTCCCAGGTTTGGGATCTGACTCTGCCTGTGGCTGCGGGTCCAGACCGAGTGCCACCAGCCCCCCGACCTCCCTCCTCCCTTGTCATGGAGCTCTGGTGGTGGTGCAGAGCCGGGGGGCCTGTCTTCCTAGGCAGAGCGTGTGCATTTGGAAGCTAGACAGTTTGGGACAGAGGGAGGCCCGAGTCCTAGCTCTGTCCCTCTGTGACCCTGGACAGTCCCCTCACCTTCAGGAGCCCATTTCCTAAAGTGGGCAATGAGACCAATCATACTACTTCACGGGGCCATTCCTGAGGTGAGGGCGGGATCAATGCCCGAAGCCACAGGGCATCACAGGCACTCTGCAGATGTTCTCCCTCATCCTGGGAGGCAAGGGCCACTCTCACACGTCCCCCAGCGCCCGTGTCAGGGAGGGGAGGTTGTATGAATGGCTGGTTTCTCTTTCTAGCTGTAGCACCCAAAGCAGAGCTGACTTCTCCTCACCCACCTCCCTCTCTCTGCCCTTCCTTTTGTTCATTCTGAGGCAGGTGCTGTGAGGTAAGAAAGGTGTGTCCCTTGATGCAGGGACAGAGATGGGCCACTCTGAGCCACGCTGGCTGTCCCCTGGCTTTCCCAGCTCAGACCCTACCCTCTTCCCCTCAAGTGCTTCCAATCTTTTCATTAAAGGTGGTCACCCCAGGCCTCTGCTGGGGGACTTCGCTTGCTGGGTCCTCAGGGGGATGGGGCGGGTTCTGGTTGGAAGGAGGAAGGATGGGAGTAGCAGGTGCAGGAGAGAGTTGCACCCTTAGCTGGGCGTGCGGGTCCCTGACTGATGGGCATGCAGCTGAACCACATAGGGCTGGGACTGATGGCTAGTGTAACTGCTGACATTAGCGGTGACCTGTGCTGCTGGGCTTTGGGGTCAGAGGACATTCTCTGCAGGATGCCAGCCATGCTGACAGGTGGGGAGGTGGGTGTCATACTAGCCGTGCTGGCAATGTGTGTGTGCTTGGGGTGGGGGAGGTGAGTGCCCTAACCTGCTCGTGTGTGTGTGTGTGTGTGTGTGTGTGTGTGTGTGTGTGTGTGAGTGTGTGTGTATGCCAGCTCCAGACATTTAGGATGTTGATGAAGTTCAGGAAAAGGTTTAATGATAACAGGTTGTTTTACAAATGTAAGTCAGCTCATGCCAGCCCTCTGCTGAGAGCCCTCCAGAGACTCCCATCTCACTCAGTGTCAAAACCAAAGTCAAGGCCATGGCGTCTCTCCTGCCCATTCTCACGCTGCCCCAGCCCACTAGCCTCCTTCCTGTTCTTTGAACACACCAGGCAGGTCCAGTGCTCCCACCTCAGAGCCTTCGTCTCTCTCAGAACGCTCTTCCCCAGGTGTCCACGGGGCCACTCCCACTCCTGCCTGATCGAGGTCTTCTCTGAGCACCACAGGTGCAAGGGGACCCTCCCTGCCAGCTGTCCCCTGCCCGGCTTCATTTTCCCCACACGCTTTCTGCCGTCACCACACCCCGTGTGGTTTACTTGCTTGTAGATTGCCGTCTCCCTTCACTGCAGCGAAAGTTCCAGGACGGTAGGGGTTTTTGTCTGTTTTATGCACTGATGGACCCTCAACATCTAACTAGAATAGACTCCCCAGTAACATTCAAATGAATGAAAGAGGAAAGTAAGTTACGAAGAAAACTGTCAACGCCCAGTGCTGTGGGCTGTCTGAGCCCAGTGAGACCCATTGAGTAATTTTCCAAGTTTAGAAAATCGAAGTCATCGTAACACCAGTCAGGACTCCAGTGGATCTGGGCAAGAACCACCTCTCAGTGTGTGTGTGTGTGTGTGTTTCTTGTTTGTGTCAGTCAGGATAATGCTGGGTGTGTCCCAGACTTCTGTGGTTAAGGTTGTAATAACCGTCTGATGTCAATTTACAAAACCAAACAACCTGGGACTGAAACAGTCTATCACTTCTTTAGCTCTTGTTGCTGAACTTTATTTACATCTCTTGACCTTTTTTGGGGGGGTGTGGGGGGGGGAGGGGGAGGAAGGTCAAATGTACCAGAGACATTGACCTGAATCTCTGATCAAAGTCCTTTAAATTAGACACACAGTTTTTGTTTAAAAAAATGTCTTTTCTTAAACTAGAAAATTTCTCTGGGGCACTTTGACAGAGTCCTCAGGAGCTGTGTGTTGACCAGACCGCCGTGAGCTGTCTCTTGCACCCCTGCGCCGGTGGGCTGGAACGCTGGTTCTGTGTGACTGGCTGTGGGATGCAGCGGCCTGGAGCCTCCGTTTCCTTATCTGTGCAGTTGAGGGACTGGGACTGGCTGGTTTCCTCTGTGATTCCTTTCAACCCTCTGATTCTGTCTTCCATGGGCCAGACTAACAGACATCGTAACTGAAGTGCATAACACGTACGTGCCTTATTTTAGCCACTAAAGGCACCTGCACTTTGTGTGTAAGAAGATACGAGTTACGTGCTGCAGCCCCGCAGGCGCGGGCAGGCCTCAGGCTCTCCTGCAGGTGTGCTTGGGCCTGTGGAGCCACCGCCCTCCTGCTGGGCTCCCTGGCGGGACAGCGTGTTGGCCCACGGCCACAGCGCTTGCACCACGCCATCCCACCCTAACTGCCCCATGCGGCGGTTTAGCTTCACTGTCCTGCCTTCGTCAGAACTGTCGATTTTATCCCCCAAGTTGGAATCTAGTGACTTTGGACTTGGGAGTTGAGTGGGTTTGAATCCTGAGAGCTGGCGTGCTAGCTGTGTGCATTGCTTGAGTTCCGTATGTCGACCCTCGGTTTTGTCATCCAGCAAAAGGAGTTAGGAGTCTCCCTCAGAACAGTTCTGAGAGTTAAACATGACAGTGTGTGCTAACTGCCTGGTAAAAAGCACAAATATTGTTGGTGGTGATGATGCCAAAGAATTGTCGTGTGGGGGTGAAGACCATCTCCAACAGCTGCCAAGAGGCAAGGGAGGTTTGGGAAATCTGTAATCTAGAAAATGAAATTTTGAATGTAAAAGGTCGAGAGCTCTGTATTCATGCTACTTGGCTATAAAGCAGGCTGCAAGTCAGATGGGACTCAGCAGAGCCCTGGGGAAGCCAGTGTCCAGCGGGCACTTGGGGCGTTGGCCCTTCAGCCCATTCTGGGATTGCAGGAGCAGGTCCTGCTGTGGAACACCAGCAAAGGGAAGGAAGGCCCTGCAGTCAGTCACTGAGGCCAAAAGTGGGCTGGGCACTTCCTTCTGGGCTGGAGCTCAGTGCTGCAGGCTGAGGAACCCGTTATTTAGGCTCTTAGGGTGCAAGTTTAATAACATTAAGTGAGTGCGGGCACTGGGGTTTTGGGTTAAGGGCCAACTAGGATCTAAAAAGAATTTGGTCGTAAAGATGTGAACTGCAGCATTACTGATACTGATGAAGAATTGCAAATAACCTAAATACCCAGTGTCCTAAACCTGCCACGTTGGGCTGTGGCATGAAGAAAATCAGAGCACATTGACATCTGTCGGCCTTTAAAAAACAACAGAAACTTGCTGTGTGGGGTCACTGCTGGAGAAACTGTTCACAATGTGCCATTACCAGGAAGAAATGAAGGGTTAAACAGTTTGGCTCCCATTAATTATTAGGAGTGAAATCCACAGAGGAAAAGAGGAGGCAGCCCAGGTGCTTGTGGTGGGAGCTGGCTTCGCCCTCACTGGTGGGGCAGCAACTAGTTTCCTCTGGCGCTTCTGTTTTCTTTCTCAGTCCCTCTTCAGCACACACGCGTTTCTCATGGGGGGTGGGGGGCGGGAAGCATGTCGTAAATATAAAAGTGTTATGGTGGATTTTCATGTCCTTTGAGGTAAGACAAACATCTGTCACGTTCACGGTCACTGTGAAGTTTTAACCCCCCGATCACCCAGACTTTGTCTTCACCTCACTGAACGTGTGCTTGTCTGGTGAGGCTGGAGTCCATAGATCAAAAAACAAATGTCTAAAAATGTGAACTAGGAGCTTGAGAATGGGGAGGGATACATGGGAAACTCACAGAGCAACTTGTTGACGCGTTCTTTGAAGCGAAATTATGGCTTCTAAAAAAAACTAAAACCAGGAAAGAGAACGTTAGATCCTATCAGCTCAGTTATGAGTGACATAAAAATAACAGACGAGTGGCTTCTCCTCTGTGACTTGTCTCTCCAGAGAAAATGCTTCTTGAAAAGGCTGTGATGCATCGAAAGGGCCCAGGCTCCTTCAGAAGACAGGCTCCCAGCTCAGCTGCCCTGAGCGATGGCTGCAGCAGCTTATAACTGAGTCCCTCTCCAGGAATTGCCTTCAGCTTGGGGGAGCTCCTCTCCCCAGATAACACCTTCCCCCTGAAAGATGCAGTGCAGATACTGGCCCCCTGCCTCTCCATTTGGGAGAGCTCCGAGGGGCCGTCCCAGCTCTGGAGCTCCCCGAGGGTCAGGCGGGGCCTCTGCTGCTCCTGCATCCTAGCCAGCTGGCCTCTGCCCAGAGTCTGCTTCTGGGGGAACGCTCCCTCTGACCCCTGACTCTACGGTAAGAAGGGTGTGGAGAAGAAAGTGGGGTGCCCCTCCTGAGCTCTAGCGCCCCTGGCCAGCGAGAGTAAGGAGACGGGTGGTCAGGGTTGCAGCTGGGCATCAGCTTGCCCTCTCACCCCGTTCAGAGCGAGTGGCTTGGGTTCCTGGGGTCCTCAGTAAAAACGGAAGCCTGCAGACATTGGTGGGGACTGGTGCGTCTGCTTATCACCTCTCCGCCTGCACCTCCCCCACGTCCACCTCCTGTGTCTGCTTAATGTGGGCACAGGGGCCAGGCTACCCTGCAAGGGCCTGTGGGTCTGGACCTGAAGGTGGGTCCTTGTGAATTCTGTGCCCGGAATCTTTTGGCAGCAATGTGCGAGCGACTGTCCAAGCACTGAGCTTCGCTGCTACTAAGCCCTTAAAATGTTTCCAAATTAAGCCCTGGCTGGGTGGCTGGCTTGGTTGGAGTAGTTATAGTCCTGTACATTGAAAGGTGTGGGTTCGAGCCCTGATCAGGGCACGTACTTAGGTTGAGTGTTCAATCCCTAGTTGGGGCCTTTACAGGAGACAGCTGATTGATGTTTCTCTCTCATGTTGATGTTTCTCTCTCTCTCTCTCTCTCTCTCCCTTCCTCCCTCCCTCTTCCCCTTCCTCTTCCTCTGTAAAAATCAATAAATATATCCTCGGGTGAGGAATAAAAAAATTGTTACCAAATCAAGTAGTCTTTTGTTGACAAATAAACAAACACTTGTTCCTTAGCATTTGGTTGGGGGCCACTCCTCATGCCTGTGGGACAGAGTTCCCGCTTTTCAGTGTGGTGCTGTACCCGCCTCTCCAGCCTCTCATCCAGCTACCTGTCCCCCCCCATCCCCTGAATCTGAGAGTGAGGCCATGAGAACTGCGATCCCCCTGCCTGCGGCCTTGCTGCTTCAGGCCTTCAGGCCTCACTCCCTGGAATGCCTGGAATTCCCCCTTGTCTCACTGGATGGCCCTCTCATCTGTTTCCTTTCTCTTTCCTGTCCTATCTCTCCCCAGCAGGGAGTGTGCTGGGCCCTGACCCGGAGCATCTCATTTGTTGAGACTTCCCTTTGTTCCTTTGTGCCCCGACCCCCCCTCCACCAGTGAACGCTGGAAATGGCCCCCCTGCCCTTCCTCAGCTGTCCTGGCTCCGTGCGCATTTCCCAGCTGGGCCTCTGGTGTCAGGCTTGTGCTTGCAAACCTGTCAGGAAAGAAATTCTGACCACGTGTTTCCAACATAGGTGTTTTCACTTACAAGTTATATCCACGTACTGCTGTGCTATTATAGCATGTCCATTATACTAGAACATTTATAAAAATAGATATTTGAAGGGATGAGAAAAGGAAAGTTCTATTTTTCTTCACTCAGCCTCCCCGCGGGCCTCTGGACTGGAATTCCAGGATTGAGAGCTCCTTGGGGGGTATTGGGGATCATGTGTCCTCTGCACCCTCCACGCCTGGTACCGATGAGGTGGCTTGGCTTTCTGGGGGGGTGTTAGTCTCTGGGCGTGAGAAGCATTTGCAGGGAAGCAGATAGTGCGGGGGGGGGGGGGCTTGGGCATTCCGAGGGTCTCAGTCAGTCCCAGTGCTGGAGGTCCCTGTGGGCAGCCACACCTGAGGAGGGTTCTGTCTTGTTTACAAATTCCAGAGGGTGATAATACCCACCGTTTTCACTTATTCAGTAAACACTGTAGCACCAAACATATGCCAGACACTGTAGCAGGCATTGGGGGTGCAGAAGGACATCACCCCAAGGAGCCCTGCCCCCAGAAGACTGAACAGTAGATGCATGATTCCTGTCCAGTGAGATGGGGAGGTGCCCCAGTGGTGTGGGGTGCCTCTGAGTGAGGGGCGGGAGACCAGGGGCACATCTCAGAGGAGGTGGTGCTCAATCTGACCCTCGGACCTCGCCAGTTGGAAGAGCACAGAGGACACTCCAGGCGGAGGTGGGCTTCCTGGGAGCCGCCCGCCTGCTGTTGGTGGCGGCCGTGGTGTGCCGGGAGTGGCGCTGTCTGTGAAGTCCTCTCGCGTTCTCCAGATCTCTGGAGAAGTTGACGTGAGTGGGTCCCTTTAACAGTGCTCCCCTCCCTGTGGGGTCAGGGATTTACCCCCACTGTTACAGATGTCGAGACATCCCAGGGAGGTTGAGGTGATTTCCCAAAGAGGGTCAGTTGGAGCCTAGATTACCACCACCCCCTGCCTAGCCCTTGGGCCAGCCCTGCCTGCCTGCCTGCCTGCCTGCGGGAAGGGCTAGCTTCTCCTTCCCAGCAAGGGGTGCGGAGAGAGGGTTCACTGCTCCCTTGGGCCGTTGCAGAGCTGGCTCTCCATGGGGGGAGAGGAGGCAGTGGGTGTGCCTGGTTTCCTGTCACAGGAGTCCTGCTCATCCAGGCTGTCACCCAGACTCCGTGTCAACATTTGGGTTGCCAGGGCCCCAGGGCCCTTGGTCTGGAGCTGAAGCACCAAGGGCAAAGTCGTGGACGGATCCCGGGCTCTTGATTTATTTGGAACTGCTAGGGAAATGTGCCCTCTTTGGAGTTAGGGAGGGAGCAGGAAGTACCAGGCCTGGCCAGCCCGTCAGGCGGAGCAGATTCAGAGGAAGCCCCAACTGCCGCTGGAGGAACTCCTGTGGACGGGCTGCGTCTCGCTTATTGGTAGGGAAGGGGCTTTGGAGCCGGATGGCCCTCTGTTTGCCCCCCGCTCTCGCACCTCAGACAAGTTGCTTACCCCGTCACCTTGACCCTCTCCTCTGCAAAGTGGGACGACCACAGCCTGCCCCCGTGGGCCTGCTGTGAGCACCAGCCGAGGCACCGAGTGCAGAGAGCTCCACAGACGCCCGGGACGCACTGTGCTGCGTAGTATGCTTCTCCGAGAGTCAGCTGTTCCAGTTACCTCCCATGCTCCCAGTGTGCCCGGCACCCAGTGGGGCACTGTTTGTTGAAAACACTGTATGAACTCAGATTTGTGAGCGTTTGTTAAATAAGGAAGTATTAAAATTTGGATTGAGTTGTTTCTGGACTCCAGTAAGTAAAGCAGGCATGGTAGGTTTTTACTGAAGGGAAAACCACCCAGTTTTCTTAACTCCCCCTGGCTCTCAGGTTTTATGATTCTTCTGCACAGCCCTTAAGGATTTTCTTCAACGTAAACACACTGATGAGGGTGGCATTTTACCACCGGAGTCTGGTTTGGCTCCTGGTGCCCACCCGCTGGCTTGCGTCTGGGATCTATGGCTGTTGAGCTGGTAGGTCTGGTGCTTGGCAGCTGGCACGGGGACATCAGGGTAAGTGCCTGTCCCCCCCCCGATGTGGTTGTGACTGCAGAGTGTCCAGAATGTGGAACTCCTCCAGCGGTTTTGCTGGGTGGTGGTTTGTTGGGAAGATGCCTGCAGAGGACATGGGAGTGGCTGTGGAGCTCACGGTGCCTGGAGTGTTGGGGTGGGAGATGGGGCCCCTGGAGCCTGCCCACCTCCCCGTCTTTGTGCCCACAGGCTAGAGGCAGCAGCCTGGGGGACACGGGGGTAGGGAAGCTCTGGAGCTGGGGGCTCCAGGATTGACTGTGCCCCCAACTCGCACTCTGGGACCTGTGGGCCCTTCCCCTGATTCTCTCTGCCTCGTCTGCAACTGAGGTTGGGGAGAGGCTGCAGGAGGGTTTGGCCAGGCCAGGTAGGGGGTCCTTGTGTTTGAGCAGCCTGGGAGCCCCTGGTGGAGATGTCAGGGGTGGGAGAACACTGGCCGGCTGCTGGAGACTTAGCTTCTCTTTCTGAGCCTGCTGCACGTTCTCTGTGTGACCGTGGACAGGGCACTTAGGTGCTCTGGGCTGCAGCTTCTGCAGCTGTAAAATGGGGAAACTGGCCTCTTGGGTGCTTTCCCGATCTATGATGCTGAAACACCCTGGAGAATTGCCAGTGACTGTGTTTTTTCTTTTTCTTTTTGACAGGCAATTCATGCATGTGGTAAAATACAGGGTCCGGCACAAATAATGCCCCCTTGTATTACAAAATCTCGTACAAGATCATAAGCATGTGATTCTGTAACATAACAATATCACACTCAAGCACACCGTATGACATTTTAGATGGAGTGTTCCAATTGAAACTAAATTATTATATCCATATTATCACTCTAGCAGCCATACTCAAGCAGGCCTTACTTCTGCTGAACCCTGGACGTTGAAAGGTTATAAAAGGATATATGTAGAGTCGAAGTCAGCCTACTCCTCACCCCACCCCACTGCCCCCCCAGGTTCCCTTCTCAGAGGCATTCACTGAAGACTTTAGAGATTTTTCTGTGCACATGCACTTGTAAATGTATACACGTGTCCCCACCTTCACAAACTTTAAACTGTGAAGTATCATACATTCAAGAGCGTGCACAGAATGTATGTACAGTGTGAAGAGTGATGAACTGAACGCCCGCATACCCTCCGCTCAGGTTGAGAGAGAACACTGTTGGTGTCTTCGGTGGAAGTCACTCCTCTTCTGTGTTGTTCCTTGTCCCATTTGTGCAAAGGACTGTGCATTTATGCTCTTCTGTGCTTTTTAACAATACATACTGCCATATCTGGGAGTTTGGCTCACATCAGCACATGTAGCGCCATCTTGTTCTTTCTAATAGCGGGATAATGTTTCCTCTACATGATGTGTCATTATTTTATTCTTCCAATCCCCTCTTGGTGGATATTTTTAGGGTGTTTCCAGTCTTTTGCCATTACCCACAATGCTGCAGCAATTTCTCTGGCTTCCAGGAACTGACATGAATCAAAATATGCTGGAAGAGGTTCTATTGCAAGTCTCCCTGACCTGCCGTCATCTCCAGAACAATGTGGACACGGCAGGACGCCCTGCACGGCTCTGGTCTGCTAGCCCAGGAGCGTCCTGTGCTGCTCTCCTTGCATCTTCTTGGAGCCAGCATTGCCTGTCTGATGCCAGTCTTCTCCGGAAGCCCCCCCGGGGCTGGGTCTCTGGGGAGCGTGGGGTCCACAGTTGGGCATCCGCCACGGGTGCGGGAGGAGTGTGCTGGTGGGAACTCAGCTGCAGGCTTCACTCCAAGCAGAAAGGTTCCTTTTCTTTTGATTATGCAATGTCCCTGCGAGGGGCCTGGGTCTGCTCTTCTGCTTTTCTTTGTCTTCTGCAGATGGGAATGAGGCAGGAGGGGCAGTTTGGGGGTTCAAGCCCAGGCCACTTGTGTTTTTGAGATGATCCTCAATTTCTCTTCCCTGCTTTAGCTGACTCTTCCTCATTTCCTCTCTCTCCCTATTCTTTTTTTTTTTCCTCTTTCCTCCACTCCACACCTACCCCTTTGGATTAAAATTCCTGGTAAGCTGGCTGGTTCCTTCATCCACATGTGCAAAAGTTATAGCTAGTCTTTCCTTCCTCTCCCATTTCTGAATGTGGGCAGTCCCCAGCGTAGAAGCTGTGGGGTGGTAGGCACTGAGGTTAGAGGTCAGTGAGTTGGGGCCTTTTGCTTCTTCTTTATTCTGTCTAGCAGATCTTTTGCCTCTGGTGTCTTTACTTCCTCCTCCTGCAGGGTGTGAAATGGGGAGGGCAGGCCTGCCCAGGAAGAGGTCGGCAGTAGGGATGGTGGCCATTGGGTCTGGGCGGGGCAAGGGGCTGAGAGTTGGCAGGGTCTTCAGGGAGAAGGAGAGAAAGTAACCTCTCAAAGCGACAGCGTTCTCTTGGTTTGCCAGTCTGAAAGGCGATGACCCAGAAGCTTGCCAAGTAAGGTCAGTTGGTTCAAAGAGGCCAACAGACCTAGATCTGGTGGCATTTTTCCATTTGTGGGTCTGTGTGTCCGTGTGCTCAGTGTCCTCACTGGAAGGCTCGAAAGTGCTGTGCGAACGTGTGGATGCCCTGGCCGGTCACCCAGGGCTCTCCAGCCTCCACATCTTACCAGCACGTTGGAGAGAGCTTACAAAAGTCACTCCTCTAAGTCTCAGGTCCCGCATCTGTAAAAGGAGGCTGTTGGAGCGTTAAATGTGGTTATCCTTATAAAGTGTGAAGCACACAGTAAATGCCACCTGTTAGCAGCCATTAATATCTTTTAGGTGATTTTCAAACATTCAGGCAGAGCAAGCCTCCTTTCCTTCCCTAGAGAAATCTTTGCGGAGAGCTGGGGTATGAAGGAGCTGAAGTGGAAGCAGCACTGGGTGGAGGGAAGAGGGTGGGGTGGGTGTGGGGGAGTGTGGGTGGCAGAGGCCCCGGGGCCCGGGAACCAGAGGCTGAGTCCCTGAGCCTCTTCCCTGTAGTCCAGAACTTGACAACTCTTTGACACAATCCAGTTGCCCACATTGGTACTGCCTTTTTGGATGGTACTTTGATAGGACTTATTAAGATTGCAAGTGTGTATTTGTTAGGATTCAGCAGTCCAACTCCTGGGAATCTGACACCTATAGAAACCATAGCCTGTATAAATATAGGCGTACGCACAAGGCCGTTCATTTTAGCGTCGTGTATGGAAGAGGCGAGAGACGCTGAGGTGTTCGCTGGTAGGGAAGAGACTGAATCAGTTATGAGATACCGTACGACTGTGAAATGGACAAAGTAGGTCCGTGGGCTGTCTTGGGAAGATTTTCATGATATGTCAAGTGTGAAAAAGATCAGATGCAGAGTGAGTGATCTGTGTGGTGTATTCCTGTTTCTTAAAGAGCGTTCGTGCACGTATCTACATTATACCTTCACGTGAAGACTCAGACGCACGGAGCACTCCGTGGCTTGCCAGAACCAGAGTGTGGGGTTCCGACGGAACTGCTAACAGGACATGTGTGTGGGGGATGGAGGGGAAGCTGGTATTTCTTACTTTATGGAGTTCTTCCCTGCCTGCCCCCCAAATTAGCCCTTAGGATAATTTTGCTTTTTAGTTGGTGTTTTCCTTCAAGTTAAAAAGAGGGAGATCATCTTAGATGTAAGAAGACAGCTCCACAGTGGGTGGTGGATTTGCCCAGGGTCCCACCGGTCCTTGCAGGAGCCAGCCATGGGTGCAGCTCTGATGTTACTAAAGCCAGCCTGCTGAACGGGGGCCCCTGCTCCGCCCGGCTTTTCCCCTCTGCAGGCTGGTGCTGTGGGCTGCGTTCCCGACCCACTCTGCTCACCATCTGTCGAGGAAGCAGTCGTTAGGCTGTGAGCCGTGCCTCCCCCCATGTGTAATTTAACAGGCCGCCCGTCTCTTAGTAGGCCTCACTTATGGCTATGGGATCACCCTTTAATAATTTACAAGGGTCAGCCACCTGACGAAACCCCTTTGCTGGAGATGGGTGGTACTGACAAGCAGATGAGTTGTACGTGTGGAGGAGAGAAGAGACTAGGCCTGCAACAGTTCAGAGTGGGTGGCCTTGAAACAGAAATTCATGAAGCATCTAGGAAGGTAATTTTAAACACTGATAATTTTGAGGCTGTGGTTCATGGCCGAACCGAGCTGAGGACAGACAGTCTGGCCAGTGCACTTAGGCAGGCTTTTCTGTCCTGTCAGTCTGGGGAGAGTGCAGTCTGCTTAGCCCACCTTTGCATTGTTTTGACATCTGTTCAGAGCTGTGCCTGCGTGTTCCCATCGCTGGCTTATTCCTCTAGGAACTGTTGGGCAACCATTGGTTCTTCAGAACCGGTAGACCTGACCCGGACACCAGTCCTGCCTCTGACCCATCAAGTGACCTTGGACAAGCCACTTTTCCTGGGGCTGAGTGTCTAACACTCCTAACTCAGTGGATCAGATGGGGCAGTCCTGTGGTCTGTCATAGTTGTAGAACATTCTGTGGTGATATACCCACATGTGCTGTTTGGAGGGAGAGAATCATGAGCTAGACAAACCCCAGAAAATTGAGGCCCCATCCCTTAGTGCCAACTCCCCGGAGGGCCTAGAAGTGCCTCCTGGTCTGTCACCTGCATTAAGACTGGCCTGGCATTGGGAGGAGGGGGGTGCATTTGAGCCTGGGTTCCCCAACTGTAAAAAGGGACTCATGGTACTTGCCTTGCAGGATAATGTGGATTTGTGGAAATACAGTTACATTTCTGGGACATTGTAGGTGCTTGTTAAATGGTATTATGCACTTAGTACTTGGCATTTTCAACCCTGCTTTTTGTCTTAACTGGAAGATAGATCCCATGTTGAAAGGGAAGTGGGCATTATCTTGCTTTATAGATGCCACTGCACGGAACTTCCCAAAGCAAGTGTGGTCCTTCCTCGTTGTGATCACGGGGGACCTCCACTGAGCGTTTACTGTGTGTGATGCACACGACGACTCTTATCTCCTGAATCTCTGCAAAACCCCATGAAGTGATAGGGACTCTTGTCCCCACTTTATAAATGAAGAAATTGAGGCTCTGGGAAGTTATGTGACATGCCCAAGGTCACACAGTCGGCGACTGGTGAACGTGGGATGGAGCTACATGTTTTCGGTCGTAGAGTCTTTGTCCTTAGCCATACTGTGTGCTTTTGGAACGGGACTGGGGGAGGCATTAGGAGACCAAAGAAACCTCTTGGACAGTCAGACAGGAATTCATGCCCGTGAATTCTTTAATGTGGTAGGTTTTCTAAGTCGCAGACGTTAACAGTGAGTTCCATGCGGTGCTTAGGGCTTGTCAGACCCTGTGAGGTGGTGGAGCCCCATACAGCCCACAAGGGCCAGATGATTCAGTTTTGTCTTGTTTATTGCAAGTGACCTTGAATTACCTAAAACCCAGGGAAATGTGTTCTTAATTTGCCTTGTTAACAATGCTAATTTTCCCCCTCTAACTCAGATTTAAATAACCCTTCCTTCTGCATTGTCATGTGCTTGAAAAGAAGCATCGTAAAAAGTCCCAACCCTAAACCCTTGTAATGACGGGGTATGGTGGGGAGGGAGGGGCACCGAATAGGAAATAATGGGACCGTCAGAGCATTCGAAGTGGCACTGGTTATATTCAGTAGCAGGGCTGCAGACGGGCCTGTTGCTGAGACAGTTAAAAAGCAAAACAGCCCCTGTTTCAGCCAAGACATTTGGCTGTTGACTTTATTCCCTCTAATTTGGGGTACCTGAGGTTTCCATTCTGCGGTGAGGTTGGCTGGAGCCTCGCCGCCTCTTCCTCTGCCTGGCCGGACAGAAACGCGGGGCCCCTGAGGTGGTTTGGTTTCAAGGCAGCTGCCATAAGAGTCGGCCTTTGATGTCTGCCAGGGCTGGGAACGGAGGCCCGGAAATGCTTGCGGGTCACCGTGAACTGGAAACAGGCCTCCTTCTCCCCCTCCCCTTCTGACGGCAGGGGGAAAAGTACAAAGATCTTCCCGGAACAAGAGAGGGATTTTTTTTTTTTAAGGTTCTTCAAAGAAACAAAAATCACCTTGAACTTCGAGAGTGAAATTGCCATGGGGCTTCATGCGGGAAGTATATGGGATTAGTCCCGGGGCAGGTCTGTGTGGGGATGAGAAATGGAGGAAGGGCATTTTGCCTGGCAGGCGAGCATTGTGGGCCCCTCTCAAGGGAAGAAGGAAAGGCAACAGCAGGTGGCAGTAACAGGGAAGCTCACCTCTGAGCGAGGCCGCCGAGAATGCATTTACCTGAGACGTTAAAGCAAGCGGCCCGGACGGGTTTCACCTGCCTGGGGGCCGTGCCTGCTCAGTGCCTCTACGGGGGTCCTGGAACGGGGTCCTGCCCTGCCACCAGTTCAGCCTGCCTTGACTCTACAGGGTTAATGTTTTCTCAGAGGACCGATATTTTGAATTCCAGAGACGTGAATGAACAGATCTTTTAATTTACATTTAAAAGCAATAAAGATCAGGAAGGAGACTTCTGTTCTGGCATTTGCACCATTTAAAAACCAACCAGATAAAAAATCTTGACGGAGCTGTTTTCTGATTGGGCGGGCAGCCCTCTCTGAGCTGCTATCCTCATAGTAGAGGCTGTTTCTCTGAGAATGCCACTGGGCAGCGCCCAGGCCAGGTCCTCCAGGAAGCTGATTTTGGACCCTGGCCGCTGACTCAGTGTGGCCTGCTGGCTCCCACCCCTGGGAGGCGGCCCTGGCAGTGTCTCTGGGCCCAGCCCTTGAGCAGGTGTCCCAGGTGATCCTGCTATACTCCACAGCCCGCCGGAGAGGCAGAGGGAAGGGGCTCCAGGCAGCGCAGGTATGAGATAAGGCAGTGGGTGAGTGGGGTGGCTGGGCAGGGAGCCAGGGAGGGCTTCCTGGGGGTGGAGGCCTCAGGTGTTTGTAGTGGGCGTGAGTTCTGCTCGTAGCTGGAGGCCGGCTGGGCTTGCTTTCTGGCTGTTGCCTTTATCTCTTAGGCAGAGAAAGAAGTTGGGAAAGTTGAGCTTGGTTTTGGAGACGGTGTCTGTTGGAAGCTTAGTCTTTGCAAAGCAGAAACTTGTAGGGTTTTGAGAAGCACGTATACCTTGGAGGCCAAGGGGAAGGGGGGGCATGTGTTCAGAAGCCTCTGCCTCTGAGCAGAACTCACACCCACTCCTCTCTCTCCCCCTCCTCCCAAACCTCTCTGTGCCCTGGTTTTGTCCGGTGTCTCGTTTGATAGAAAAGCAGTTTATGTGTGGTTAATGATTAAGGTTCAAGATTAAGTCTGTGTGTGGCTGCGTGTGTCTTTGTTTGTGTCTGTGTGTGTTTCTCTAGTTTAAGAAGGGACCAAGGGAACCCTCCCAGAGGGGGCAGGGCGCAGCAGGTAGCCAGGACCAGGAGTTGGAGGGGGTGTGGGGCCTGGTGTTGGCCTGATGATGACTTAGACCTAGTTCCTTGGTCTCTGTGGGACACGGCTCCCTCGTCTGTCCCTGAGGGTGGAGATGGGCCACGAGGGGAGGCTTGGCGGTGATTTCCGATGCCCCTTCCAGCTCTGAAACCCTATGAGCAATGTTGTCCGGTAAGACTGTCTCCACCAGGTAACGCATGACGGCCCAGTGGGCATTTCAGTCACCGTGATTTCAGAACGCGGGGCCGGTTCTCACAGAGGGCTCACCGCTCCGTCAGCCACGCAGTTCCTGCGGAATCGGAGTCGATGGCATCTGCAGTTGGTCCAGCTTTCTTAGAGCCGCCTGTCACTAATCAGGCACAGACATTTGCTTCAAAGTCTAGAACATTTTCTTTTTTTCTTTCTCAGGTGGGATCATATTTGCCCATTATGGCCAATAACTTTTGTCTCCCAGTGTTGTGCCTGAGAGCCCAGAGGGAACAGTTTGGAAAATGCATCCCTTTTGGGATGGGGGAACATCGCCCGTGAGCCTAATTTATGGCCGCGTCTTATCTGGGCAGATGGTAAATGTTTCTGGGAACGTCTGGGCTCTTCTTGCTGCCCTGGGAGGAGCCCAGGCTCCGGCGTGTTGGGGCCTTGCGGGCCAGGGCTCAGGCTTGGCATTCTGAGTCCACACTCAGCCAGGACAGGCCTGCCTCCTCTTCTCTCAGGGCGACGCAAACACATCCGATTCCTGGGGAGAGACTGGGGCCCAGGACCGTGTTTTCTGTTCGCCTAGGGGATGCCTCATCTCCAGCTTCCTACCTGACGATGGCCAGAAAGAGACAGCCGGGATGCTTCTTTTGTCTGTCTTCAGTTCTGTGTAATAAATAACTCGGGGGGGGGGGAGCAGGATGTATAAAGAGATAATTCTAGTTACTGAAACCCCAATTACTCCTAAAATTAGAAACCCTAAAACCCATTGGTCGAATAGAAAAACCCAGATAATTTGCTGCCTTTCTCTGTTTTCTCCAGTTTTGTGACTGATTCTGCCTGGTTTTAAGTCTTTGAAATCTGTCATAGCCACAATTCCTAGTTCTCTTTCCTCACCCCCCCTGGACACAGGTGCGGCCCTGGCGTGGCATGCGTGCTGCGCAGCTGGGCCTTTGGCTGAAAAGGCCAGAGAACGAAAATCCGGGTTGGGAACCTCACAGGTGGCATGGTAACCAGCAAGTGAGGCCTGGGGGACCTCAGGTTAATGATTAAGCCCTTCATGCCAATTCGGGTGAGTCAGTGGCCCTTAGGACTCCCAACCCTTCGCTCAACTCAGGCACCTTTTACTTCTGTTAGTCCTTCGAACACGGTGGTGATGGAAAAAGTCCTAGAGAGGTACCGAAGGGCCAGCAGTGCGGAGGCTGGGATCCCGGCTGCCGGCGGAGCTAGTGAACTGGCTTGTAGCTACAGACGCCCTGTCATCTTGTGCAGGCAAGAGTTTGGGCAGCAGGGTGAGCACACGGGACCGGGCACCCAGGCCTGCCCTGAAGTTCAGCTTTTGTCTCAGATACTTTTAAAAGTCCACTTTTGTCTTTCACTTTTACGTAAACAGGAAGCATCAGACCCTAAGTGCTCTGGCATCTTGGAGGGGGCGGCAGTAAGGGGTCTTGTCCTCCCTCCCACAAGGTCAGCAGATGAGCAGGTAGTGGTCTGGTCTTCAGTTCTTTCAGCTGCACCTTCGTTTCTGCATGGGAACGGCAGACGGTCACCTGTGACGTGCTGTGTGCATTCTCGATAATCCCCTTCGCCCTTCAGCATCTCCGTGAGGGTGAAGGGCCATCAGCCCCTGCAGGGACTCTGCAGCGGGGTGGGGGTGGAGGTTGAGTAAGTGAGGCTTGGAGGTGTGCAGCTCTGTCTGGTGGGGGGATTTGTCCTCTTACCGCCTCGGGGCCAGCAATCCTAGTGTCCTAGTATCTTTCACTTCTCAGCATTGCTGTCCTTTCTGGAAAACTCAGCTAAGGACAACGTGCTGGGTGGGCACCACAGACGATTTCAGGTGATGTCCAGGTGTGGCATTGATGACCTTAAATCCCATAACGAAGGACTGTTTCCGTACAGCCCCTTCCAGTCCTTCCGTGGATTCAAGGGGAGGGTCTGAATGCCATCTTCCTTCAGGAGAAGTGAGGAGCGCGATCGTGTGGAGACAGGCCTCAGGACCCCAGGCTTCTGCAGGCGACAGGGTCCACTGGATTTAATAACGTTTCGTTTTGGTGATGCTTGTTTCTGTGGAAATCCCCTTTGGCTGGCACAGGTAGTAGTGTCCTCTCAGTGGCACTGCTATTAAGTTGATTTTTTAAAAATCAAGTAGTTGTAAGAAAAAATATTAAACAATGGCACTGGCGGCATGTGCTGACAGGGAACAGCCCCTGTCGGAGAAACCGCGCCTGGAGACGGCAAACATGCACCGAGAGGAAACCCAGCCAGTGACCGGGAGGGAAACGCACCGTCCGGCAGGTCTGGCAGAGTTGCCACAAGCACACGCACAGAAGACTCTCGGTGGCAGTTTCTTTCCGGGATCGGCAGACAGGTCCGTACCGGTTGTGCTGCAGAGGTGGGGAGTGTGGGCACGTGTGTGCATGCACGTGTGCACGCACAGGTGTGTGCTGCTTTCCCTTCAGCAGTGCGGTAGCTCCCCCTTTTCTGCGGGGGGGGGGGTACGTGCCAAGACCCCCAGCGGGTGCCAAGAACCACGGACAGTGCCAAACCTTCTATATCATGCTTTTCCCTGTGCATTCGTGTCACAGTGATGAAGTTTAATTGATGGATTATACACAGTAAGAAATTAATAACAATTGTGGTAATACATGGGGGCAGGGGCAACAGTAGGTTTACTGTTGAGAATACACGAAACACAGGCTTTACTGCTTTATTTATTGATGATTGTATTATTTCCCATATGAACAGCTGTAAGCCTACTTTTGCCCCACCCTGTATTGTAACCAAAGCTACGTGAATGTGGCCACTCTGAAAATACCTCACTGTGCTCACTGACCCTGCCAGTGGTGCTATGAAAGGGTGCCAGGTCGGCATGACGAGATGGAGGGAGCTGAGTGACTTCGGGGCAGTTGGGATGTCGTCCCGCTGCTCAGAGTACCGTGCCGTTCACTCATGAAGGCTTGGAACTTTTTGTTCAGTGTTTCTGGCCCGAGGTTGAGCGGGATGACCGAACCCGGGTCACTGGACACAGGGCAGGGAGGGCTGCTGGGGCCGTGCTTCGCTCTCGTGAGTGCCTGGCTCTCCGTCTACCCAGCACGGTGTGGCAGTCCCGTTCAGGTAATTTAACCACAGAAGTGGCCCAGCTGATTGGCCAAATTCCATTTTTAAACTGTGTCTGATATCCTGCTTTCCAGATAGTCTGGTGGCTCTGAAATCTCAGTGATTGCCTGAACCACCAGGGCCTGCCCTATCCCACCCCACCTAGTAGGGCTGCTGTGTGCCCCAGGTGGTCCCAGTATACACCGGTGCTGGAGCTCAGGGTCTAGGTCACTGGCCCCAGAGTCACCTTGAGATCTGCTGAAGATTCGGAGCCCTAAACCCCACCCAGAGAAGCCCAACCAGAATCCATGGGAGTGAGGCCTCCATGGGGAGTATTTATTTATTTATTTTAATTTAACTTAATTAAAAAAAGTATTTTTAATAGAAAGAGAAACATCAATATGAGAGAGAAACATCAGTTGGTTGCCTCCCAGTGTACCCTGACCGGGGATTAAACCTGTCACCTAGGTATGTGCCCTGACTGGGAATTGAGCCCCTAGCCTTCTGGCAAACAGGATGATGTTCCAACTGAGCCACACCGGCCAGGGCTGTCGTTGGGATTTTTAAAATGCTCCCCAGATGCTTCTGCTTTGTGGGCTGGTGGAGACCCATTGGCCTTGATGGAGACTTTTGGAGGAACCTTAACCACACCTGGGAATGCTCACCAAGAAGAGGGAAGCAGAGGGACTCATGAGGCATTTGAAGAAGTTAGTTGGCAGCAGAGATCTGCAGACCTGTGCTCGGGTTCTAGATCTTGGAGATGATGGAAAAAAGATAAGAGCCAAGTAACGTGGGGCGAGTGGGAGAGCAACACCAATTTGTTAGAACCCAGTCAGGAGGGTTAATTAACAGCTTTAGAAAATGCTAAGGACATCAAGGGGCTCTCGTGGATTTGTTCAGAGCTAGGAGACCAGGCCCGACAACCATGAGTCCTGCCCAGGCCATGCATGGGAGCCCCGGCAGGGGGAGGGATGCAGGGTGGCAGCCCACGGGTCGGTCTGTTTTTGTTAGGACCGTGGGCAGCGAGGGCAACCCGACCAGGAGCAAAGTAACTGGGGCAGAGACGGCTGGAGAGTACCCATGGCCTTAGGTGAGGCTACCCCGTCTCCCCCAAAGGACTGACTTCCCAGGGCACCTGGTCACTCCACTGTTACTGACCAGCTTGAGGAGCTGCGGAGTGAGAGCCAGGCTCCTGAAGACAAGAAGGGGGCAAAAGCTGTCTCTGCTTTTAAGAAGTTAGGAAAAAGTGAATTCCAGAAACCATAGTGGGGTGCACTTGGGCTCCATTCCCAAGAAGCTCCCAGGAAACATTACTAAGCCGCTGTTTTGTGAGCAGGTATGGGGCCCAGTCTGGGCCAAAGAGATGTCTACCACTTTTTTTCAGAGCCAGGTATGCCAGGCTAACCTTTCCTGTTCTGGTGCGTAGCTGACTGCCAGGTCAGGGAGTGCCTGAGGCCTTATGGCAAAGTACCTGTGATGTCTTCCTCCAGGCCCTTCAGAGTGCGGCCAGGTCTGGCTCAGCAGGCACTCAGTGCATCTGTGAAAGTCCTCGTGGAAAGATACGGAAACAGGGACTGGGTGGGACACAGCCAGGTGGCTTCAGAGTGAATTCATCAGCTGTCCTTAAAGCAGAGGGAGCCCTGAAATGGGGTGTAGAAGGGAATCTGGTGGGTCTTTGTACGTAGAAGCAGAGCAAAAAGGACTTGACAGTGTGGCAAGTGCACAGTTCATTAAGTTACCTCTTACTGGAGGGTGGTCTGGGAGGATTGGTGGAGGTCGAGGGGCTGAAGGTGGCTGCCATGTCTGCACCACAGCGACCCTCATCTTGTTCATGGATTCGTGTCAGTCTGCAGAAATGCTTGTTGGCCTTTCCCGTTCTGCATCTTCGCAGCTCTTAGATCAAGACCTGTTTCCTGAAGGCCCAGGGTGGGGAACACTGAGCCAGGAAGGGTGACAGTAGACTTACAAAGAGTATAGGGTGAGCAGTCTGACCTGCATTAGGGAGATTTCCTGTAAGGCCAGGGATGAAACGCTTTGCACTTGGACAGAAGACTCCTAGAAGTAACACCCTTGAAACCCACCCTTTAAGGATTAGAGTCAGAAGTGGCCCTGGTGATCTTGGAGATGATGCGAATTGTGACTGGAGAGGGGAGGTGGCGCTCCCGAGCCCACCTGGCCAGTTAGGGGCAGCTGTGCAAGCACACAGGGAACAGGCGGGTTCGACGGTGTGAAAAAGACTCAGTCGTCACTTGCAGGTGGGAAGGTGTGGCTGCAGCAAAGCAGAGGCATGGGGTGCGCCAGCTGCTGTTTGGTGCCAGATATCGTCTTGGCTCCCTCCACCCGGATCAGCCAGGCCTCACCTGGATGTCCATGTTCTGTTCTGGGTACCACATTTTATTTTTAACTTAGTTGGTTAAACTCAAAACTGATGTATTGAGAAGAATATTTTAAAGTTCTGAAAGAAGCAGAACAACCCATGAGAACTGGGGAAAACTTGGGGGCTGCAGTTTGGAAGAGATGTTGACAGGCCTGCGGAACAGAGGTATGGCAGACCGGAAGAGAAGGCCTGCGGAGGGCAGGTGTCCATCTCCGTTTTCAGGAGTCTAGAGGGCTTCCTGGGGGCGGAGAGCAAAGGAGGCTGCCGGTCCCGGCTCCGACCCTGGCAGGGCTGGCGGAGCCCCTTCCCTGTGTTGACTCCGAATCCTTGGCACAGCAGTACCGGGATGTGGACTTCCAGTACGAAAAGTTCAGGCCAAAGGGCAGCAGGTTGTGGGATGATAGCACCTGACATTCCCGACCCCTTCCGACGTGTCAGGCACTGTGCTAAGGCTCCACGCGCCTGCGCTCCCCTGTGCGGAACTCAGACCGACGGCTGTGTACGCCTTGGGTAGTAGCTGCTGCTGACGTTCATCGAGCCCTTTAATCCTCATTGCAGCCCCACGAGGCAGCGTTCAGGTTTGCTCTGGCTGCTTCGGAGGCGCGACGTTGACCGAGCCTGTAAACTGTGTCCTTATTTTCAGGGGCCGTCGTCATTTTCATCACAGCGCTCAGTGAGTGCTTCCTCTGTGCCAGGCGCCGACAAACACTTCGCGTGCATTGTCATTCATTTTCATAATAACTCTGTGGCGATGCGGGGATTGTTACCCCTACGTCAAGGTAGAGGAATTGAGGATCTGGAGGGCCAGTTTTATGCAAATTACTAAAACGTGTCCCTCGGGTGGCCCAGGCCAGGTTGCGGGGTTTGGCGAAGACGGCGTGGGCCGGGGTCCTGCCACTACGCCTGCCTCCTGGACTGGTGCCTCAGCGCAGGGCTCGGGCTGCGTGGTTGTGGGTGATGGCCCCGGGGATAAGCGAGGCCAAGGAACTCAGCGTCACAGCCACACAGCGAGGAGATGGCAGAGCTGGCATTCCAGGCTGGCTCTGCCCATTCCAGAGCTGGTATGCTGACCAGTGCTGAGCAGGGAGAACCCTGCACTCGTCCGAGCCCTCCGGTGTGGCCTGGACTGTCCCAGGGCTGGTCCTTGGAAGGAGTCCCGAGAGGCAAGGTGGCTGTCTGTCAGGGCCCGTGATCCAAGGAAAGCATCTTTTAAAAGCTTAATGACTTACTATCTGACGTTGTCTCCTCCACATTCCATTCCTTTCCTGTGGCTCATTTAAAATCAAGTCCATTGTCCCCTTCCATTCCCCTCCTGTTATGGGTAAAAGGCACTTGACTCTCAGGAGTCTGGGGTGTGGGTGCTAGGAGGGGTGTGGCCGGCCTCCGCCACCCACAGCCTCACAGATGGTCATTGTAGCAAGCCGCTGTCCAGGCCACTGGCCAGGAGCCTTTCTCTGGTCAGATGCTTGCTCGTCACTTGCTGTGCTTGCCCATGCTGGAGCATCCGCGCATTCTACCTCCACCATCTGGGATAGTCATGACGCAGATGTTGCCCGACGTGAGGCGTTGGGGGCAGGAGTGCGGTGGCAGGACTCCTGCAGCAGCCTCCCAGCCTTGGGCCCCGCCGGGTATGGGGCAGGGATGGTCTTGGGCCTGGTGGACGGCTCTGCTGGTCCCGCAGGAAGGGAGCTCTGCCGTTTCCTGTTTGTTCCCGGACGGTGGTCTCACAGCAGCCCTGAGAGTGATAGTGACGCTCCTCGGAGGCAACGTCATTGCAGGCTGCCTGTGCCAGGCCCTGTGCTGGGGGCTTTATGAGCATTTGCTGGATTAATCTTCACAGCAGCCCTTTGAGGTGGGTACGGAGATTATTTCTATAGTGCAATTCAGATGACTGTTTCTTAACGGTAGTTCTGAGTATTTTCTCTTAATATTATGCTGCTTAAGTCTAAAGCAGAGGTTCTCAACTGGGGGCCGTTTTGTCTTCCAGGGGAAATTTGGCAATGTCTGGAGACTTTTAAAAAAGATTTTATTTATTTATTTTTAGAGAGAGGGGAAGGGAGGGAGGGAGAAAAAGAGAGAGAGAAACATGGATGGTGAGAGAAATATTAATTGGTTGGCTCTCGTATGCTCCCAACTGGGAATGGCACCTGTGTCCTGACTGGGAATCGAACCTGCAACCTTTCAGTTCGCGGGCCGACACTCAGTCCATGGAGACACACCAGCCAGGGCACTGGAGACATCTTTGATTGTCACTTTGGGGAGGGACTCACTGCAGTCATCTTGTGGATAGATGGATGCTAAGTATCCTGCCATGGACAGGACAGCCCCCCACCACAAAGAATTATCCATCCCCAAGTGTCAGTAGTGGGAGGTTGAAAAACTCAGATCTAAAAAGAATAAGAAATGATACTGAACTTTTCACCCAGTTTGATACTAACTTCTGTTCAAACCCTGCTGGGGGTCACTGGTGCAGTTCATTATCTATTTCTACGGAGCATAGGGTGGGATTGCGCTTTCCAGCCTTCTTCAAGTAAGTTGAACATGTGACTTTTGTTGGCCAATGAGCTGTGAGCAGGAAGTAACATGATGACACTTGGAAGTGGAAAACTCCAGGGGCTCAGGTGCAATTTGCCACATTCCTTTCCCCGAACTGTGACCATCATCAGTGCCCCCCGACGAGGGAGGCTCTGTCAGCCATGCGAGGGGGCCCAAGGTAGAGCTCCTGGTTGGCTCCCGCAGCCCACAGAATGAGTGAGAAATAACCTTTGTTGTGCAACCACCAACATTTCAGGGCGCTTGTTACCATGGCAGAGCCTGTCTGATCCTGATAGATGTATCCTGAGTAGAACAAAAAATGGCAAGTTGGGATTCGGAAGAGGCAGGTGGCATGTGTTTCTGTACCTGTCTGAATACTTCCGGTAACAGCTCAAGCATCCAGGGCTTGTAGATTGCTTACTCTGGAGAAGCTGTGGTGCTCAGCCTCGTGGGAGGTTCAGAGATGCTGGCAGGTGGTTTCATAGCAAAAAGGGAATGGCATTTAGAAGGTCTGTCAGGCCCACCTGGACCTTTCTGAGATCTAAAGAAGTGAAGTGACTTCCCCAGCCACCTGCAAGTCCCCTGTGGGGGTCCAGAAACCCCACTCAGGCAGCGGCTCTGGGAGGCCCTGCTCACCCAACCCGACCTGGTGAATGGGTTCAAATCAGTTCTTGGTCTGCAAATGTTTTGAGGGCAAAGTCCATCTTTACCTGCCTATGGCCTCCTGCAGCATCTGGCACAGGAATATTTTTTGAGTGAATTGGGCCAGGGCGCAGGGGAGATGGTGAGCAGTCCCATGGTGGAGTGCCACTGGAGGCCTTGAGGGACGAGGTGACCTGAGGTGGCCCGAGGGACACCAGACGGACCTCACTTTCTGGGTGGAGACCAAGCAGATTGGGGCTTAGGCATGGAGCGGGGAGGGGCTGGGCACTTCTCTCTCTTCTGTGGGTTGTGGATGGACAGGAAGAACACCGACCCCAGGGTCTCTGTGAAGAAGCAGTATTGTAAGGCGGGGTGTCCTCCTTTAGCCACTGCTGGAGAGGGTCTCTGGGCAGGTACAGCCTCGCTGGAGCAGCTCGTGCCCTGGGAAGGGTGTCCTGGTATAGGAATCGCTCTGAGAACTCATTCACTAATACTTATCTCCCTCAGGGGCCTGGAGGATGGTCATTTAGTGCCAGGAACAGGCTTGTCAGTGGGCTTATCCATGTGCGTCCTCTGGTTGCTGGCCAGAGGGTCTGTCCTTCTGCCCCCTGCAGCCCCAGCTTCCCTGTTGCTGGTGCTCCTACTCTCGGGGCTGATCCAGACTCACGCAGGCTCCACAGTGTACCCCGCTTGCCCCGCAGGATTGCCTCTCCCACCGTGTGCAAGTCTGCAGGTGCATGGGTGTGCTTCCTGGAGGCCGGCCCCTCCCCCGCCACCTGCCCTCATTAATCCAGGAGGGATTGTTTCTTAATCCAAGAAGGTGCCAGCAGTTCTCCACCTCGGCGGGGTGATTCACGCAGATTCAGGCAGCACAGGCTTTTTTATGAGTATTGTGAGAAGAGAGGCAGTATAGCAGAGAGGCTCAGAGCTCGACTTTGGAGCCAGACTGTCTGGTTTGAATCTCAGCCTCTCCATTCCCTTGCTGTGTGATCTCAAGCAAGTTATTAATCTGCCAGTGACTCAGTTGCCTTATCAGCAAAATGGGAGGGATTATATTACCTACCTCAGTAGGGTTGTTGTGTGGTTTAAATGAGCTAGTATTTTAGTATATGCAAAATGCTTTCAACAGTGCGAGGACACCATAAACATGTTAGCTGTTAATATTTATGGTGCTGTCTCTCCCATTTGTGCCAGGTATTGGTGTCACCAAGAGGTTGGCATCAGCCACGCCCTCACCCAGTTCTTTGACGTGTTTTCAGTCTCACCCGAGGTCCCATGCAAGCATAGTTCAAGCCTCAGCCCCACCTGCTGTGGAGGGTGTGGGACTTCAGACTTGGGGGGGTGACCAGGACAGCTTTGGATATGCTTAGTGTTCTTAGTACTTCTTTCATTTTCTCTCTTTCCAGAACAGAGTCCCCTTTAAAAAGTGATTATTTGTGCCCAGGCTGGTGTGACTTAGTAGGTTGAGCACTGGCCTGCTAACCAAAAGGTCATTGGTTCCCTTCCCAGTCAGGGCACATGCCTGGGTGGTGGGCCAGGTCCCCAACTGGGAGCATTTAAGAGGCAATGAATCTGTTTCTCTGACACATTGCTGTTTCTCTCCCTCTTTTTCTCCCTCCCTTCCCCTCTCTCTAAAAATAAGTAAAAATATTTTTTAAAAAGTGATACGTTGCATAAGCAGTATAATAGTGTTTAAAAAACAGTTGGCTTACTGCCCCGACCTAACCCAAACCGTTTTCAAATCCCCATGCTTCCTATTCGTTCTTGTCTGCAGGCCGATAGCATGTAATAATGCACATTGTGATTAAAGAGCAAAGACACTTTTCGACAATGTTATTCCCCTGAAATATACACCCGTAGAATAGTAATTGGTGGGCTTTGACTCAATGTAGCTTTGGCCCTTCCTGGCTGGGCCATCTTGGGCAAGTTAATTTGTTTTGGGGAAGAGTTGCTTTCTAATACTGCTGTAACTCACGACTTTGCAATAATGAAACGTGGTAGCATAGCTAAAAATTCTAGCTTAGTGTGAGTGTTTAGCCCGGCATACTTGTATAAGAATAGCCATGCATGTACATGTAGAGTTTTAATGGCTTCCTGATACTCAGTTGTGTGGCTACAGCCAGATTTATCCAGCCTGTCTGTGGGGCTGGATGTTCTGGTTGTTTTTCCCTCCCTTCCCTCTTGGTCATCTCTTTGGAGGGAGTGGCCCTAGACTGGCAGCTGGGAACCTGGGGAGTCAGACCTTCCCATTTGCAGTTGGTAACTTGGTGTTTTTAGGGGTTTATCCAGCTCAGAGGTTTCCTGGAGCCCTGCTGAAGGCCAACCTTTATCTTCTGTCTAGCCACCCCCAAACCCCTGGACCCTGATGCTGGATTTTTCTCTTCTGTGTCTGGGTATTGGTTCGGCTCCCTGGGGGACAGCGCTTTGGGTTCTGCAGGTGTCATGGAAACCCCCCAGCCCTGCCCAAGCCTGAGGAAGAAGGAGGGGAAAACTTTTCACAGCCAGACAAACAGGTATTTCCTGTGAAGTCCCCAGCTGTCAGAGAAATCAGTCCCCTTGGTAATTCAGAAGGAGGAGCCCCACCCATGCCACTCCCCACACCCCAAGGCCAGAAACTCCCAGGATTTAATGAAAAGAAGACCTTCGCATGGAGTTGCAGAACTTTCTACAACGATGGAAACCTTCATTCTGCTCTTTCCAGCGTGGCAGCCGTTGCCACACAGGGCTGCCAAGCCCTGAAAATGTGGCTCGTTCGACCTGGGGTGTGTTCCAACTGAAAGCATGCAGCAGACTCAGAAGACAGTGTGAGCAGACACATGTAAAACATCTCAGTAACTTTTAATACTGACTTTGTGTACTTTCTAACAGGCCGAAGGGATATTTTGGATACGTTCGGTTAAATAAAATGTATCACCGAAATTGGTATCATCTGCTTGTTTATTAAGGTGGCTACTAGGAAATATAAAATTTCTGAAGGGGCTAGCCTTATACTTTTGTTGGACAGTGCCGTCTGGAAGGTAGACGGGCAGCTGCTGTCTTGCCCCCATGGGGGGCTGACTTGGCTTGGAGAGAAGTGAAACCCACTTGGGCACTAGTCCTCCCCCCATGGGCCCCAGTGCCCACTGCTCCCCTCCCTGCCGACTGAGTGGAGGAGGAGCAAGGGCCTCGGGCAGAGTGTCCCCTGTGGCTGCTGTCCTGGCAATACCTGTGGGGCCTTGGGAATGAGACGTCAGGGCACGTCCCGTGGAGCAGAGTGGCTGGCTTTGGGTGGACTTTGGGGGTGGTGGTGCATGGGCTTAAGGGTCCTACTGGACGTGTCATGAACCCTGGCTGGAGTCCCGGCTCTGGGCAGTCAGAGTAGTGGCTTCCTTTGGTTGGGTGCCTGTGACGTGCCGAGCCCTGTGCTGGGCATTTTATCATCCCACCGAATCCTCCTGGCTGGGAGGTGCCGTGATGCCCGTTTTGCAGATTAGGATCTCTGAGGGCCAGAGCAGTAGCGTACTGTCCAGGAGCCTGCCTTCTGGCAAGTGCCAGAGCTTACAGTGAGCCCCCCCTCTGACTCTAAGCCTCGCTGTGTGCCCCACACCACTCCTCTCTGGGCCCAGCCCTCTTTCTCCTCTGCCCCTCAGTTCCTGACATTCACAAAAGAGGTGAAGGAGGAGCAGGGGTAGGAGACAGGCATCAGGGTCAGGGTGACTTTCCTGGAGAGGGGGCACATGGGCTTTTCTCCACTGGGCGCTTCTTTCTTGTGTTAACTACATGTTGGCCTGAATTTTGAACAGACTTGTCAGAGAACCCAGGTGCCCAGAGGCTGGCCAGCCAGGCCTGCCGGCCCAGCAGATGCCCTGAAGTGGGAGGGAAAACCCTGGCGTCCCTGCACAGCCCTGCTCCCTGGGCCAAGTGCCTTTTAACCGAATAAATGTGGGTTAAAGAGGCCGGGGTCTCTGTCGGGTATGTGTTGGGGAGGAGGGGTGACTCCCAGACTTGGCCTCAGTCCCCTCTCCAGGGCACGGGGGTGTGCAGATTTGGCTCACAGGCAGGCAGTGGGGGTCCTCGCATAATCCTGTCTTGGGGCCCACAGAGGCCAGTGCCCCAGCCCCCTGCCCCTTGGCATGCTGGGAATAGGGTAGTCTGCGCACGTCACTCCACCTGGGCCGCTTCCTCTCCGTTTGTTACACGCTGGCCTGACATACACCTTGGTGGTTTTGCCCTTTTCCACGGACTTCGATCCTTGCTGTGAGGGCTGCAGCTGGTTGGAGAGCCAGCCATCTGGGAGAGCCGGTCCGATCAGCCTGCACGGGCGGCGGGGCTGCCTGCCGCTGCTGCACTCCTGGATCTCAGCGACTCGCGTGGTGCCGCCTCACTGCGCGCCTGTCTCCTGGTTTGTGAACAGGGAATGTTGGCGATAACGAAACACCGTGAAAAGCTGTGAGGATGAAGTGAGACCGTGCGAAGGGATGTGGTAAAACACGTGACACCGGCGTGAGGGTCGTTTTGCGCAGTTTCACGGACATTGTTCAGACAGGATGGAATTGGAAGGAATCCAAGAGCTGGAGAAAACAGCCCTTGCCCTGAATGGCCGAGTGGCCTTAGCTGAAGGTAATTATGCAACTTCACCTTGCAGCCTCAGTGCCCTGGTCTGAACAATGGGATGTTGAGAAGATTTGAACAGAGTCTGTGTGCCTGGAGTTGCTGTTGCCTCTTTTCCTGAGTGCTTGGGCAGGGCTGCGATCTGCGTGGCCGAAGGCTGTGGAGAGAGTTTCGTGGAACTTCTTTTTGATGCGTGCAGATACCATTTCCTGGCCCAGTTCTTTGTAGTGAACGAATTTGAATTCTCCTTTGAGCATCCCCTGGGACCCCCAGGCACACTCTGGGCCAGCTCTGTCTCAGCGTTGGCAGCTAACGGCCGAGCGCCTTCGTGGCCCGGGCCCTCACATCTGTCCTGCGAGGGGGCAACACAGCCATCATCCCCTCTTGGGTGTCAGAAGGCGGGGGTGAGCAGACCTTGGAAGAACAATCTAGAAGCTCTAAAAAGCCTTGCCAATAGCTTCTTTGCTGGTCACTTGTTTCCCAGAGAAAACATGACAAAGGTGCAATAGAGCCTTCGGTTCATTTTGCTCGTGCAGACCAGTTGGCTGTGAAGAGGTGGACGTCAAGGATGGGGTGGGGACAACTGGCTGTGGCTAGAAACTTGCCATCGATAACCCCCTGGCTGTACCTGCTGGGAGCTGACTGTTGGGTATAGATACCGTTGTGATGACTCAGAGCCCGGAGGGGTCTCTGTTCTTGTTTCTGTCCAACTGAGCGCTTGAGGATGCTGGGGAGGCGGCAGGTGGGCACCTGGGGGCAGCTTAGCTTGCTGGCGGGGAATGCAGGTTGCCAGGGACTGCAGGCCGCCTGTGCTCTTCTGGGGCGAGGCTTCATACCCACCAATGGGCGGGGGCATCAGTGGGCATTTGGGGACTGGAACTCAGAAGGGAAGGGCAGCGGCCAGCCCTCTGGAGCTGGCCGACTCCTTTCATGAGGGGCCTGTGGAGGGTAGTTCAAGGTTTCCTGCAGGAGCCCTGGGGCTCCCAGGCAGGCAGGGTCTGGTGCTGCTCGGTCGAGGTGTCTCTGTGGACAGAATGTGTGATTTAAAAGCAGGTTGGTCAGCCACGGGAGCTTAGGGAAAGGATGGGGTCCTGAGTCAAATTTTGGCAGCACCCAACCAAGCAAGGCTGTCCGGGGAGAGGGGGCGCCTGGCCCTTAGATGTCTGTGCATCCATCACTGCGGTTAGCTGCAGGCCTCCAGCTTTGCTGCTGTTGTTGTGTTTTTTTTTTTTTTACTCAGTGCCGCCAAACATGGCAGTTCTCAAACTAGGTGCTGGATAAGAATAAGCTCACCCAGAGACATCTGTGAAAGCATAAGCCTGCTTACCAGGGGAGAATACACTGATACGTGCAAACTCTCTGGGCTGGTAGAACTGGAGACGGCAATTTCCCACCATAAAATAGTAAGGCGGCTTTGTGCAGTGTTAGCAGTTGGGGGTGCATTCGATTGGCTGGGGCCCACTCTCCGGGCTGGGAGAGGCCCGGCTCAACCCCTGCCTCCTTGCTGAGGGGTCCTGACTACTGACTGGGCCCTAATGTGCAGCGAAGTCTGTCTCCTTCTCTAGAGATTTTTCTAGTACTTTCTGAGCTTCTCTCTTGGGTATCCACCACTAATCTACAGAATGAATGTGTATATCCAAAACAGTTTCCTTCCTTCGAGGGTCTTACCGGACTGGTGTTGGGAGACCGAGATGAATACACTTGGAACGTCCAGCCCGAGGGTTTCCCACCACAAGTGTGAGCGCCCGCCCTCTGAAGGGAAGGCGGGGGACGCAGACAGCATTCCTTTTTCCTTTGTATCTGTAACTGTTCATGCTGCAAAGTGTCACACAGGCTCAGTCAAGTACACGAAACATAAATGTAGAGCTTGACGTACTTTCACAGAGTGAACACCACCCTTGTAACCACTTGCCAAATCAAGAAGTGGACCCTGGCAACACCCAGAAGTCTTTCTGGTCGTGACTCCCTCCCTGACTGCCAGGAGCAGCACTGGCCTGACTCATAGTAATCACTTCCTTGCTTCTTAAAACAGCTATTGCACCACTAATACGCATTCCTGAGTGCTGCAGTTTGGTTGTGCCTGGTTTTTGAACTTTCTGTAAGAACAGTCGTGCTTTATGTATGCTTTAGTGGCTGGCTTCTTCCGCTCCACAGTGTGAGATTCCTGATCTGGTTGCACATAACTGCTGTCGATTCACTTTCACCGCAGTGTGTTACTCCATTGAATGATTAGCGCCGAATTTTGTGTCCATTCTCCAGTGATGGCCCTTTGGCTTGTTTACAGTTTGGGCATGTTACTGAAGAACTCTGCTGTGATTGCTGCTAGGCATGTTTCTTGGTAAGCTCGTGTGTGTGCATGTGCATGTGTCCCGACACTTTCGGGGGGACCTGGTGGGGAAATCACAGCATTGCGTTCTGTCTTCACGTGTGCCTTGTTGGCATATAGGGAAGGTTGACTTAGCTCAGCAACTGTGGGAAGCTTGCACAGTGTCCTGCTTCTGCACCCTTCAGGTTGTTTCTGAGCTCCTCTGGGGCCACATCACCTTTCCGGGTATGGGGACCAGAGTCCTAGAGCTTGTGTGTGGGTGATTCTGTAAGGGGGCTGTCGCGGGCTGGTCAGGAGGGTGTACAGGCAGTGCTGGGAGCACAGCCTGTTTGTGCCAGTCCTACAGGGGGACCTGACTACCCAGCCCCTTTAAACTTTGGTGTCTGCCTGCAGCGTTTTCTCCTGAGTAGCTTTGTCCCCCTTTGAGCATATTGAGTGGAGGATGGTCAGGATGGCTGAGGCCTCAGTTGACGAGTCTCCTGGCCACTGTTTGCAGTGCAGCTAAGCTCTTAATGTGTTTTCATAATCAAAGCAGAAAGGTCCCATTGTGGCTCTAATGCTCTTGCCATAAAGCGCTTTTTGTTTCTTCACAAAATTCCAAGTTGCAGAAGCAAGTCAGCTTAGCAAAGAAAGACACAATGCCAATCAGTGGCCCTTTGCCACTGGCAGCGGCTAGGCAGGCTCCTCCTAAGTGATGGTTGGCCAGTCTGTGTTTTACCGGGGCACCCCAAAGCACAAAAATACTTTTCAGGCTACTTAGAGTAACACTAAGATATTAGGAGTCGTTTTCATCACCCTGAATTATAATTTAATGTGTCAGTTAGGGCTCATTTGGCTCCGTGTTTAAAAAGTCCAAACAACACTGGGTTAAACAAATAAGGGACTTATGTTCTCATGAAAGAAGAAATCCAGAGGCAGGCAGTTTTGGGGCTCCGTGTTGACTCCTCCTTTTGCTCTTTCATCCTCAGTTTTCCCTCGTGCTCTCAAAATGGCTGCTGTATCTTTAGCCGTCACATCTGCATTCCAGACAAGAGGGAAGCAGGCTTTTTCCAGCTGACTCTTATCCATTTTAACGAGGGAAACTAACTTCCTGGAAACTATGTAATAGTTTTCCCCTTGCATTTCACTATCTAGAACTGGGTCACGTGGCAACCACCAGTTACTGTTGCAGAGGAGCCTGGGAGTTGAACACATTATTACCCAGAACAAAATCAGGAATACCCAAGGTTCAGGAAGAAGGGGAGAGTGGACAGGGAAGGCGGCTAACAGCAGGCACCATAATTTATTAGCGCAGGGGACAAGTTGTTTCATATAAAGTGAATTTTCTTGGTAGTAAACTTACTTCTGGGAGCACGAAAATGTGTTTTAATCATTTTAAATGGTTCAGGAAGGCACATGCATTTTCTTTGAAAC
Organism: Tonatia bakeri; assembly: GCA_004024845.1. Classification (NCBI taxonomy): domain Eukaryota; kingdom Metazoa; phylum Chordata; class Mammalia; order Chiroptera; family Phyllostomidae; genus Tonatia; species Tonatia bakeri. The sequence goes on from PVIA01001271.1 coordinate 248,180, forward strand.
AGTGTAATGAGACCATTTTTTTCCACTGTGGAAAAATACACTCTTTGAATCTTGGGTCTGCTTTGTAGTTTTTTCCAATTCTTCTGTTATTGCTGTCACATCTTATGGGCACTGTGTACTTACTTCCAGATAAAACTGGGCCTCAACTAACATCATTTTATTTATTCAATGTAGTTTCGTTATAATGTTAATGGATGTCATAGGAACTTAACTCTTTTTCTATTAAATTTATTGGGATGACTTAACTCTTGTATCATTTAGCCTATGATAAAAACAGTTTTGTTTTACATAATTTCACTTAAAGTTGCAGAACCTATCGATGGTGTTAAGTGAGGACTTACAGTGCTGTGGTTCTTTTCACCTTCAAATTTTCTGCTTTCTATGTTCTGTGTGTGGGAGACACCAGGTACTAGATGTCGCAGTGCTATTGGTGGGGGAGGAGGTGCGGGGGCGGGGGGAGCTGGAGGGACTCGAGGTGGGATAGAGCCTTTATAAGTGGGCTGTGGAGTCTGTTTGATCAGCTTAGAAGCATTTGAGCTCTTCTGGCCTACCAGATAAGAGAATTAATTACTATACTGGAAAATAAAAAAAAAAAAAAAAGCAAGAGGAGTTTTCAGTCATATCCTTTAATCAAGGTGATGTAGGACAAGTTTTGAAAATTACAGTTGACATTCAGTATTATTCGGTGTCGGTTCCAGGTGCACAGCAGACTGTGTAGCAGACAGTCCTGTCCTTCAGAGTGTCTGCCCCGCCCCTTCAAGGACCCGCCTGGCCCCATACACGGTTACCACGAGCTCCCGACTGTGTTCTCTGTGCTGCATCTGTGTCTCTGTGGTTTGTGGAGCTGCCAGTTTGTACCGCTGCACCCTTCACCTTTCCTACCCGGTCCCTCAACAGCCCGTTGGTTTTGGGTGGCCAAGTTTTCCTATCACCACTCAAAATAACTCCCTCCTTGCCTCACCTGTCCCTGAGGACGTTAAGCCCCATTTTAATAGTACAACAGCTATAAAACCTGGCTTTGTCCAATTAAGATAGATCTCATCTAGGCAGTAACCAAAGTAGAAAATCAGGAAAAGGTAGCCGTGTGACTCTGGGATAGTTACCTAATCTCGCTGTGCCTATTTCCTCATGAAAATAGGGGGATAATAATAACTGCCTTGGAGCCATTAGAAGAAATAAATGAGAATGAGCTACAGAATGGAATCGTGCCTACCACATGGTAAGCGCTCAGTACAAACTATTATTATTAACGTTGTCATTATTATCGTAGAGGGAATGTGTTCCTTCTGGGGTCTGGCCACCCTGGGAAAGTGTTTGGAAAGACACCTGAGTTGCATTTACCTGATGACAGAGATAGACCTATTGTTGGGACAACACTGAAGAACCAAGGACATCTTAATGTGTCTGCCCTCGTTCCCTTCCTTAAGACAGTACAGAGCGGATATTTTTATATCTGATTATAAGACTAACATATGCCTATTATAGAAGATTTGAGAAATAAAAGCATAGAAGCAAATTTTAAATCACTCTTAAAAGCATATACATGTGTGTGTGTGCGCGTGCGCGTAGGGAGGGAGGGAGGGAGGGAGGGGGAAAGAAGGAACTTTAAAAAGGTGGGTCCATTCGGTGCTTCCCACTGGGGACGCTGCTTCCCTTTCACGGCACAGTGGCTGAGTGGGCTCGCTTGCTGAGTGCAGCTGTGCAGCATTCCACGGGTGGGTTCCCACCTGGAGTTGGAAGAGACCTCTGAGGACTGAGGACTGGCTGGCTTTCCTGGGTTATGTTCCCAGAAGATAACCTCCCCCGGCCACTTCCGTGTTGTAAAACCCGCTTTTGTCCAGCTAAGGGACTGAGTGACTTGCGGTGGGTCCCTGTGTTCTATAATTGTGCATGTTATAAGCTAGGATTGTGAGTAGATTTGGGGGCCTGGAATGATTTCAAGTACAGGCATAGCGCAATTCAGGAAGAAGACCCATTGTAAGCTAAACCAGTCACACAGTTCAAGCTATCTGTTCGTCGAGTCATGATTAAGGACCTGCTACGTGCCGCCCCATCAGGCTACATGTTCTTGATACAGAAGCAAACAAGACAGGGCCTGGGACCTCAAGGAGCTTGCATTCTTGGCCACAGTCACACTCTCTGGGGGAAGACTTAGAAAATTAGTTGTGAACAAATTGTTAGGGATGCTCCCCCCAAAGGGAGCCCCAAGGAGGGGGGTGTCAGTCTCTCCTAGGGGGCAAGAAGGTGGAGGGTGGGGGTGTTGTCTGGGACCCAAAGGCTTTGCAGGGGAAGGGCATTCCAGGCAAGGGAGCCTGGCCAGCCAGGCCCTGGAGGCTGAAACAGTTCACATGGATTAGGTCAGCAGAGCAGCCAGATGAAGCAATAGTTACCCCTTTTCGTTTCTCAAAGCATTTTATACTGGGTGGGGAAGCTGCACTTGTGAACTTTGGCACAAATTTTTATATTCTTAAAGGGAAAAGAAAAGACCAAAGATCCTTAGTTTGAAAACACCTGAGTGTTTTCTTTCTGTATTTGCTCTGGGAAGTGTAGATTTCCCCCTGAGAACAATGTAAAAGTAGTTTCTTAGTGATGCTGGTGTTTGCAGTCCACTATCCATCACCTACATCAGCTGAGTGCCTGCTCCACTAGGCTGGGGACCCGGAGCCTGCCCTTGAGGGGCCCTCACGGTGCGTCCAGGGGGGCGGACATCTACGTTAGTAATTGATGTTCTGTGTTGACAAGTTCTGTGGGGAAGTGGAGGCCAGACAAGAATTCCGTCAGCAGGAGTGGGGGAAGCCTGAGACTGATGCCCAAAGGGGAGGAAAAGTGTATCAGGATCCCTTTCTCCTCCTCCACCCCACAAAGGTCACAGCAGTGCTGGGAGAGTTCCGCACCCCTCAGCTGGGCTGTGGTGGCAGAGAGACTGAACGGAGCCTTCCATGGAACAGACACTCCCTGGGGCCTGCTCTGGCTGCACACTGCGTGCGACACGTGTCATGAACCCCGTGCAGTGTGTTTGAGCAAGGATGTCAGGGCGCAGATGCTGGGCGGCCTGTCCAGGTCATGTAGCCGAGAACTGGCTGAGCCATCCTTACCTGATGATGGGGATAAATCTGTTGTTGGCATGCACTCCAGGCTTACTTGACCCTGAAACCTTGGGCTGCAGGAGTCACTTCTGGGCCTTGAAAGCTTTTGGGGGTGGGGGGTGGACAGTGGGGGGTGGGGAAAGTGATGCCTGACCAGAGGCCTCTCCGGATGAGAGCTTGTGGTCAGCAAATGGAAGCCCTGGCAGTGGTCCCTGTGCAAAGGGGCAGCCCTGATGGCTTGGAAAAGAGACTTCTGTTTAATCAAAACAGTTAATTACCTGGGTAGACCCCCACCCCGTAATAATCCCTAATAGCTCCACACCCCTCAGCTGTGGGAATCTGAGAGCTGCTGCCTTCTCTGCACCTTGGTTTCCCACTCTCCAAACACAGGTCCCAGCCTGCCCTCTGGCTCAGGTGTGGGGCAATGTTGGGGTTGAATCAGTTACTCCCATTAGGCTTCTAGAGGCAGGAGGACAGGAAATCCCTTCAAGGTTTGGTCTAGCATCACACCTCCCCGTGCCTATTTTACAGCTGAGGAAACTGAGGCTCGTGGAACCCTAAGTGTTAGGCTTTTGTGATGTCAGCACAATTTCCTTTCTGACTTCCTGGCTGAGGCAGGTTTGACGCCAAGAGCACATAACTGGGCTGATGGCATTTAGTCTGGGCCACACTGAAAGTCACAGGACTGCAGCTGTCCCCAAACGAGACCTCCCCTTGCCCAGCCTTGCCTTGGACCCCTGGCTACAGCGAGGACCAAGGTTCCTGCTCGGCGGTGCCAAACCGAACGCATGAAACACAAAGGCAGGAGCGCCACTCAGCTTCATGATTGTTTCCACTGTGGACCTGGTTGGGGCCTGGGGCTGTGGTCAGGGGCCCAGAGGCAGGGCCAAAGGAAACGTTGTGGCACAGGCTTGGAGTCTGGGCTCCACCACCCTGGGAGAAGCTCTTCCTCCGGTGGAGCCTCAGTTTCCCCATCCGGAAATGGGGACAGAAGCACTGAATCTCTCTGGGCCGCTGGGAGATAATGGGTGCAAGGCAGAGTGAGGTCTCAGTCACAGCGGCCATGGCACTTTGCAGTCGGTGGAAGGGCAGGACCCCAGCAGCTGACGTTGGGCCCTTGGCCCAATTGTTCTAATTGTTTCATTTCCCCCTCACACCTCCTAGGAGGTAGGGGGTGCTGTTCCCGTTCACGGCCGTGCAGATGTGGTTCTGAGAAGCTGCAGGAGATGCGCAAGCTCACAAAGCAAGGTCAACTCCTGAATCCTTCCACCTCAACGTGACAACATTTACATTTTCACGGAGGGTGGCCTTCCACAGGCTGCAGCGAGGGGATGCAGGTCGCACCCAGGGATACGTTCCTGCACCCAGTGGTGTCCGCGTCCTGTTCCGGGCCAGGCAGGACCGCAGTGCAGTCGGTACACATCGTCCTTCCATGGCTCCTGTGCCTGGGACGGGCAGGATTAAACTTCCCCTCCCAGGACATTAACTTTGGAAAGCTCCAGCCTCTGGATGTGTGGCCAGCAGTGTGATCGGAAATCCAGTGAGCTCATGTTTGCAGGGCTGTGGACGGTGCCTGGCACACACCAGGTGCTGTGCCCACTGAGTGTTTGTTCGATAAAATGAATGTAAATAAATAAGTAGGTAAAACGCTAATGATACCTCCCCTGGCCCTAAAGGCACCCCGTCTCGGCTGGCTTTTCCATGCAGAGCATGCACAATGGAGCTTTGTTCCTTGCCCCTTTGTCTGAAAGAGGCCTCTGCACGGCTGACTCACAGGCAGGAGGCCGGGCCGCGCGCCCAAGTTTCCCAGGCCCTGGCTGTCTCCCACTCCTGCTGTTTTCCACCAGGGCTCCTCTGAGGGGAAGGTGGCCCCCAGTTCGTGATGGGAGGGGATGCTCCCCTCACCCTGTGGTGTTACCCATTTCTCCCGATGGACAAAGGAGAGAGACCCTCCCCCAGGAGGGGGCACCTAGCTGGCCGAGACAGGTGGGGAGGGAGAGAGCTTTGGCTGTGGTGTGATTCCACGCCTGCTTGTCTTTGTCCCTGGATTCGGAGAGTTCGGCCTTCAGCCATCCCATCCCGTGGGAGGAGGGCTGGCCCTGGTGGCTGTGTCCCTGCTTCCTGCTCAGGCCCGTTCTGGGTCAGTCTGTGGACGGGACGCCGGGCCCTCCAGCACTGGGAACATTGTTTACAGCAGCGGTTCTTAGTGCAGGCTGCACATTTGAGTCGCCCATGCACTTTTGAAACGTTCTGATGGTGGGGCCACAGCGTCCGGCCAGTATCTCTATGGCGGGTCCTGGCCCAGGGCCCCTCTCCCTTCCCACAGTCCCTTCCGGTGACTCGGATACACAGGGAGCGTGGAGGACATCGGGTTGGAATGCTAGAGCTGAGAGGGTGTTCCCACATTGCCTGTCCCAGCCTTCAGTTTGCCCACGAGAAGACGACGAGTGGCAGCAGATGACGCTCCGGTGGAGGCAGATTGGATGGGAACTCAGGGCTTTCCCCTTTGACACTGACTGCTGCCTTGTTACTCCTCCTGTTCCTGGTTGGGGGAGAGGCAGGCGTACGTTCAGGTTATGGTGTTGGTAAAAATGTCTGCTGCGCACCCACACTGATGGGGAGGCCAGGCTTAGCGTCACTCCACCCTGGGATGCTCCCAGTCGGTGTTTGATCTCCCCGTTCCCTGTGCTCCCTTCATCTCGCACACGATTACCACACGTCTCTTCCGGCAGCATCACAATGGTTGTCTTCTAGGCTGTGAGCTCCCTGGGGCAGGTTCTGGGTGGGAGCCATCGTTACAAACTAGTGCCTGGACAGAGCAGGTGTTCAGCGCGTGAGCGTGTGTGTGTGTATGTGTGTGTGGCGGGCAGTGGGTGGATACCCATCCGGGAGCATCCTGTCGCTCTTCGGAGCCCCTGGGGTAAGTGGGTTGAGGCAGCCACCCTCTGCGTTTGAGGCAGGTCCAGATGAAGAGTGCGTGGCCAGGCAGAATCAGAGTGTTGGAAAAACCAGGACTGGGAAGGGGCTATGTGCTCGGTTTGGGGAGGACTTGCTTTCCTAAAAATAAACAACCACAACCGCTCCTGTGCAGCCCCAGTTCCCCCTCCTCCCTGCCCCCCACAGCTCCCTTCCAGTGTACGTGTCACAGCTGGGATCTGGCTTGTGTTTGGAAATAAACAAGTTGGCCCCTCTTGCTGCCGGGGACTTTCCTTTATCAGGAGACCTTCACAAGCCACCACCCGAGCTGAGATGCTTCTTTCTAGTAGCCGGTGGACTCCGGAGAAAGGAGGGAGGGCTTGTGGTGGGTCAGACGCCGATAAATTGCCATCTTCTGTCTTCGTGTTAGCATGTGGGGAGGACATGATGTGAAGGGTTTGGGGGTGGATACAGAGGGCTTTGTTTTTTTCCAGATGCTGCGGGAGGGAAGAGGGTTCGTGTCCATCTGGATGGAGATGTAACACAGGGAGAAGGGTGTGTGCACCCACTCAGAACCGTGGCAGCCCGTTTTGCTTGTTGCAGGGTGGCCCATCCTCACGTAGCAGCCAGGCAGCCCTCTGGGGAGAGAAGCCCGGGCTGAAGGTCTCCCTGTGTCCCTGCTGTGGCCGATGCAGAGTATTGAGCCACGAGGGAGAGTGTGGACAGATGTGTGATAATGTGCCCCGCCACCAGCATGCGAGGTGGGGGCTGGTGGTTCAGAAATACATGTGTCAGGGCTGCGTGGGGGAGGGCCCCTCTCGTACCGGGCCGGCGCGGTGTGAACTGGTAGAGCTACTCTCGCAAGGAGGTTGACTCTGTCTGGTAAAGGTGAGGATATACATGCCCTGTACCCAGAAATCTCACTTCTATTACCTGTACTAGGAAACTGCCCCACAAGTGCTTGGGGGCAGAGAGGCATGTGCATTCATTGTCACATGTTTTGATTACGAAAAGCTGGGAGCAACCTAACAGCAGGGAAATACATCTGTAAGAGGTGCTATATTTATGTATATTAATGTAGGACTAATTAGAGGTTAAATCTAATGTATGGGAGTCAGCCTGGCCACCTTTAAGAAAAAGATTGGTAGAAAGTCAAGTTGCAGAATACATGTAAGTGATGATAACCATTTCTGTAAGTTCAAACAACCAAAACAGTGGCAGCGAAAGTGTAAAATCCTGGTCGGGGCAGTCGCCCACCAGCTTCCCGAAGTGGCCACCTGTGGGAAGGGAGAGGCAGTAAAAGGCTCTGGGAGGAGTATTAGGGTATTTTAACCTGATTTATAATGTTTCGTTTTTTTAAAATTAAAAATGTCTAAACCAAATGTGATAGAATGTTGTTACTCTCTGTTGTTTTTGGATATTTAATAATTTTGTTTAAAAACTGAGAGACACGGCTCTGTTATTTAGTTAATCCAGCGGGGAGAATGGGCCAGTAAACAGCCGGGGGCTCCAGATGTAAATGTTAATATTATTGACCAAGACAAGGAATGTAAGAGGAGATTGCTTTAGGTGGAATATTAGTTAAAATTGAGTTTGGCTTCATGCACAACATCAGCAAAGTAAAATAACGGTGCCTCAGACAGTTCACTTTTCTTACACATAAATGATGTCTGGAGGTAAGGAGCCCAGGGTTGGTGCAGTGGGCCCACAAATTCATGGGAAGGTTTCTTCCAGTCCCTTTGCTGTTCCTTTTCCTCATGTTCCAAGATAGCTGCTAGAGCTCCAGCTGTCACATCAATCCAGGCAGTAGATGGGTGAAAGGCTGAAGGAAGTGTTCTTTAAACATTCTTTCTGAAATTACCACGTGACACTGCCATTTACATGTCATTGACAGATGTTAGGCATACAGCTACACCTAGCTGCAAGGGTGGATGAGAATGGGTCAAATTTTGAACCTAGCATTCTGTTAGGAAGGGTGGAGTCTGGGAAGTGGGAGGCAACTAGATGATGAGAGGCAAGAGAGAATGAGGTTGGTTTAGAACGTCTGAGTCAGCGCTATCTCTGGGCCAGGCAGGCAGACCATTCATCTGGGGTTTGGGTTGGTGGGTCCGGAGCTTGTGAGAGGGGTGGGGTTCAGCGCCTGTGGTTTAGGAGGTCTCCATGTATAGGTGGTGGGGGGAGTGCTGCCCGGAAGAAGGCTGCTGAGCTGTCAGAGGGAGAGGACAGCTGAGAAGCGGGGGTCGGGGGGTCAGGCTCACGGGGGGGGGGGGGGGGAGGAGAGACTCGCTGTGCTAGCGCCCACAGGGAGTCCAGCGAGATGGGTGGAGACATAAGAAGACTGCTTCTGCAATGGGGAGAGACAGATGGAGGAGTAAGGATAGTGAGCAGCTGAGAGAATGTTTCAAGACCTTTGGGCCTGAAGGGAAGGAGAGAGAAGGTGGCAGGAAAGTGCTTTCTTAAGGCCGGAAAGACGTGAATGAGAGTGTGGAGGATGACGGACAGCTAGACCCCCAGCCCTAACCCCCAGCTGCCTTCCGAGGGAAGGAGGGGTCACGGGAAGTGACGAGTCCCCCTTGGGAGGGAAGAGAGGCAGGTGGAGGGAGCTCAGGTTGGCGGCTGGTAGAGCGTGCAGCCCGGGAGACCCAGGAGCTGGGAAAGAGCAGGCAGTTGGGTAGGACCAAGCAAAAGAACTGGTAAGCCATAGGAGAATTAAGACCCAAAACTTTAAATGACCTCAACCCACCTCACATTCTATTTTCTCCGATAGCCATTATGGAAGCAGATTAAGATCGGTTATGCAGGATCAGGAGGCACAAGCTGGGTGTCAGGAAAAGGCAAGAGGCCGGTGTCCCTGGGTGCGGGTCAGGGGTGGTGGTGTGGAATTCAGGCAAGGTTAAATTATATTTACTGCATGCCATCCTAAATGGGAGAGAAGGATAAAACACATTTTAGAAATAAGGCATACCTCATTTTATTGCACTTAGCTTTATGGCACCTCACAGATGTTGCATCTGTTACAAATTGAAGGCAAAAGCCTCCACCAGCCAAAAAGATTCCAATTCACCTTGCTGCAGTGGTCTGAAATAAACCCTCAATCTCTCTGAGGCATGCCTGTATTCCCGTTAGAAAGGACGAAAATGCTAAAAAGCCTTGGCCCGTGCAGTTGTAAATATCAGAGCATTTTCCCACCATTGCTGAAAATCTCATTATCCTAGACACACAACTGGTGCTCTCAGTCACCCAAGCCAGTGCCTCTGTACACCTGGGCTTGCGTTAATTTGCAGCCCACTTATTGAATATTAAATTATACTCACTTGTTACTTGGGAGCCAGGTAGGCTGGGTTCCTGTCTCAGCTCTGCCTCTTATTAGCTGCATGATTTTGGATCGGACAGCATACAGTCGTGTGGGCTGTGCTCTGCACAAGGTGGGGAGAGGATGCTGAACCCCCGACTGCCCCCGATTTCCAGGCATGTGCCCTGTGTGTGACTGCGCTGTGCTCCCCAGAGGTAGAAGAAACCCTCTTCCAACGTGCACAAAGGCAGGTGTGGGCTCGTTCTGGCCCTGACCTTGGGCAAGTTACTTAACCTCTCTGTGCATGTTTCCTCCATTGCAAGGATAAATGAGTTACCACATGTAAAATGCTTGGAACTGTGCCTGGCACATTTAAATAAGCACTGTAAGTACGGATTAGCTGCAGTGATTACATATATTTGGGGAGTGAGCTGAATCTCTTTATCTGAAGGCTTATCTTGGCTGGGACAACCAAAGCCTGGCATTTGAGAGGGTTTGGGGCTCTCCACTGGGTACAGTTTGGTCACGGAGTTTGCGTTTCTTTCCAAAGGATGTTTTCCAAACCTTAGGCTTTTGCAGGCTACAGCTGCTTATTTTGAAGGCAGCCAACTTGGGCATTTTGGGTGCTTTCTTTATCTGAAAGAGGGTGGGGTGACTGGAGCTAAGGACACCCCAGGTAGGCTGGTAAGACTTGTTCAGAATTTAGCCTAAATTCTCTCTGTAAACGTCAGACTGGAGAAGTGTAAGTGGGCCCGGGGGAGAATGAGAGTGGCACTCTGCAATCCAGAGCCGTTTCTGTGGGGGGCGGACCCGCGCGCCCCCCCCCCCCCCCCCCCCCCCCCCCCCCCCCCCCCCCCCCCCCCCCCCCCCCCCCCCCCCCCCCCCCCCCCCCCCCCCCCCCCCCCCCCCCCCCCCCCCCCCCCCCCCGCCCCAGGCAGGTCTGCCTGGGAACTGGGACCTGACTTCTCCAGCTCCTCCCTCGGGACGCAGATCAGACCGGATCAGAAGCGTAAGAGCAACGTTGATGTCTTGGTCTGTGGCAAAGGGCTTCATCTAGTCATCAGCATCTTTAGAAGAGAGAAGTTTTCATATTTTCATGGTTCAATTATTTCTGATATTGAGACGCATTCGCACATTGACTTGAATGTAATACTTGTTGTTTTCCCCAAATGCTCTTTGTATATGGATGGCATTATCTTTTAAGTGAGTACGCCCACCTCACCTGTGTACCTGCAGAACAGATTTGGTTTTCTTGGTCAGAGAAGGGCCCTGACTTTATTAAACTTAAGAGGGAGAGAGAGAGAGTTGATGGGGCCCCAGGCCAGCGTCGAAGTGAGCGCAGCCTGTCTTTGAAGGAGGTGGGAGCTCCTGGGTGGTCAGCGTTTGTTGGAGGTCGCAGGGCTGGGAGAGGAGGGGCCGGGGCTGGAGCCCGGCTCCTCTGACTCAGTTCCGCTCCGGCTCCTCCACGGACACACCTGTGCTTCGTTACTCCCGACTTCTGCCGCGTTCCACGTCTGTGATGACCTTTCTCCCCACGTTGAAGTCCCACCTATTGTTCTTTTATTTTGAATAACATTTTGTGATTCAAAAAAGGACACATGTTCTTTGTAGAAGTTTCCAAAAAGAGTAACAACATCAGAATAAGACTCTGTATTTATGGTGTTTAAATTTTGATGTACCTATATTTTTTGGACCATAAAACACACCCAGATTTTAGAGGAGGAAAATAGGAAAAAAAATTTTGAAGCAAAAAAGTGGTAAAATATTTAATAACATAGATAACATAATATTTCACCAATGTAAATATAAACAGAACTCAACAGCAGCATTAACAACCATTTCCTCCCAAATTGGGGTGGAGGGGTGCGTCTTATAGTCCGAAAACACGGTATTTTTCTATAAAATATAAATTAACCTTGATAAAGCCGAAAAAAGAAAAAGAATGCTTTAAAAGAACAAAGAAAGGACATTGGGCTTCTATTGTAAATGTAGTCACTTCTCTTATTAACTTGACATAATGTCACAGCCATTGCCCATGTCGTTAAATATTCTGTGAAAATGGGATTTCTTTTACTAGCTGCCCCATCTCCTGCTACACAAACACACCAGAATTTAGTCACCCACTCACTTCCCCACGGATGGCTATTTTAAGGTACACTTTCGAGAATAGACTTATTTTGCTCGCGCTTGTTTCTTTAGGAAGTGTGCCTAGAAGTGGAATCTCTGGCTCAAAGGGGCGCCGCTTCGTAGAGCTGCAGGCGCCGTGTTGAAGCAGCTCCCTCGCGGCCTCCGGGAAGGCCGCACCGCCGGCGCGCTCACCGCAGCCCACACCAGGGCCATTCGCAGTGGCTGTGCCAGCTTCGCCAAAACCCCTTTGTTTTCGTTTTGCATTTCCTTGCTCGTTATTAAGGAGAGGTTTGTTGTGCTTGCTTACATCTGCAGCTTTCCTTTGATATAAGTGTGTATACTCCCTTGGCCTGTTTTCCTGACCCTTTTATGGACTCTTACTCATTCTTCCAGACCCAGTTCAAAGCTCACCTTTGCCGTGAACCCTTTCCTGCTACCTGTTGTTTGTCTGAAGCTGGAAGTTATTTTTATTTTCTCCTCTGAATTCTCACAGCAGCTTGCCAAATATCCCTTTGCATTGTAACTTGATAGCCTCTACTATAATCTAGTCTTTAGGGTGGAAGTGGGACTCACTCCTTTCTGTATTAACCACAGGGCGTGGCACCAGGCTGTGTAACCAGCAGGAACTTGCTATTCTTGGACGGATGAATGGACGGACACCCACTGTTGTTAAAAAACCCCGGCGAAATGAATCTAATGCCATCCTATCAAAGTGTCTTCTTTCTTTCCTCCTCTTTCCTTTCTGAATCAGGGAGGTTTTGCTCCATCGAAGATCCAGTGGGGCAGGTGGGGTACCCAGCCACGCCAGGCTTTGTGGGAGGGCTGGCATGGCGGCCCCGGGCAGGGCTCCACTGCAGATGGACTTCGACATTGGTGACCTACCCACACTTTCCTCGACTTGCTGGAAGAGAATCACCTCCACTCTCTACTTTCCTCTTTCGAGCATTTAAAATGTATTATTATTATTAGTAATCGCTTTATAAAATCAGTGCATGGTAGTTGTGGAACATTTGGAAACCAGAAACATAGAAGAAAGACCATGATTGCCTGCAGCTTTCCCACTCGTGCTCACTCTGTCAGGGTGGTTGGCATTCCTGCCGTGTTTCCCTTCAGTTGTGTTTTCTAGGCAAAAATGTTCCAAGTTTTTTCCTCTACAGAGTAGCATGCAGTTCTTTCGTCCTGCCTTTGTCCCGCAAGAGAATAATGCAAAAAACTTCTCCTGTAAACTTGTTCAATGGCTTTATAATTTTTTATGTGTTTTTATTATAACTCGGCAGTCCTGATTTTATTGTTGTCTCTTGGGCTTGTTTTCACCATGTCACCCTTAGGAACAGGGATGGACCGAACTGTGCAGTGTTTCCTGGTATTTCTGTAGCTGCAGCCCCAGGCCGCCTGACTCAGACCAGCCCTTCCCCCACCCCCATTCCCCGACCTCTGAGGCTACTGCCCCGTTGCCTTTGGTTTGTGTTTCTCAGTATCTCTGTGTAGCAACATGTTGAGTAATGGCTTCCTTGTTCAGGAAGAAACCTCAAGCGCTGGAGCCTCAAGGAGGCCACACAAGAGTGCATTTTCGTGCCCCTGGGGTTTGGGGGCCCTGGCACTGCAGGGCCCTCCTCCCCTCCTAGCCCAGGGTTGCAGAGAATGCCGGGGAGGGGAGGCTGAGCCTTTGGGGGGGCTGCAGTCCCTGGACCTGGCCAAGCTGCTCTTCTCGACAGTAAGCTCTGGTCACACACTCCCCAGGTCCCCGCAGGAGTTTCCAGTGAGCACCTGGGTCCCCCCTTTTCTGGCTGGCCCCAGACTTGGATCTGCGTGGCAGATCTGCCCCCTCCTTCCCTGAGCATCCTGGGCGTGTCTCATCCATGCTGCAGGGGCTGCTGGGTTGGGAGCTGTCCTGGACTCGCCTTCAGCCCTGCTCCTTTAAAGAGCGGGCCGGGGCTGGGCACGCCATTGAGCTCCTACAGCTAACTGTCCCCCCGAGGGACTGCAGTTACGAAGGCAGAAGGCAGCGTGGCCCAACAGCCCAGGGCTTGTGCTCTGGGGCAACACCGTCTGGGTTCACACCCTGCCTCCGACAGTTACTGTATCTCTGGCTTACTTTCATCCCCACGTGGGGATGATAATAACACCTGCCTCCTCCGATGAATGAGTGAGCATTTATAAGCATCTTTAAATAGTCCCTGATTTGCTAAATAAAAAAAGGGAACCAAAGGCTCAGCTTAGCTTCCTGCTCACGCAGAAGGTTGAGACAGGAGCCGGGGTCAGGGGTCTGTCCTGACACTGCCTCCTGACTCGGAGCGACTTTGGCTAAGGCATTGCCCCGCCCTGGGCCTTAGTTTTCTTGGTGGTTTCCGTAGGTTATTAATAGTATGTGTGAGACGACCTTGAAGGCCGTTCTCATCTTAGAACATTCTGGGATTTTTGTGATTCAAAGGTACTTCCGATATCTCAAGAAGGGCCCAGTTTTGCCAGTAGCCCCTCCCGCTTGGCACAGTCCTCAGCTGGGCTGATCTCAGAGACTGGCGGCAAGTGATCCGGGGCCCTTTAGGGTTTGCCAGGATTTTCTTTGTGAAGGTGAGCTCTCCTCCACCCGGGGGCTGAATTAGAGTATCTGGGTCACCTAGGAACAGTTCTTGGGAGAACCAGCCTCCTTGGGAATGTGAGACGTGTGCTGCCCTGCACGGCGGAGCGGGGCCCGAGGTGTGGGCTGCCGGCGCCTCTGCTCCGTGGGCCGTAGTGCACCCTGACCCGCAGAACTCGCCGCTTGCCCTGAGGTCTTTCTGTGAGCGAAACTGGGTCTTGTGCAAGCACCGCTGTGTATCTCTACTTGGAGCTGTTACATCAGAAAGCTAAGTACTCAAAAGCTCATGCAGCCAGGGAACCAGCAGTAGGCTCTCGCTCTGCCTTTTTCTGCGAACAGGTAGGATGGAGTGGGGTGTGGCTGGTGGGCCCCTGGGAAGGAGAGCACTGTGTGCTGAGGAGGGAGGCTGAGGCTGGTGGATTCTCTCTGGCGTTTGTTCTTTTGGTCCCCCAGGCCTCCTGGCAGGTGGCAGAGCCTCTCATGGGTTTATGTGCTGTGTCAGCGATGTGTTCATCCGAACAGTGGGAAGGCTTCTTGTCTGAATGGTGGGTTTGGCGGGGGGTGGCCTATTATAAGGTCAAGCCTGGTGTCTTGTGTGGGGAGGTGCAGCATGGGTCAGACCCTGCTGGATTGAAGTTGGCTCTGGCATGTACCAGCCGGGAGACCTTGGGTTGTCTGCCTGAGCCTCTGGGTCCTCCTTTCTATTGTAAATAAGGATTCCCATATATCAAGATGCCTGCCACTGGCCTGGCTCACAGTGAGTGTCCCAACCATCTCAGTCACTCGGGGAGGTGATATAGCCTGTGGTTAGAGCATGCATTCAGCAGCTAAACCACCTGGGTTCCAATTCTCACCCTGCACGAACTAGCTGTGTGACTCGGAACTGCTCCTTGTCCTTAGTTTACCTCTCTGTAAAATGAAAATAATGTCAGGACCTCTCTCACAGGTTTGCTGTGAGGATTAAGTGATTTAATGTATGTAGAACACCTAAAGCAGTGCCTGCCACATAGCAAGTGCCTTGGCCGTGTGAGCTGGTGTCTGCTTCCTTCAGTAAGGTGTGATTGGCTGATTCCTCGGGAGGCTGGCAGTCCACCTGTTCTGTTTATTTTGAAATGGGGCCCCTCTCTGTTCAGCCAGAATTTGTCCAGGGTGGCAGGTGTGTGCGCATTCTTGCATATTTGTTGAGTGTGTGTGTGTGTGTGTGTGTGTGTGTGTGTGAGCTGTGTCACTCAGCCCCAGGCCTGGAGAACAGCTCCTGTTACAGCCCGCGTGCCAGGCCTGGAGCCCGACCCTCCCAGGCTCTCCTCAGCTTGCTTCCTCAGGTTGCGTGCATCTTAATGGGTGTCTTGTTTGCCTCGATCTTCTGCTCAGTCCCCGGGCTGGGGTTCCTGTTGCACAGTCTGGCTTTGTGTGTTGACCTGCTCTTGACCTCCCAGGAATAAAGCAGGTCTTTAAAAGGCCATCCTCTGAGGTGAGTGTGTTGTTCTGGCCTTGTCCGGCCTCCTCTACCTTTGCCCCTTTTCAGGGAGCACATGAGAGTAGCATGGGATTTGCCATGTAAACGGACTCATTCAGAAAGAATCTGAAAGCAATAAACAAGTCAGACTTTAACTGCTCTCAAAGATGACAAGATACTGGAATTTTCACGACAGAGACGGCTAATGATGTGTGTTGACAGTCGTGTGCTAAGCACTTTACATCTCCCTCTCGTGAAGGTGATACTAGTGACCCTCCCCTCACAGACTAGGACACCGAGGCAAATGAAGGTTAAGTTAACCCAAGCTAAGGCAACTGGACAGCAGGTGACCTCGGATTTGAGCCCAGGTCGGCATTCCTGGAATAGCTCAATGGTGACATTCTGTTACCTGAGCCCTCTCTCACTGTCCATAATTGTAGTTTTGATGATGTGAGCCCAGTGTAGCTGTGTAAACCGAGGTGCCCCGGGCTTAGCAGAGAAATGCCACAGTCTTTGGGCCTCTGCGTGTTAGAGGGGTGGTCCTGCTCTTCTCTCCCAGAGCTGGTGTCCCCTCAAGCCCACTGCAATTTCTTTCCTAACCTTCCTTGGCCCCGCTGAAATGGTCCCTTAAAAACAGAGCTTTCAAGATTTTATAATGAAGAAGGCCATGCATAATCGAACGGCCTTCGCAGATCCCTTATGCAAAGAGGCTGTCCTTGTGAAGCTGCCCCCAGGAGGCTCTATTCCCTAAGAGGCAGCTGAAGGGTCCCCAGCTGGCAGTGACCCCGGTGGGACTCAGTGTTTCAAGAAGACTGGATTTTAATCTAGTAACTTAGCCCTGGCTGGTGTGGCTCAGTGGACTGAGCACTGGCCCACAAACCAAAGGGTGACCACTTGTTCAATTCCCAGTCAGCACGTGCCTGGGTTGCGGGCCAGGGCCCCAGTAGGGGGCGAATGTGAAGCCACCACACATTGATGTTTCTCTCCTCTCTTTCTCCCTCCCTTCCCCTCTCTCTAAAAATAAATAAAATCTTTAAAAAAAATCTAGTAACCATGCCGCCCACTCCTGGGGTTGGGGGAGGGGCAGGAGAGCTCCTGCTCAGAGTTGTTTGTTTCTCTGAGCTCGTCATCGTCATCATTCTCCTCGTCCGTGGGGAGCCTGCAGACATGCCAGCAGGTCAATAGTCAGCACCTGCCTTGGGACACTCACTCACCTTTCGATGTCTCCCCATCAGCTGTCAAAGCCCTGGCCTTTCCCACCATTAAGGCCACAGAGAAGGGAGGTGGCTGCAAAGATTCACTGGGCGCCTAGCACGCCAGCTGCAGGACACATGCTATGTCATTCTGAGTCCCAGTGATCTTTTGAGGCTGGTCCCCCCTCATTTACAACAGAGGAAAAAACAAAGAAACACCCTGCCAGTGGCCCACAGTTCCTTAGCTTGTAGGAAGTTGGGGTGAGGCTTAAACTTGGATTTTTCTGACTAATTCCCATGATCCTTCTGGTTAAGATAGGGAGCTTTCTCTCTATCTCTCTTTCTCTCTCTGTCTCTGGCCCTCTGCCTGGGCCCGCTCTCCTTTTACGGGGCGGCATGTTTCCTGTACATAGGGGTTGGAGGGGGCTGACAGGACTGCAGCCCCACTCTGGTTTTTGAAGGCCCCGCTTGGCTCTGGCCCAGCTGGCAGGTGCTGTCTTTCCCCAGGCCCTACCTCTGGCTGCCCGGAGCAGTTAGAGATGGACCTGTTGGGACAGTGGCTTTTGCTCATGGCAGGTGCAGGGTTCCCCTCCGCCTGGGGAAGAGAAGGGGTGGGGCTCAGCAGTGGGGAGGCACCTGAGCTGGGAGTTCCTTGCCTGTGGGCTGAGGTGCCTTTGCCAAGTTGGACTTTCAGCCGAGGGCTTCTGACGGACAGCAGACCCTCTCTGCCACGAAGCACTGAGTTTTAGTAACTAATACAAGTGGCCTCTGCCCTGTTGGCTCATTTGCTGGAGAAACTCAGCTCTTCAGCTTCCTGCATTCCAGAGTGCTGGTATGCCAGAAATTCCCTGGACAAGCAAGCAGGGAAGTCTTGTCTTTATAGTAAAAATGCTAATAAAACATCTCTAGAATCTGCTCCTTCCTTTCCACCCACACTGCCTCTAACTAAATTACCTTTTGTTCTCATCATTTGCTGAATAGCTTCTTAATTGATTTTCCTGTCTCTGGATTCTCCACACCCACTTCAGTCTGTGCTCCACATGGTGTCCAGAATGATGACTGCTCAGAAATGCAAATCTGGTCATGTTTCTTCCTTTGCTTCCCTCCCCATTCCTGTAAGATTGAGCACAGATGTCTTAGTGTGGCCTCTCAGGGCCTTCCAGAACTTTCCAGGACCTACACGAGCTGGCCTTCCCCCTGACTGACTGCTCCGTTTTCCCTGTTCCCTCTAGTTCCCAGGTACTTGCTATACCCTTAAAAAAAAAAAAAAAAAAAAAGGTTCCTTTGTAACCCTGACCTTCACTCACGCTCTGTGCCCCACTTGGAACCCCTTACCCTCTGTCTGTATGCCACACACCATGCCTCGTCCCAGCCCGAGGAACCCATTGTAGGTTCATCTTTGCTGCCTTCCTGGGTCTCAGCCACCCCACTCCACAGTTAGGCCCAGTCCCCGTGGGGTCCCACAGCGAGGACACAAACCTCTGTTGAGGCTCTGGGGTGGCGGGCCCCACGTGGCATCACTGTCCTGGTCTGGACCTCCCCAGGAGCCCCATGCACAGGTGTGACACCTTGTGAGGAGGTGGGGCAGCTGCACTGCTCTCCCTCTCTGTGGTCTGTCCATAGAGTAGTTAGGGCTCCATCTTCCACTGTGCTGTGGGTCAGAGCAGCCGTAGTCCAGCCCAGATTTAAAGGGAGAAGAAATAGGCCTTAGACTAGAGGAGTATGAAATTCTTGGTGACCATCTTTTTTTTTCCCCTAAGATTTTTTTCTCTTTTAAAGAAAGAGAGAGAAACATCAATGTGCAAGAGAAACATCTGTTGGTTGCCTCTTGCATGCCTGCAACAGGGGACCTGGCCTATAACCCAGGCATGTGTCCTGACCAGGAATTGAACTGGCAACCCCACAGTCTGCAGGCCAGTGCTCAATTCACTGAGCCACACCAGCCAGAGCCTAAGATTTTATTTTTAGAGAGAGGATAAGGGAGGGCGCAAGAGAGGGAGAGAAACCTCCATGTGCAAGAGAAACATTGATCAGTTGCTTCTTGAATGTCTCCATTCAGGGACCTGGCCTGCCACCCAGGCATATGCCGTGACCAGGAATCGAACTGGCGACCTTGCAGTTTGCAGGATGATGTGCAGCCCATTGAGTCACACCAGTCAGGGCTTGGTGGCCATCTTTAATCACTGTGGGGGCCTATACTTGTGTCATAGCCTCAAACGATCTTGTGACTGTCATCTAGGGAAGAACAGCTCTCACCACCCACACTTCCCTGTGGGAAGAGCCCACAGGGGCTCTTCCATCCATTATTTTTCTCTGGAAATGCAGGAAGCTACACATTCTGCTTCTTCCACCCCCACTGAGTGCCTCCCTGGGAGGAGGGGCGCAGCTGGGGCTGTGTTCCCAAGCCCGCAGCGTGCACTAGGTCAGGCAGGCCGTAAGAACAACAGGGGGGCCACGTCTGCGCACCTCCCTAGTCAGGTTCAATGTCCACTGTGCTTCAGGTCCTGTGTAACGGACGTGAAAAACCGTCAGGTATCACTCACGCAGTCGAGTATACCAGGTCCCTTTTTCAGGTGTGCATCTCTCCAAGTCTCGGTCTCCTCGTTCGTACAGTGAGATCAGAGTGGTACCCGTTAGAGTGCTTATTACATGAGACAATGCACAGAAAATGCACAGCATGGTCCCGACACAGAGGGGTATCTAATTAAAAAACAGAAATGGTACACAGTTGGGGTGAAAACAGTCCTGGACTACAAAAACTACTTCAAAGTGGATCATAGACCTAAACAAAAAAGATAAAACTGTAGAACTTCTAGAGCGTAGGAGAATGTTTTTTGTCAGTGTGGCCTTGGCAGAGATTTCTTAGGAAATAAAAAGCACAAACCAAAAAAGAAAAAAATTGGTAAATTGGATGTCCTACAGAAGTAGCTGTTCTTAGACGTTTGAACGGACTTTTGGAGGAGTGCGTTTGGATGGCACGTGGCCCCAAGAACAATCTTTTGCTTTTTGTAGGTTCTGTGGCGGCCAATAGGGAGCCTTAGCCTTGGAAACATTAGCCTTCGAAGGTTTAGAACACTTGAAATAGTGCAGGCTTACTAAACGTTAGCAGAAAGGACTGCTGTCTACTGCAGGAAACAGAAAATGTAACTTCAACAAACAGGCCATTGTGTTTCCCCTGCAAAGAGACGTTGGGAGCTGAGCGACTCACCTGTTGGTTTAGCAGCAGAATGGTGTTGGCGGCTCTGCGGTCCTCTGTGGACAATTCTGATCTTCCAAGCAGAAAGGGAGCAGAGGGCTCCCCAGAGACCGTCCAGCTTGCGGGGAAAGCAAACACTTCGCCAGCAGTTCCAGTGGACATGTCTGGTGTCTCGTTGACCAGACCCATCACCCTCAGCCAGCTTCATGGGGTGCTGGAAGCGGGGCCTGGGTCGTGGCAGTAGCCACACCAGACCCCATCCCAGGTCAGTCAGGTAGGTGGGGAATCAGGGCTGAGCACCAGGGACGCAGACCGACTCACCCCGGGTACGGCGGTGCCCCAGACAAAACCAGTGTGAATGAGGAATAGGTCAGGGATGGGTGTCAGGTTGGTAACAATGGCACCTCACCCAGCAGCACCCATCACTCAGGGGAGTTCACCATCAAGTCAGTTGTGCCTGGCATCTGACGTGCTCACCTGCCCCCTGCCCCTTGCCCCCTCCACAGCCCTTTTTTCTTTCCTGTGGTGGCCTGAGTTGCTAGGCAGACAGTCATGGACGTTCCTTGAAAGGAAGACCTTCCATCTCCCTGGTGTTGGCGTAATCTCCTGCTTGTAGCAGGTGCTTCCAGGTCAGAGTCTGACTTGCCTCATCTTCCCCCACCCCTCCTTTCTAGTGGCTTTTAGGGAACCAGGTCTCAGGGCTGTGTTGGGCCATCAGCAGCAATCCACCTTTGCCATTAAGTGTGGGTCTGCCTTTTTTTCCCCTAGTTCTCCATTTGGTAATTCACACCGAGGTCCCTTCCTTTTGTAACTGAGGGGCTGAGGGCTAAGCTGCGCTCCACGGGCCTGGTGAACTTAAGACAGGCACATGGGATAAGTGTTTGAACTGGGACAAAGGCTTTGTCAATTAAGGATCTGATTTGGAGGTGACACCCCACAAGTGGCTCCTGACACCTGCTGTCCCCTCATTTCCCAGCAGGAGCACCGAGCACTGGGGCTGTCGGCGATGCTTGGAGGGTGGCTGTACCTGCTCCCCATCTTTGCCTCCCATAGTCCTCTGGTCAAGTCTCTCTGCAGACACATCTGTCCCCGACTTGTCTGAGTTCCTTAGGCTTGTGCCCCAGGTTGCTTGTGGCTATTTGGCAGTGCCGGGCACTGGTTGAAGTTTACCTACCAGCTGTTGAATAAATGGATTATTATCATGTATTAGTAGAGGTTCTGCTTCCTTTCTCTGCACGATCACTTCAGACCCAGGGCAGGCAGGGAATGAGCGGGCGTCTTGCTTTCTCATGATCTGGTCCACTCCGTTCCCGCAGCCCCAAGGACTGCTAGTTCTAAAAAAATCACATGGGGGTGTTGGGGGCTTAAGTATTGAATCGAGGCAAGAAACAAAATTGGAAAGGCAGCCCTGAGTTAGTTCACTCACCGACTTTTCAAGGGGAAGATGGCTTTCTGAAGAGCACTTTTATTCCACTCAACCTTGGTTCTCAAGTGGGAGCTGTTTGAGGATACTTTGCTCAGGGAAATGCCTACCTCTCGAAACCTTTCCTGTTGAGTCTCACGACCTCAGTGGAGCCTGAGAAAGGATACAGGTGTTGCTGAGAAAACCTGATTCCTTGGCTGTCTGCCCTGGCCCAGCTCAAGCTCCATCTGTCTCAGGAAGCTTCGTGCGTGCTTCTAAGCCGCATGAGTCTCTCCTTGCCCTGCCTTCTCATACTCAGCACCAGAACGGGTTACGGAAACTAATGGGGTGCTAATTGCATGGAGGGAGTTAGCCAACTCAGAGTGCTTCTGGGCAGGGTCTCTGCTGGCCCTGGTGGGTACTCAGCCATCAGCCAGGCCAAAGAGTGATCCTGTTTTGTCTCCACCTGGGTTTGAACCTCTTGTCTGCAGCAGCCTGTTGTCAGGCTCAGTCAGCAGCCCCCGTGGAGCTGGGAAAGGGCGGGAAGCCTGAGTTCCCAGCTGTGGCCCTCCCAGCCCAGCCTCTTCGGGCATGGCTCCACTTGTGGTCTGGGGCAGACTTGTTTGTTTGTGTTTGAAGTTTCCCGACTCCAAGTTTGACGTCAGGGCAGGGTTGCTGGTGGGAGGCTCAGTGGGGAGATCGTTTCTGCATAAATGCACATGTCTGGCAGCTTCCCCAGGGAGCCCGGACACAGGATAGGGCAGACGGGTGAAGGATGGTTGGTTGCAAAATGCCTGGCTTGGGGATTGAGGTCACTTTCTCCTCTCCTCACCCCACTTTCCCTGGTGCTCTTGCTTGCTCTGCCCCTTTCCCTCTAACGGCAGCCCCACTGGTACCCTCCTCTGCAGGGCTTGGCAGTGCCGGGGGAGAGAGCTGGGCTTGGTTTGTGCCCGTGTGTGGCGCTGTTGGCTGCATCATGACCTCCAGAGGTCTCTGCGCATTCTCAGAAATCATTTTGCAGTAAGTTGGCCATGGCAGCCGACCAGACTGCTTAGCTGCCTGTGCTCGCAGGAAGTTCCCCGAAGCATACTCCAGCTTTGTAGAGGAGGGAGGAGAAGTAAGGGGACCAACCAGCCCTGAGGCCAGGGCAGCTTCAGGGACCATTGAGGGAAGGGTGGAGGGAGTAAGTCATGAGAGCTTTTGGTGACTTTAAAGTTTAAGATGGAGTAGATAGGCACCTTGCACTAATGAAGACTGCTGTGGACATTCTCTTAAGAGTCCAGTGCTGCCCACCTGGGAGGAAGGAGTCAGGGTCCCCTAGGGGTTGGTGACCTGGAATTGCACCTGCTGGCTGGAAGACCGAGTAAACCATGGGAAAGAGGGCGGAAGTGTGGAGTGGCCATCTAGGTGCCTCACCTCATTCTGTGAGCATGCTGGGCAGCCCCAGGTACTGGGTGGGATGGTGACCAGTTTTAGGGAATTTAGAGCTGGTTTGGGGCCAGGGGTCAGGTATAGCCCAGAGGGTAGGCTGTTGCAGATCAGGACCAGAGGTGGTGGCCCACTATGTGACCGGACACATGAGGAGAGTGTGGGGGCAATGTGCAGACTTTGTTCAGAGGATTCACTGCCTGGAACAGGCTAGGCATTGCTGGATTTGGGGCTTCAGGCCATAAGAGGGCCATCCTGCCCACTGCCACCCTGCTTGTGCTGGTCAGGACAGCTTAGAGGAGTTAAGGGTGGACTGCAGGAGTCATTTTTGGGAAATGGTATAGTGCAGTGAAACAGAACATTAGGCTGAGTTTTGAGTTCCTTCATGATGTGAGAAACTTACAAAGCTCTTGGTGCCTTGGTTTTCTCACTTACAAGGTGGAATGATAATACACACCTGCAAGTCTCATGGGTTTAGCACCTGTGGTTTGACTATTTGTGAGTGACCATAAGTGAAAAGCCGTACTTGTCCTTGTGCTGAGGCTGGACTCAGAATTGTACATCACTGTTTGCAGGTAGATAGGCATCTGTTAGCCAGGGAGCAAGCAAGACAGGCTTCCCAGCACTCACATCTTGACATAGCTCCGTTTTCCTCCACTTGATGTTCAATGCACAGTACCTCCCATCAAGAGTCTGGAGAATCTGTGATGTAGTCAGTTACATGTAACTGTTTTGTGGGGGAGAATGACACACCCAGGGACATTGCCACTTGGCGGGGTGTGAAGGTTGGGATGTCACTCTTGTGCTGTCAGGGATCTACTACAATCTCTACCTCCAGGAATTTTCATTGAGAATCCAGGAAAAGGACTTCTGCCAAGATGGAGGTGTAGATAGACACTTTGCCTGCTCGCACAACCAAACAAAGGACAATAACAAATTTAAAAATAAAAAAATAACCAGAACTGCCAGAAAATTGAACTGTATGAAGTCCAACAACCAAGAAGTTAAAGAAGAAACATTCCTCCAGGCTGGTAGGAGAGGCAGAGATGGGCAGCTGAGGCGGAGAGGACTTGCAGCAAGTCCTCTCCACCAGGTGGCAGCTGGTGGGCAGGGCAGTCCCACATTTGCATACAGATAAACCAGGAGGAACAACCAGGGAGCAAGACAGACCAAGCAACCCAGGGTTCCAGTGTGGGGAAATAAAGCCTCAAAACCTCTAACTGAAAAAACCTGTGGGTGTTTTGGTGGCGGGATAAACTCCCAAACTCATAGGAGAGTTCGGTGGAGAGACCCACAGGGCCCTAGAATGTACACAAACCCACCCACCTGGGAATCAGCACCAGAAGGGCCCAATTTGCTTGTGGGTAATGGGGAAAGCTACTAAAAGCCAGCCAAGAGCCGATCAAGCTGCACTGTTCCCTCTTGGACCCCCACATACAGAGGCACAAGGCGTCCAAGTGGGTTTCCCTGCCCTGGTGAACACCTAAGGCTCTACCTGTTACTACGTAACAGGTGTGCTGAGACAAAACATATGGCCCAAATGAAAGAGCAGATCAAAGCTCTAAAAACAGAACTAAGCAATGAAGAGATAGCCAACCTATCAGATGCAAAGTTCAAAACACTGGTAATTAGGATGCTCACAGAAATGGTTGAGTATGGTTGCAAAATAGAGGAAGAAGTGAAGACTATGAAAAGTGAAATAAAGGAAAATGTACAGTGAACCAACACTGAAGGGAAGGAAACCGGGACTCAGATCAACAGTTTGAACCAGAAGGAAGAAATAAACATTCAACCAGAACAGAATGAAGAAACAAGAATTCAAAAAAATGAGGAGAGCCTTAGGAACTTCCAGGACATCTTTAAACATTCCAACATCCGAACCATAGGGGTGCCAGAAGGAGAAAAGGAAGAGTGAGGAATTGAAAACTTACTTGGAAAAAATAATGAAGGAGAATTTCCCTAATCTGGCAAAGGATATAGACTTCTAGGAAGTCCAGGAAGCTCAGAGCGTCCCAAGGAACTTGGACCCAAGGAAGCACACACCAAGGCACATCATAATTACATTACCCAAGATTAAAGATAAGGAGAGAAAAGGAGAGTTACCTACAAAGGAGTGCCCATAAGACATCATCTGGTTTCTCAAAGGAAAACTCACAAGCCATAAGGGGCTGGAAAGAAGTATTCCAAGTCATGAAAGGCAAGGACCTACATCCAACAAAGCTATCGTTTGGAATGGAAGAGCAGCTAATGTGCTTCCCAGATAAGGTCAAGTTGAAGGAGTTCACCATCACCCAGCCCTTATTATATGAAATGTTAAAGGCACTTATGTAAGAAAAAGAAGATAAAAAATATGAACAGTAAAATGACAACAAACTTACAACTATCAACAACTGAACCTAAAAACAAAAATGAACTAAGCAAACAACCAGAACAGGAACAGATTCATAGAAACGGAGATCACATGGAGGCTTACAGTGGCGAGGAGGAGGAGGGAGAATGGGGGAAAGGGTACAGGGAATAAGAAGCATAAATGGTAGGTACAAATTAGACAGATGGGAGGTTAAGAGTAGTATGGGAAATGGAGAAGCCAAAGAACTTGCATGTACGACCCATGGACATGAACTAAGAGAGGGGAATGCGGATGGGAGGGGAGGTACAGGGCTGAGGAGAATAAAGGGGAGAAGAAAAATGGGACAACTGTAATAGCATAATCAATAAAATATATTTGTAAAAGAGAGAGAATCCAGGAAAAGAAGGCAATAAGGTGCTGTGTGAGCGGAAGAGCTCACGGTTACTGTTGGGGTTGGGCGTTGAGTACGGACGTGATCTTCATAACTGAGGGAGCCTGCTGCTGTTCATGAAAATCTGGTGTCCTTCTCTGCCTGTGCCTGGGCCATCCCTCTGTATTTCAGCGTCCATCACGCCTGTCACATCTACCCCCACAGATTGAACTGCTTGCCCTGCTCGAGACATAAAGACCTGAGATGCTGAGAAAAGTAACGGTCTTCTCGGGGCTGACCTCTGAGTCAGGGTTGAGGTGACAGAGGTGAGACGTCTGGCCCCTGCCATAGCCCGGATCATGGATTTGGGGTCACCCACAGGAAGGACCTCCTTATCCCAGGCACTGAAGTTTTGGGGTGCAGTGGACTTTGCTGTCAGTTGTCTGGAAAGATCCACTTTCTGCGAAGGTGTAGAGGCCAGGGTAAGATACAGTGCAAACAGCACTGGCTGAGAGCCTTTCCTCTCCCCTCACCGAGGCCGTTCTTGCAGGCTGAGCAGGACCAGTACTAACAACACCCAGTTCAGTGAGCGCTCACATACTCTGGACGTTGGACGGAGGAGCGCTTTGCATGCATGGATCATACAAGGAATTTTCAGCTGTGCAGTGTATGTTATTTTCTTCACTTTACAGTTGAGGAAACTCAAATAAAGTATACTGATCACTGCCATTCAGCTGGTAAGTGGTAGCATCAGGGGTAGCACTTGGGTCTGCCCAGCTGCCAAGCCTGTGTTTTCTACTAGGGGGGCGGGACAGTTAACTAGTGGTAGGCATGGCCCCCGACCAGTCAGAGCAGGTGCCGATGGTGAACAGGTGGCATGGGCATACCTGTGCACCAGGTGAAATGTTTGCCTGCTTATTACCACTGCACCGCCTGGCCATTCTGACACAGTGGCTGGCCACTGTCCAGCCACCCTGGGAAGCCTGCCAGAGGTTTCTGCTAGGACGACCATTTCAGCCAGTGTTGCCCTCTCTCTTTGGGGGACGGGGCAGCTACTACTCCAGCACACTGGCTGCTTCCAAGGGTTTCAGTTCTGTGGTTACAGAGAAGCCTCGTGTCCCAGATCAGCCAGGTTCATGGGTCCCCTGTGACAGGTACAATATGCCGTGAAGGGGAACCTGGGATCTGTGTGTGACAGCTACAGAGAGATGGGATTAGGCATAAAGAATGGTGAGGAAGGAGCCTTCCCCAGGAGGGGCTGCGCTCCCTGAACTTGGCAGCTCCGAGCAGAGCAGACGTGTAAGGCCTCTCGTGTTTCCGCATTCCTTGCAGTTCTGGAAGCTGCTTCCTTTTCCTGCGGAAGTTTCTCTCTTTCTGTGGCACGTGCTTTGGAAAATCTGGCAGGTATCTGCTCTTCAGGGACGTCCGACAGGCCTCACCTCCACGGAAGTGACGCTCATGGCAGCCTCCGTTTGGGACACGCCGCAGTGGCTACAGGTGGCAGATTGTACTGGAATTTGGCCCGGATGCCCGATTAGGCGTGCCTGCACTCACCTGGGCAGGCGGCCTGCCTGGGGTCTTTGCAGCTCCCCTCCTGCAGTGGCCTCTGCTGATGCTGGAGGAGGTGTGAGCACTTTGAGAAGGGGGAGGACTTGGGTTCCCGGGAGCGAACTGGTGAGCTGGACCTCGGCTTTCATGACTTTGACATAAACG
Organism: Tonatia bakeri; assembly: GCA_004024845.1. NCBI lineage: Eukaryota > Metazoa > Chordata > Mammalia > Chiroptera > Phyllostomidae > Tonatia > Tonatia bakeri. The sequence continues at coordinate 275,287 of PVIA01001271.1, forward strand.
AACCTAGTCTGTGAGTTCTACCAGCCTTGTCCTGAAGGCCAGCACTGGCTTTCGGGGTCGTCCTTAGCTCCACCTCTGAAACGGACATGGCTCCACCCACATCTTCCCGGGGCCCAGGGAGGTTTTAAGAGAACCTGAAGGCTTCCCTTGGCAAGGACACCACCCACTGCAGCTACCACTAAGTGGGGGAACATCTCACACCCATATAATCTCATGTAACTCTCCACAACAGCCCTTTGAAGCAGATCACCCCATTTAAAAAATGGGGAAACTGAGGCCAAGGTGAAGTGTCCTGCTGAGGTGGTGAGGTGGCGAGGGCCGTTGAGGCCAGATTCGTCTGTCTCAGGAGCCGGAGTTTTTCCTCACAGGTCTATGCTTCCACTTGGATGTGGCTGGGTAACCACAGTGACGTAGTAGGACCTGTATGTATTTTTTCTCTTGTCCCAAGCATTTTATATCAGTTACTTTGGCCCCAACTTCTATAAAATGATACCCTTTTTATAGGTGGTGAAATTGAAGGTGAGCTAAGGGGGATTTCCCTGAGATTGTTGATCTAAATGTCAGAGCTGGGACCAGAACCTGGAGCTTCTAACGTAGGACACTTAGTGAGCACCTGCTGTGTACCGCGCATCTGTAGTGCCCACCCCTGGTTTGTGGGCTGACTTGATGCCCCTCTGTCCTTTCTGTGAACCAGGCTGAGTGTCAGGGTGGGGGTGGGGTGCACGCTCGTGAGGCAGAAGAATACTGGGGTGGGGTGAGACTTTATTTAGTTCCAGCCCAGGTCCTCCCCTGCGGCCAGAGTGCTAATGACTCTTTCCTCTCCTGCTGCCGGTTCCATCGCCGAAGCCCCAGGTGCTTTTCTTTTCCGGAAAATTTATATCTTGCGGTTTTGCGGTTAAGAGAAAATGACTGTACCCACGAAAGGCCCCCTCACAGGCCCCTGGGCTGGGCCGGCAGGCCCCACTGTGGTTTCTCTGGGAAAGCAGCCACTGGTGCTTCTGTGACTGTGACCAACTTTCCAAAAAGAGAGCTTAGCCTTATTTTGCTCACATGTGAGCAGCAGCCCTGGCACCCCCATTCTTGGTGGATGAGAACAGCCCCGCTCCTTGAGCAGAACCCAGATCCTCGGGTGTCATTTCTTCTCTACGAGCTCCGGGAGAGGGCAGCCAACAGGACACCAGACCTGCTGGCCCCTGGGTCCCAGCACTCTGCCCCCAGGCTTCTGGGTTAACTGGGTGCAGTGAGGAATCCTGCCCAGTTCTGCACAATCCTGCCCGCAGGCCAGCTTCGGGCTTCCACCAGGGATCCTCACCGCCTTTCAACAAAGAAACTGCTTACCCCTCTTCTGGGGAACTTGCCCTGGGTTTTGAGACTCTCGGGCTCCTGAGTCATCACTTGCCCGGTTGGCATTTGTTTTCCATTGTCATTTTGGTAAATGTGTGTGCTTGTTGGGCTACAAAAATGTAGTGTGTGTTCATTTATTTATTCAACAAAGGTTTCACAGCAGCACGCCAGGTGCTATGCTGGTTCCTAGTGGGGAACCTCTAGGTGGGGGACCTAGTGGGGAGCAGGAACACAGGCCAGGCCCCTGGCCTCATGGACTTCACAGTCTAAAGAAGGAAGCAGACTAGCAAAGTATTAGAATTGCCACATGTGATTCAGGAGAAGGTGGGGGCAAAGGAGCAGGGCCAAAAGGGTTGGCAAAGGCCTTCTGGGGGGATGGACATCTAAGCTGAGCTGTGGAGACTGAGGGGTCACTGGGAAGAACCTTCTCGGCAGAGGGCTGGTGGCTGAAAAGGGCTGAACATGCTGGAAGGGGCAGAACTGGAGAGAGCCCCAGTGCCGGCTCGTCGCTAAGGCTGACGGGCTGATCTCGATGTTGGCTTTTGGTGGCCAAAGTCTTACGTGAAATCGATATGTCATTCACTGGCTCCCAGGAGAATGGCCCTGGAAAGTGTCATATCTGTGGCAACGGCCTTCACTGCTGCTGCTGTTAGTGCCACCAGCCTGGCCTCTTCACTGAATGTGGAAAACAGTGGTTTCACCTTGGCTCAGTTACTGGATGTATTGCCCCGTCTGTGGTTGGCTCTTTGAGGCTGTAGTTTGAGAGCAGCTGGGAGTAGAGGGAGGGAGTGCAGGGAAGGACTGGCTGTGAGAAACATTGTGAACTGGAGATGAGGCCAGTGTGTTTCCTTGCCTCCTTCCTTAGGATTTGTGAGCGCATGTGTGTGCCACATGTAGTCATAGGCACGTGGGGACAGTCAGAAAGGGGTAGACGCGGTCCTTCCCTGATGCGTAATAACAGAGGGACCAACCCAGTCATTGGAGGGTTTTCATGCTGCAGTTCAGCCCCCCCGATAGACTGCGAATGAGCTGGGATCACCATTCCTGTTGTTCAGGCGAGAGAACCAAGGCTCAGAAAGAATTCATGAACTTCCCTGAGGACACACAGCTGGTAAATGGCAGAACCTAGGTTTGAACCCAGATCCTGTTAAACTCCAAAGCCTGCTCTGTGCCCACTGCCCTGGGAGCACATGTAACATGTCAGAAACTCAGCTATGTGAGGCCGGCAGTGATAGGGGCTGCCATGGAGACAGGAATGCTGACCAGGCCTGGGAAGTCTTGCCCAGACCTAGGACACTGGCTGGAGGATGGAGGGACTTCTGGCCTGAATAGACAGATTGAGCAGAGGCCCAGCGGGTAGGAAGGTACAGGAAATATTGAATGTTTGAGGAATATGTCCTGGATGAGGTGCACCCAGAGGGCGCGGTGGCTAGGGGTGGAGTGGGGAGGATCCTGGAAGAGAAGGCTGGGGCCCTGATGTTGGAATTGGCCTCCGGTTACACTGGCAGGGATGGACCAGAGTGAGGGGAGCCAGGGTGAGGAACCCGAGGGCCTCTGCCCAGCCCTTTAGGACACAGGAGGCATCTGCGTCCTCATGTTTGTGAGCTTCATGCTCTGAAGATGTCCCCAGGGGCTTCAGTTCCATAACAGACCAGTAAATACACCTCTAGTGAGGCAGGCACCCTGGGAGGTGCCAGCCTTAGCAGGGAGCATTCCATTAGCGATGTCTGCTCCGAGGTGTGAAGCCTCCACAGAGAATGTCTGATTAGTAATGTCTGCTCTGGGTACCTGGGGGGCCTGTCATGCAGGCACGCTGTGGGTTTGCTCTCTCTAGGTTTCACTAAACATAGAAACTGTACATACAACTCAGTGGAATTATTTTTGCTCTGACTCAGTGTTCCCTCTCTAGCAATTGTCCTCCGTTGCCACCGAGCCCTCTGAAGATAGTAGGACCTAATAGAGCTCAGGGCCACGTGAGCGGGTCAGGGTCCGTGAGTCTGGCAGATGGGGAGCTTGGGACAGACAAGTTTCTTGGGACAATTGCAGAAAGACCTCAGTGTAAGTAATGGTTGTGCTGTCACTATGGGTCTCGTTTCACACTTCGCATCCCTGTAGCCACGGGGTGCTTCACCTGGAGTGTGTGGAGAGAATTTCGGGGGCTTCATCAGTTTGGAGAATTGTTGTCTTCATTTGCGTTAACCTCACCTGAAATTTAGTGTGTTGTTCCATTTGGGTGTAGGCAACGAGGCACAGTTTGTCTTAGCGAATCTGTGTGCCTCGGTCCCTGGTGGAAATCACAGCTGTTCTCCTCCCGCGTCGCAGTGGCCAGCGGTCTGAGAAAGCACCACTTGAAAGTCACGGCAGCTCGGGGGCCCGCTGCCAGACAGGGTCTACTGCTTTGATAAAGACACGCTAGTGCCCCATCACGGTTTAAGTAATATTTTGATGAGTGTTTACGTGGGATTGATTTCCTCTGCTCTCCTAGTGCTTTGTTTTTTGCATTCAGTAGCATTATTCTCAGAGGTGCAGACCCCCCCAGGTGGCCAGCACGGTCCACACTGCAGAAATGGTCAAAAGCTCCTCTTTGGAAATTGGGAGCATTCCTAGATATATGAATTTTTTAAATTCTAATGTCATGAACCATCTTTTAGTATTGTGACCATGCCGTTTGGAGGCATCTGCTGAGATACGACAGATGAAGAGTGAAGGCACGCATGAACAGCAACCACACCCCTCGAGGGGCAGCAGGACTGGGAAGTGGCTGGAATGGCAGGGTCTCTGCACAAGTCTTTGAAGGCGGCTTGTGCTCTGGGGCAGCTGGAAAGTCACCAGTTCGGGGCCGCTAGAGTACGGTCGGCACCTCGGCAGCTCTCACTGGGCCCGGGGGCCGGCGGCCTCCGCTGAGCCGGGACTCTGGCCTTCTTCGCCGTGTGCTCATTTCCACCTGTCAGAGGCCTTTCCCTCCTGCTAAATCCGCCCTGGCTGTGCCCTCCCGCAGTCTCACCCCTCTGCATTCCTCAGTGCTGTGCGGCCCACCCAGGCGGAGCCCTGTATTTGTCAAAGAGACCGTCGGGCTGGCATTATTCAAACATATTTTATTTGAAGTTTTAGTCTTCAGAAAGCTGTGGGCAGTCTTCCCCTGGAAAAATGCCCAGACTCTCGTGTCTGAAATTTGCGTACATTTCAGGGTGGGGGCCCTGAAAGCCCGTTGTCGGACCCAAGTCACAGAGTCTTGCCAATACTGCTGTAGCCCTGTGGGCATGGCCAGCGCACGGGGGCCAGGCACACACTGAGTGTGTTATTTTTTTCTCAGCTTCCCTGAGAGGGAGGCTCTATTATTATCCTCATTTTCTGGAGGAAGAAACTGAGGCTTTTCTGGGGGTGTGGTGTGAAGTAATTTGTCTGTATCCTAAGTGGAAGGTTACTCATCATCCCACATCTTCCGTATCATCAGTTGCCAACCCTCTCCCCCAGTCCAACCTCCCGCACCTCCGGCAGGACGTCCTTCTCTGTTCTGACCAGTCTGGCCCATTACTCTCTGAGGATCACGGCCCCCGAGGCTGAGGCAATGTCAGCCGTCCCTGTGTGGGGGAGTGGCTTATGGGTAGTTCTCCAGGTTTCCTGCTGGCTCTCCCAGACCCTTCCCTCCCCTCTTCAGCACTGTCAGAATGGCGGCAGAGGGGAATCCAGCAGGCTCCTGTTTGCCCCAGTTTCCTTATAGTGTGCTCAGGGTGGCCCCCTACGTGTGCCCTGAATGAATCGCCTTTCTTCTCTGGGCCCCTCGCAGGCGAAGCTGGTCCGGTACATTTGCAAGCAACGGCAGTGCAAGCTGAGCGTGGCTCCTGGTGAGAGGACCTCAGAGCTCAACAGCTACCCTCGCTTCAGTGACTGGCTCTACACCTTCAATGTGCAGCCAGAGGTGGTGCAGGTATGCGCGCCGTCGGGGCTGGGGTCAGGCGCTGGGGTGGGGGTGGGTCATGCAAAGGGGCCACACGCATACCCAAGCAGAGCTCCACCGTGGCCGCGCTGGAGGGAGGTGCTGTCTGCTCTCAGGAAGGGGGTTTGAGGGGGGCAGTGGCAGCAGGAGGGACCCGGGGTAAATGTGCCTCTAGTGTGTGTCCTGGGTGCCATTGCTGTATGGGCCAGACAGCCTGACCACACCGGAGGTTTTTGGTTCACCATAAGGACAGCAGCCAACATTTCTGGAAACATCAGCCAAGCAGCAGACACCGTATTCAACATTTTGTAGAGATAATCTCACTTAATTCTCACAAAACCCTGCGAAGGAGTTACTAACGCTATTACCATTTCATACTTGAAAAAATCAAAGCACAGAATGGTTCAATTACTTCTCTAAAACCACACAGCCAGTAAGTGATAGCTTTGGGGTTTGGAAATAACAAGAGTCTGAACTTAACCTTCACTCGTAGCTGCTGGAGTGCACTGCTTTCCCTCCTTTGTTCCGTGTTTCCCCCCGTCCCGCCACGCTGCCCACCCCCAGCTGACCACCAGTCAGCCGGCCTCCACGGACAGCACGGCCTCCGTGAGGCGCCGGGCACGGGCGGCTCTCGTGGGGCGGCGCGAGCCCAGGCTCAGCAGGTGCAGTCGCCCGGCCAAGCCTTTTAAACCCCTTCCTTCTAAAATTAAAAAGATTGACTCTTACTATTGTTTTAAAAGTAGTATGGATTCATTGTATGTGGACAACTTTAGACAACAGAAAGAGGAAGGAAAAGTCACATTCATATTTTTACCACTCAGAGAAAGTCTATGATCATCAAGACTTTGATTTTTCTTTCTAGTCATTTTTTTCCTATTATTTGAGGTTTTTAAAAATCTCTGAACAGGTTAGACTGTGCAGTCTGGTGAGGCAGTGCCCAGCCAGTGTGGCTGTTCCTACCTCGGGGGGAGCAAGCCCACGTCGAGAAAGTGCTGTGGTTTAAAGACATGTTGCGTTCTTAAGATTTGGTGCAGAAAAAAGAAAGTCAAATGTTTAACATCTTTTTATATTTAGTACATGTTGATGACACTGCTTTGGATATATTATGTTAAATAAAATGTTATTAAAATTATTATTTTTTTAAATGCAGCTACTCAAAAATTAAAGTGGAAGGATGTGGCTTGCATTACATTTCCATTGGGCAACCCTGGTTCAAACCATGTGGGAGAAACATTTCTATATTTTGCTTATTTGATATGCTAATTAGGGTATTTTCCCCATATTTTCATATTCAGTTTTCCCCATATTTTCATACCTCCTCTTTTTTAACATGGCTGTATAATGTTTGATTGAGTGTATGTGATAAAGTTTACCAGGTAGAAGGTAATTCGTTGGTTATTATATATAACACAGTGGTTACCATTATTTATGAAGCTATTTGTATATTTAGGAATCTTCCCTAGGAGAGATTCCTGGACAGGAAGTGACATGAACATGACAGGTTCCTGTCACAGGGCGGGGTGGGGGAAGTGGAGGACAGTGAGTTGGGGTCCACAGGGCTACTAGCCCCAGCCCCAGTGACCTTGGTGTTTGTGGTACATGCCAGCCTTGAAGAGGTTGGCAGGAAGGAGTGGCTGATGTGACGGCTGAGGGAGACCGCTTTGTGAGACGGAGTCTCCTAGAGCATTATTGAGTGACCTGCACACATGCACACAATATGTGTCATGAGCCTCGTCTCACCATCCATCTCCTCGCCCACCGATGTGCCCAGCAACTTTCTGCAATACAGGCAGAAGATCGGAACATGTAGGGGTTCATCCGTGACGACCAAGTTGAAATGATGGACCTGGAGACCAGGACGAATCGAATGGTTTCTCGAGACCCCAGCGCAGCCTCCCCTCTGCCCTTCCCCTCCTTAAGAGCTCAGAGGTGGAAAGCAGCTTCTCTCACACTCACATCTGTTGCTTACAGTTGAGGACACAGGGGCTCACAAGGACAGTGTCTTGCCCAGCGTCTCACCAGCATCATCCCTGCCTGAGACATGAGGACCAGTGGGTTCAGAGAGGCCGCAGGGCTCTCTGCAGGTCCCAGAGCTAGTAGCAGGGACGGTTCAGACCTGTACCCGCTGGACTCCAAACTTGTGCCTTCCAACTTCTTTCTTGGGCCTAAGACATCTTTGGCAGATGACTTAGCTCCTTGAAAAATTTCCCTTGGAGACCCAGAGATCTGAAGTATGCAGGAGACTCAGGTGTGTCCAGGGTGGACACCAGTATTCTGGAGGCCAGCTGCAGGGGCTGTTTGGTCCTGGGAAGCCCCGTGGTGGCAGCTGGGACAGGGGTCTTCCAGCCAGTGTCAGAGGCGTAGCAGATACTGAGTCAGGTGATGTTGCAGTCACCAAGTCGTGAGTGATGTGTCAGAGCTGGGTGGTAAAGGAGGGGCGAGCTCCTCTGTATGCAGGGGTCAGGCAGGCAGCAGAGCCCAAAAGCTGATGTGGTTTGGGAGCCAGGATGCTACCCGGCATGCAGGCCTGGGGCAGGGTCTGAGCAGAGAGCTCTGTGGGGGTGGGGAGGGGTCAGGGTGAGGCAGCAGGAACGTCGCCAGCTGCCCAGGGACCTCCCCAGTGACTTGGAGATCATGAGACGGCTCTGAAACTGACACACTCCAAGCAGAGCTGTTGTCTCCCCTCCGTACATACAGCACATTTTCTTCCACCCTGTGTTCCCGTCTCAGGACACGGTAGCATTATCTGCCTGGTTGCTCACAAACCCAGGAGGCCATCCCTGCATCCCCCCTTGCCCTCACGCACATGTGCAGGCCCGTCGTGAGCCCTGTGGACTCTGCCCCCAGACATGCCGCAGACCTGTCCAGCTCTCTCTGCATCCAGCACTGTGGTCCAGGCCACTGAGCTCTTTGCCCGGGCTCCTGCAGCAGCCCCCTCCCTGTCTCGCTACTTTAACATTTACCCCCTTCGTTCCATTTTCCACACAGCAGCCAGAGTGCCCACTAAGAAGCATAAATTGCATCACATCATTTTCCAGTGCTCCCATTTCTTTCTAAATAAATGCCAGATACCTCACAGGCTTTGGCCTCTGCTCGCCTCTCTCTGCCCTCTCATCTCACTTACCATCCCCTTTGGTCTCTCTGGTCTGACCTTTGCACTTGCACTTCTCCTCCCTGGAGTTCATTTCCTTGGTTGAGCCTGTGGACATCATTCTAGTGTTAGGTCCATTGACACCTCCTCCGAGCAGTCTCCCCTGATGATCTGATCTAAGGCTCACTCCCACACTTTGTTCTCCACCAGTGCACCTTGGCGGGTTTTCTTAACAACACTGACTCTTTGTGGAGTTTATCTAATTTGTCCTATTTGATCTGCCTACCCTCCCACTGGAATATAACCTCTGTGAGACAGGGACTGGCCTTCTCTGGATTGTTTGCCCCACAACCCCCTTTGGTGTTGGGCCTGATATGGCCATTGCTTGTCTGAGAGGGAGACAGGGCAGAGGGAGGGAGGACGACTCTCATCATGACATGGTAGATGTTTCCAGGAGTCAAAGGTTTGGTCCCGAGTGGGTGATGATGCAGGTGACTCCAAGGCCCGGCTTTTAAAGTCCTGCAAGCAAGGCCAGTGGAAGGGACCATAGTCCCCCAAATGCACCTTCCCTGCTGTGCCCAGCTGCCCACGAGTCAGCCTGTGGCCGGTGTGAGGGCCTTCTTTGGGAAGTCAGGGATGGGCCAGTGCCACAGGCAGTCCTGGCGCCTCTCGGGCACTCCCCTTCTGACCACACTGATACCCCTTTCCCATGAAGGGGTCTTGCTTCCAGGAGTCCAGCCAGGCCCTGGCCGGGAGGCTCCTGTCTCTGGTTATTGGGCAGCACCATGACTGCAGGGGGCTCTCTGTGCCCCTCAGAGCCTCTGCATGCCTCAAAGCTGGCCTTCAGAGAGCGCATCCTGCGTGTCGTGCTCCATGCTCTGCGTGCACTGCTTCATCTAGTTGTCCCAGCACCGCCGGGCACGGGTACCACTTCTGCCATTTCACAGTCCAGGAAGCTGGGGCCCCCGGGGTGTCTCAACTGGCCCAGGATCTCAGAGCTGTGAGGGGCAGAGCTGGGCGTCCTCCATTCCCGACTCAGCCCTGCTCTCTCCTGGTTCTTGTCCTGGCTTTGGGAGTCTGGCCAAACTCTTTCACCTCCCTAAGCCTCAGTTTCCTTCTCTGTAAAATGGGAGAAGACCCATGTGCTGCTTGTTGGCTTGCTGGGGCAGTTGTAGGGTCAAGTGCTTAGAGGCACTGCGGTGTTTGCTGGGCAGGAGGAGGGAACACTGAGGCGATTTTCTTGTCTCCCCCCCTCAGCTGCTGTCTCTCCCTGGCTGGAGCGCTGGAGGCTGCACGTGGTGCGGCTCTGCACAGCCACCCGGGGAGTGGGAGGAGGAGGGAGCGATGGACAGCAGGGACCAGGGCTGACCAGAAGCGGCCTTCTGAACCCAGAGGCAGTGGGAGTCGGCCCAGGACTTAAGACAGAGGGTGGCACATGGGAGTGACTGGAGCTGGGCCTGGTGCCTGCCCCCTACCCGCTGTGGGTCCCAAGGGCCACACTAGGGCATCCCTACCATCCTCACCAGTAGGAGGGGGTGGCTGTCTGAGGGTGCCGGGGGTGGGGGGCAGCGAGCAGCTTCCTGCCTGGGTTTTCAGAACACAAGGAATCATTGCCTGGATGTCATGCCATTTTTTCCAAACAAACTCTCCAGACCCTTTTCTCAAGATTGCTCTGCTTCTTTTCCTCAGACCTCACTCTGGTCCTCGCCGGGGGGGGCTGGAGTGTGCTGCAGGGTGGAAGAAGGGCTGTTTCCTTTAGTCACCGCAGCCCCTGCTGACCGGGGCATGTGGTCGGGCTGCCTTCTCTCCACTCTGCTCCTGGTTTGGGTTTCTCCTTGTACTGTCTGGGAGCACAGCCCCAGGGCCTCTAGCTAGAGGGCTCCTGGGCACAGCCCTCAAGGCTGGCCCATAGGTACAATTCGGTTTTACCCTCTTTCTTAACCCGACTTCTTCGGACTTGGACACCTCCCCTCCCCCCCCCCCCCCCGCCCCCAGGCCCCCGCCCCCAGGCCCCGCCAGACCGAGCGCTCTCGGTAACAGCTGGGTCTGCCCACCTAAGACCAGTGCACACTTCAGAACTGAGGTTCCGAACGGCGCAGACACCCCTGCCTTTCCGAGGTAGAGCCTCCTTGGACTTTAGGAGTCTAAACCATTATTTCCTTCTTAAATAATGGATTTGCTTGGGAAAGTTTCAGGTTGATAGAAAGTTTGCAGAGAGAGTACGGAGTTGAGTACGGAGTTCCCCTGTGAACCTTCCCCTTCCCCCACTTCCCCATCATGAACTCTTCCACGGCACGCTGGTCAAAGCCAAGAATGCAGCGCTGATGCACTCCTCCTGACAAACTCTAAAACCTGTTCGTTTGGATCTCACCAGTTTCTCCCCTGATGTCTTCTTTCTGTTCTAGGAGCCAGTCTAGGATGCCACATTGTTTTTGTTTATATGTAAATGTATTTCCCTTTTTCGTTTCAATGACTAGAATGGGATCACAGAATATAAATCATTCTGCAGGTTTTAGTTCTCATCTCCGTGTTTGTAGTTAACGGGCTAGTAAGAGATGAGAGTTCTTTAAGACACTCCAGGCAGGACTGTGTTTGGAGGAGTGCCCACCTGCGCCCTTAGAGGCACGTATGGAGGGCACTGGCCGTGCCCGGCAGAGGCCGTGTGCTCAGAGGAGCAGCCCCGGCCTGCAGGGAGCCCTTCACAGGTGTTTGCTGGGTGAGGGAGTGGCTGAAAGTCACCATGGAATGGAGGCTGGAGGTGCCAGTCTCTTATCTGTCCGTCCTTCTCTTGGTTCGGTTTCTGCGGGAAGGTATCAAAATCCATGAAGTCTGGCAGTTTTTTTTTCACTGAGCTCTCCAGTGCGGCGGGGCCCAGAACTGGTGCAGCTGGTACTCGGCGATTTACCCCGGGGCTGCTCCCCAAGGCCTCGGGACCGTCTCCATGCAGTGGATTTGCCCCCTCAGCCACTGGGACGAGCTCTGTGCTGATCTCGACCATTTGTGGCTTCCTGGCTGGGGCCCTGGTTTTTCTCTCTGGAAAACACATGCATTTATATGTGTGCATAGCCAGATGTGTGTGTGTAATCTTCTTTCTTTTGATATTGCTTTCCTGGGGTCCGTTTCTCTAGGGTTATCTAAATATTATCTCAGCTTTTGTCTTTAGATTGTGGTTCCTGTTTTGTGGTCAAGTTTCCAGGAAATAATGCCTTTCTGCAGAGTGAAGAGGGGACGGACGTGGAAGTGGCCACAGGGTGGCGGGTGGACTTCCTGGTTTCGGGGGTGGGTGCAGGGGCTCGCCTGCCCTCCTGATTCCCTTCCCACCCAGGTCAGACCCCAGGCGTCTGAGGCACCAGAGCCGCTGGGGCTTGGATTCCTCTTTCATTCCCTCTTCAGGGATGTTGGAGACAGGTAACTTGGGAGACGCCTTCTTTTACCCAGTTGTCAGACCTTGGTCTACAGTGACGTGGTTGTCCAATAGAACTTTCTACGCTGAGAGAGACGTTCTCCACTGTTCTGTTCACCATGGTGGTCTCCGGCCACATTTAGCCATGGAGCACTTGAAATATGCATAGTGTGGCTGAGAAGCCAAAATTAGAGTTTTATCCTTATGAGCTTTAATTTAAATAGACACGTGGCTATTGCTGTATTGGACAGTGCAGATCCGGAGCCTGCCCTGGTGGGCCCTGTGCTTAGACCTAGGATACTGAAGACGCTCTCCCCAGTCCCAGGAACTCACAGGCTGGGCAGAAACACGTGCGTTGAGAGCTGGCACCAAGTGGGGTCTATGGGAGCAAGTGGGCGAACTCAGCCTGGGGAGGGCAGAGAAGGACCTTTCCCAGGTACTGCTTCCCTGGGAGTGGAGCTAGCCTGGCCGGAAGGGGAGAGTGCACCAGAGGGAGGGAACAGGACCCACGAAGATCCCGAGGGTTTGAAAGGGCCTGGTCTGGGAAGAAACGGGTGAGGTCACAGGGTGGGTTCACAGGAAGCACCGGGATTGGGGTTTTATTTGGGATATCACTGAAGTGTGTGTGTGCAGGGGGAAGAGGGGTGAGAGAGAGATATCGAATTGTTTTCAGGAAAATCAGACTCCTAGGAGTGAGAAGGCTAGATTCATCATGGGGATGGGTTTGGGAATGGGTTTGGGGGTGGGGAGCATCTCCCGGACTGCCTGCAGGGCTGGAGGGCCGGAGGGGCCGACTGCTGAATGAGCAGGAGAGTGAGTGAGTTTAGAGGCAGAGGGCCCCTTCCTCCCTCCCTAGCCACCCAAAGTCACAGGGGGACTATTCCCATCCCCCACCCTTCCCTGGGTTAAAAACTGAAAAATCACAGCTTCACGTTCTGGCTGCAGCTGGGGAAATGATTTCACAGCCTGCTGGCATGGAGCCATTTTTTTTCTTTAGCAGTTTCCCTGTTGGAAGTTGTTAAGGGAAGTGGCGAGCGCTGGCTGGGGTCAGTCCTAGCAGGCAGAGGTGGCTGCCGCAGAGCTGGGGCTCCAGGCCTAAGCCACGGGTGCAGGGTCCCTGGAGTCAGCTCTCCCTGGTGGCGTTTTTGGAACAGAAGATGGAGGTGGGTCCGGTAAGGGATTTTTGTTGTAGCCCTGACTGGGCGAGTTTCTCTTTCCCCTTTTTTCTATCCTTGCATTCCCACATTTAAAATCAGGCCTCCTCTTGGGGATGGGGAAGAATGGCATCTGACCTCTGCCACCATCTGGGTTTCCTATTGCCTGAGTGTGGGCTTTGCTCTGCGTGGGTCCCGAATGTAGGCTGTACGAAGCGGGAGGCTTGTAAGATGAAACCAGAGAAGTGAACTTGAATTGGACTCCTAGGTGCAGCTTAAATCAACATGAACCCTGCCTCTCCTCCCCATTCCTCTTCCTCTTGTCCCCCACCTCCCTTTGAGAGCCAGAGGCTGAACTTGTGACAGCCTTGCTCTTTGGCAGCTGGGAGCCCCCTCAGAGTGTGGCACACACCCCAGAGATCCGCACTTGGGGCTGCCTTGGTACCGAGGAATTGAGATCTCAGTACCAGCCTGGTAGGAATGGGCCACAGAGCTCCCTCCGCTTAGGAGGGGGAGACAGAGGCCTGGGCAGTGGATTGGCAGGCTGGTGTAACCCGGCGAGCCAGGAGAAGAGCTGAGGTTGGGGTATGGAAGGAAGGGGGCAAATTGCAAGGTGGTATATGTCATCCTGTATAATCCATATGCCTGGGGTGGGGAAGACACCATGAACCCCATTTTATAGCTAAGCAAACTGAGGCTCAGAAATGTTGAGTGACATGTGAGCATCACATAGCTAGCTGGTAGGTGGGTTGAGACTCAAACTCATGTCCTTGTGACTCCAAAGCCAGACTTATCTTTCTACGTGATTTTGTCATGTGACATCTTACCCAGAATAACCCAGCCTGGGGCCACCTTATATAGTTGTGCAATTGAATTGAGCTTTCTCTCAGTCTCCTTTTCCCCTCCTCATTGTCCTCCCTTCCCTCCCTCCCCCTTTCTTCTTTCCTCCCTCTGTCCTTATTCCTTTCCTCACTCCCCTCCTTCCTTCCTTCCTTTAAATCTATTTATTCTACACCAATTGATGACTTACCTTGTACCCAGATTAATCATCACAGGGGATTAATTTTTAATAAAATACAGTCTGCCCTGGGGGCCTTACAGGGCGGGTGCACACATCTGCAAATAACCACAATGCCAGCGGACTGACCAGCCCCGAGGGAGGAAAGGATGGGATGTGGCAAGACCCAGAACTGAGGGGCTATTCCTGTTTTTTCCTATTGGTCCAGTCCTGCACTCACTCAGTGAGTGTATTTACTGCTTGTTGTGTGCCAGGTGCTATTCTAGGCATTGCACCCCAGTTCCTGCCCTTACGGAACTTGCATACATCACTCTGTCCAATTAATGAAGTGATTTATTTTTCTGATTCTGAGCCAAGCGCCGTGTTTTCACCTTTGAGAGTAGGGGTGCCCCTGGTTTCTGGGAATCTGAAAACCCCCTCGGCCCTATACCGGCTGGCATTGTAGAAAGGTGAGCGTGTCTGCTCTCTCTCTCTGGATTTCTGAGCCGCCGGGCCCAGTGAAAATTGGTGAGACAGGAAGTGCCACACGGGCGGTACCTGGCTACTGGGTTCCCTGCTGTGGCACAGAGTAGGTGTTCTTGTTGAATGACTCGGTTAGAGTAAGATCGTCCAGAGAGTCTGCTGTCTTGGGCTGAGGTACCTCGGAAACTCTCCTCTGGGATGGTGGAGGTTGGATTGCAAGGGTCTCTGCGGGGGCTGTTTTGGCTGCCGATGCCCTGCTGAGGCCTAGGGTTCCTGGGCTGCCTCTGGTTTCCTCTGGTGACGGCTGGACTTGAGCAAGGCACACATCTGTAGCCCTGCTATGAGATGCCTTTGGCTTAGTACGAACCTGAACCCTCCTCTGGACCACCGAGCTCCTGGGCTGCCAGCTTGTGTTCCGTCCCTCCTGCAGGGACCGCCTGCTTCGAGGGCCAGGTTGCTGTAGAACAGACCCGATGAGCTAGATATTGGGAAATGTGTGTGTCAACACCATGCTGTTTTAATTATTATAAAGCAAAAGTCTCTTTTCTCTTTACCCTTCTTTTTTAAAAAAATCAGCATATACATTTCACTGGCCCTTGTGTCCAGCTGTGTACCGTTGGGCAGGCAGCAAGATCAGAAAACGAGATTGCTTAAGAGCATGACCCCTGGAATAGGCCCAGAGCCTGGTGTTGGGAGGCAGACAAAACCTTAACTTGGCCACTTGCAGTGGTGTGATCGTGGGCAAGTCCCTTGCCTCCCTGACGGAGCCTGTTTACTCATCCGTCAGTTGCTCCAGTTAGAAACTGAGGAGTCATTTCTGATACCTCAACCTCCATAATTAATTGACTGGCAAATCCCGTGAGGTCTGTTTCCACATATAGATCCCGAGTCTATGGCCCCACCCTTTCTTTAACCACTGCCACCTCCCTCGTCCTGGTGCTGCAGAGGCTTGTGCAGCAGCACCTCCAGCGCAGTCTGCATCCACTCTTGCCCTCCCCTGTGTTCCACTCTGCAGGAGCCAACAGTGATTCTTCTGAAAACCCCAGTCCGATCCCTATCTCGCTTTTCTGAGTACAGCCCTTCACTGGTGTGGTGCTGCATTCAGCACGAAGGTCAGACTCCTCCCCCATCATTACCTTCGAGACTCTGAGACTCTGATGGGTCGGTGTCCGCCTCCTCCCTGTTGTCCCCTGCCCCTCCTCTCCCTTCCCCTCTTTGAGAACACATCAGGTCGTTTCCTGTAATAGCCCAGGGCTTTGTGTGTTCTTTTTCCTCTGCCTGGAAATTTCTGTGCCCTCGCGCTAGCGCCTTCTCCCTCCGACAGGAGCTTAGAAGTCAGCTCTTCCGAGAGGCCACCCTGTCTAAAATTAGATGCCGCTCACACCCACCGCTTTATCTAGGCATGCTGTTTCCTTTTCACACTTATTCACAAATTTCAATGACATATTTTAGTTACTTTTGAATGTTCCTTTTAATTCTGTGTTTCCTATTAGCACATCAGCTCCCTAAGGAAAAAGACCATGGATCTTGTTCACTGCTGTAGCCCAGTGCTAAGTAAAGTTCCTGGCACACAGCTGGTATTTAGTGACTGTTGATTGGATGGATGGATAAACAGAAGGAGGGATGGCATGTATAACTTACTAAGTGAAGGATGACTTGACTTTACATAGTATGACCTACTAAGTAAGAGCTGTTACATTCTCCTGTTAGTTAGAACTTTTCCATAATATCAACTGGCCTGAGCAGACCAAGATTTCTATCAGTTCAGGTAACAGACGTGCGGCGCAGTCTGGACGCATGGGCTCAGCTGACGCTATTAGGGTGCACTTCTCGGATAGACCGCTTCCACATGGCAGGCATGGGGGCAGCAGCCGCTAAGCCTCACTTCTTCCAGCATAGTAGTAGTAGTTTTTGCTTATAAAGAGCTTCTCCCCTTAGACTGCAAGCTGAAAAATTCCAGGGAAGGCTCTGATTGGCTTGGCTTTGGTTATGTGCTCATATCAGAACCAATCACAGGGCTAGGAAGACGAAGAGCTCCAGTTGGCCCAAACTGGGTTATGGGCTCAGTGGAGTGTGGTAGAGGATCTGAAGGGTCAGAGCCGCCTGCACCAGGAATGGGTTCCTGGAGGAAAGACAGCCCTGCTGACAGCTGAAGAGGCGGGCACAAATACTCTCCCTCTCTCCGATAGCAATAACAGTGACTACTGCCACACCCCACCCACACGCTCACCGTGGGCTCTCCATGGGGACGGGTCACCTGGCTTTCCCCTGGGTGTTTCGGGAGTGACCGTTGTGTCCCAGCCCCATCTGTGACCAGAGCCCCAGACCTCAATGTGTCTGTGTGGAAGGTGAAGTACCTCGGGCTCAGAGGGGGCGTGTCAAAGGCCTGGACCCGGGGGTGGTCCACAGAGGTTATGTTTCTAGAATATAACAGGTGAGCCTATCCCTCAGTTTTTGTTTGTCATAGTTCTTCATTTTTTTTTACCATGGAAGTAATAAATATTTAATTTTTAAAATCTAGAAAAGCAAAGAAAGTAAGCCATCTATAATTCTGTATGGAGATAATCATTGCCTCTTGGCCTTTTATTTTTTTCTTAATATCCAGTAATTTAACATATGTCTGTTCTCAAAATGTGAAAAGTACAGAAATTAAAGAAAACAGTAATACTACCACTTACTGATGGTCTATCCCGTAACCTGACCATTCAGAGGAAACGCTACAGACATTTTGGTGCATTACCTTCCAGGCAGCCTTCTTTGTTGGTTTGGGGTTCCTCCCCCCATTTTCTTCCTCTTCTTTTTTTAAAGTAGTTTATTCATGAATTTATGGTCCATTTCTTTAGTGAATGTTCCCAAAATGCCTAGGACTGAGCTGTGAATTGTACATGGAGTATCTCATTCAGTCCTCCCAAGTGACCCCATGGGGAGGTGTCTCGGTCCCTGCAGGCTGCTGTAACAACAATACCACAGACTAGATGGCTTGCGAACATCAGAAATTTACTTCTCACAGTTTCGAAGGCCGAGAAGTTCAAGGTCAAGGTGCCAGCAGATTCGGTGTCTGGCGATGACCCCCTTCCTGGTCCATAGGTGGCTGTCTTCCTGCTGTGTAGTCACGTGGTGGACGGGGTCGGGCAGCTCTCTGGAATCTTTTCCCAGAGCACCAATCCCACCGCCCTCATAACCTAATCGCCTCCCAAAGGCCCGCCTTCAAACACTACCACAGTGGGATTTGCTTTCAACGGGTGAAATTTGGAGAGACACAAATGTTTAGTCCATAGCAGGAGGCGATGCTCTTGTCCCCTGTGTGAAGTAGAGGCAGAGAAACCAAGGGACAGTGTCACTTACCCGAGGTCCCCTAAACGGCAGGTGGTGGGGGCAGGATTCACATCCAGAAAGTCTGGCTCCAGAGCTGGGGTCGTGAAACACACACACTGTATAAGTTCTCGTAAACAGGACCATGTCGCACATTCCCTCTGTGATGCCGGAGCATCTTTCCTTTATTTGTTTTTTAAGATTTTATTTCTTTATTTTTAGAGAGAGGGGAAGGGAGGGAGAAAGAGAGGGAGAGAAATATCAGTGTGTGGTTGCTTCTCACACACCCCCAACCAGGAACCTGGCCCAAAACCCAGGCACGTGCCCTGACCAGAATCCAACCAGCGGCCCTCCAGTTCACAGACCAGTGCTCAATCCACTGAGCCGCACCAGCCAGGGCCTCTTTTCTTTAAATTACTTTAAAGTGACATTTTGTAAATCTAATTACAATGTTCACTGTAGGAAAATTTGAAAACACAGAGAAGTTAAAAAACAAATCCCCCCACAACCTCACCAATCACTGGTAGCCAGCCCCTTAACCTTTTACATTGTTTTTTCATTATATACAGTAAAAATTCACTGGTTTGGTGTACAAGTCTGTGAGTTTCATTAGCCAGCAGTTTGCACAGCAGTTCCCATGGGCATCCAAACCGCCCAGTCCCAACTGTGTGAGAGCTGCAAGTGAACTGGGGGCAGTTGGAGTTCACGTGGAGGTGGGGGTTCCCCAGATGATTCTCTGGAAGGAGGAAGGTGATGGTGCCCCTTGTTGACTCAGAGGGCAGCAAGGCAGGGAAAAACCCTCTCTGTTTGTGGCCTGGTGTCCTGGGTGCCCAGGTCCCTGGCCCCTGCAGTGAGGCCTGCCGGGGCCTGCGAGTCTCCCGCCCAGCACCTGCTCTGGGAGGTATGTGCTGACTCCCCAGCTCCTAGGCACAGACTATTTTTGGCCGCAGTGACTGTTCATACAGTCATGAAAACAAAAACTCCGCCTGCCTCGTCCTTCCCTGCAATATCGCACGAGGGGCCGGGGCTGCCAGGGACCCTGTGCTCGGGCCCCTCACCATGCATTGCCTGTGGAGCTGGGTGACAGCCAGGGTGGCAAGGGGCACAGGGGCCCCACCGCCCGTGGTACTGCGAGAGGCCCCACCGCCCGTGGTACTGCGAGAGGCCCGAGGCCTGGACCAGCCTGGGCTGGAGGGCTGCGAGGTAGGCGCTGGGGTCTGGGACCAGGCAGCCTTCCCACGAGCCCCTGGAATGGGTATATTCGTCTGCACTTTGAGTCCTTGCTTTGCTAACTGGAGGAATCTGCGTGTTGGGGTAGAATGCAACTTCCATTTCATTATTTCACCCCCTTTCTTGTGGTCAGGTGGCTGGGGAACTGGCAGAATCTCCCTGAAACAGATCTTCCCCATTCCTTCTAGTGAATGGTTGAATGGTTTCTGGCCTGTTTGTGCTTTTGGTTTGAACAGGGCACACACATTCGCTTTGTGCCTACTCCTTTTGAGGGGACTTACGAAACCGAGGTTGTACAGGCAGACCCAGCTCCGCCTGTCAGCACTGCTGGTCAGCCAGGCCAGAGAGGCCAGACGGTGCAGAGGTGTGAGTGGTAACCTCGGAGGTACGGGGACCAGGGTCCAATCCCGGCACTGTCGCTCACTTGCCGTATCTCAAGTGAGTAACTTAATCTCTCTGAACCTCACTTTCCTTAGCTCTCACTTTCCATAGCTACCAAGCAGTCATGGCCACTGCATGGGTTGCAGTAGTACTGGGAGTTGCTATTTTTATGATTAGACTGGCTGTGGAAAGAGGAAGCATGCCGAGAAGCTGAGCAAGAATCCATGTGCCACAGCCCTGGGTGGACCTGGGCTCTGCTCAGAACCTGGGTGTTCGGGTGAAGCTAGTGGTGGGGATTTGCTTCTTCTTTTCAAAAAGAAGAAAAGTATGTGCTGTCACCAACGTGGGCATGGGTAGGGGTAGGCAAGAGCGTGGTGTTGAAGATTTCTGCCCCATTCGCCATCTTTTGAACAACCAAGACATAAGGGCTTTGCCAGGCTCCCAGGGAGGCTGTGGGCCCAGAACCTCGTTGCTTCTGGATCTCACAGGGCTCTGGGCCCACGAGCCAAGCACATGGCTTGGCATCCCTGGGGTTGGCGCCTGTGGAGGTGGTTGTCAGGGCAGACCTCAGGGAGGTCTTCCCCTTGGCTCACCCCTTAGGGCAGCTCGGGAAACCTGGCAAGAAAACCTTTGCATCTGGGTAAGGAGTATCCACTGGAAAACGTGAGCTGTGCAGGGCTCGGCATGTCCTGGTGTGGTCAGCGACAGGGCCCCGGGCTCTGGGCAGGGCCCCCCCTCTGGACCTCAGTTTCCTCCTCTGTGAGATGAGTGTTGGCCTGGACTATCTCTAAGGCTCCTTCAGACTTGGCAGAGGAAGGGTTTCTCTCCTGTTAGCTCATGAGTGGCCTCTGGCCCCTTTCATGCCCTCAGACCCTGGGGACTCTGGCAGTGGCCTCCTTGGCTGAAGTCCTGGCCATGCACTCCGGGCTCCGTTGGGCCCCCACTGCTGCTGTGGGGCAGGGAGTGTTTACAGTGTTTCTGAACAACTCCAGAGAGGGGTTGCCTACCTCCGGGAACTCACGGGAGATGTTGGTCGCCTAGTCGGACACCTGTGGGACAGCTGTGAGACTATGGGGTCCCTGTCCTTGGGTGGGGCAGCCTGGGTCTCAGGTCTTCAGCTCCAGACTCGCTTCCTGCTGCCCGATGTATCCCCCACCTGGACAGACCACATGCCACACACTGGGACATGCCCCTCTGGTGGATGGGTCTTCTTTTTGGTTTCTGGCTCCCCGGGGGGCCCTCTAGACTCCCACACTGGGGCCAGGCGTGTGCCGGGGCCCAAGTGACGTCCCTGTGCCTGAGGCCCATTGGCCAGTCTGCACACTGTCCGGAGGATGGGCCTCGCTCACTAGACTCAGTGTTCTCGCTCTGCAGATATGGAGGAGGCAGGAGAGGGACTGGAGTCGGCGTGCCTGGGAATCCTCTCTCCAGCAGTGTTTGACATTGGGAGAATTGGAAAGGGGGGAAGTTGGGCACCAGCAAGCCACAGAGATGGCTGCAGATGTGACCACACCCAAGGAGCCCCCTTTATTTCTGTCAGTGCCTTCACCCTCGGGAGAGCCGAGGTTCCCACAGTGACATACATTTCAAGCCAAACCCCGGTCCCTCTGCCCTTTGCGTAGGATCATCAGGCCTCCCAGCGCGCCTGAGGCAGCCCCAGTTCAGGGCTGCTGTCCCAGGGCAGTTCCTCACAGCTCCTCCTTTCCCTCTCTGAAATGTCCCCATCCCGATGTCACAGCACACCCTCCCCTCCCTCTGGAACCTTCCTCTTCACCCACCTGTTGGTCTGGCCTGTATTTCCACTGCTACCCTGCTCATTCTCTTCTCACCTGCTGGTCAGTCAGGAGCCCCGGGGCAGTGGGGAGCGGGGGAGGGGCACAGGTCTGGGGAAGCTCAGCCTCGGAGCAGGGCCAGGCAGTGAAGAGCCTCTGACCCCCTCTCACTCAGCTCTGACCCCTCCGTCTCCTTGGCCCTGGTTGGGCAGGGGCAGACTTTCCCATTTGCTGGTTCCAGAGGGCAAGCCATGAGCTTGCTATGACGCATGAGAGTGGATAGCAAGCCTGAGAACAGGGTTATGCGTCTATGACGCATGAGAGTGGATAGCAAGCCTGAGAACAGGGATGGATCTTGAGAATATTATGCTAAGTGAAATAAGACAGACAGAACAGTCTTATGTGGAATATAAAACTAAACGTTCCTTTTAACCTTATTTTGCCTGAATAACAACACTGGCATGTAGAGGGACAGCATGCCATGAGATCGGCCTCCTTCTTTCCAGTCCCTCCCTTATACGTACACGCATATTCTCCTGCATTGAGTGAAGCCCCGCCTAGGGAATGGCATGGAATCAAACATGTGTTTTTTAAAATCCCTAATATTAGCATAACAACCTCTGAACATCTAGGTCGGTCCAGGTTATTCTTCATTTAAGGTTTTCAATTAAAACTAGAATGCATATACAATCTCAAATTTATCACGGTTTGTATTCTCTAAATCAGTTATTTCAAATTGAAAATCCATTTCCATGGAAACCATGTCATATACTACTAATAAAAAAGTTTATTGTGTAACTATTGTACTTGATATATAGTCTTGCACTATTATTACCACAGCCGAACTTGGCTTTTATGAACAGCTCTGTGTCCCCTGTAGCCCTAGGACTCCCTTTTACACCCTGCTGCATCTCTGGGGACGTAGTAAGAGACATTCTCCAATTCTAACTCATTAGTGGTAGCTCACAGGGATGGAGTGGGGCAGGAGGTGGGTACAGTGAGAATTCCAGGGTATTATGAGAAAGGAGCATCTATCTGTTGGAATGCCTTCAGAGGTCTTAAATATTAAGCAATTTTATTATCTCACATAACAGTAAG